>OY787663.1:28424594-28835629 GCA_963678985.1 Spisula subtruncata | reverse complement strand
GTTTGCTACAAACCACCCCAAAGAGTTGCACCCCAGACCATGTTTGGTACCCATCAACACACAAAACAGCCATACCAGACACTGTTTGGTACCAGCCACCACAAAGAACAGCCACCCAACATTCTGTTTGATACCCATCACCTCTATATACAGCCCTACCAGACCCTGTTTGGTACCAACCACCTCCAAGAACAAACACCCGACACCCTATTTAGTACCAACAACCACTAAGAACAGTCACCAAACACCATATTTGGTACACATCACCACCAAGACCTGACCTACCGGATCCATTTTGGTACCAACCACCACCAAGAACAGCCACCCAACACCCTATTTGGTACACATCATCACCAAGAACTGACCAACCAGATATCCTGCTTGGTACCAACCACCACCAAGCACAGCCACCCAACATCCTGTTTGGTACCAACCACCACCAAGAACAACCAGCCATTACCCTGTATGGTACCAACCACCACCAAGAACAGCCACCCAATACCCTGTTTGGTACCAACCACCAAAAAGAACAGCCACTCAATACCTTATTTGGTACACATCACCACCAAGAAAAAAACAGACCAACCAGACCCTGATTGGTACCAACCACCACCAAGAACAGCCACCCAACATTCTGTTTGGTACCAACCACCACCAGGGACAGCCAGCCAATACCCTGTTTGGTACCAACCACCACCAAGAACAGCCACCCAATACACTGTTAGGTACCAACCACCACCAAGAACAGCCACCAAATACCCTGTTTGGTACCAACCATCACCAAGAACATCCACCTAACACCCTATTTGGAACATATCACCACCAAGAACAGACCAACTAGATCCAGTTTGGTATCAACCTTCACCAAAAACAGTCGCACAAAACCCTGTTTGGTACCCAAACCCACCAAGAACAGCCAGCAAAACCCGGTTTGGTACCCACTACCACCAAGAACAGCCACCCAAAACCCTGATTGGTACCAACCACCACCTAGAACAGCCACCCAACATTCTGTTTGGTACCAACCACCACCAAAAACAGCCACCCAACAGTCTATTTGGAAAACATCAGCACCAAGAACAGACATCTAACATCCTGTTTGGTACCCATCTCCTCTTTATACAATCCTACCGGACCATGTTTGGTACCCACCACCTCTTTATACAGCCCTACAAGATCCTGTTTGGTACCCAACACCTCTATATACAGCCCTACCTGACCCTGTTTGGTACCCACTACCTCTATCTGCAGCCCTACCAGATCCTGTTTGGCACCCACCACCTCTATCTACAGCCCTACCAGACCCTGTTTGGTACCCACCACCTCTATCTACAGCCCAACAAGACACTGTTTGGTACCAATACCACCAAGAACAGCCACCAAACTCCCTGTTTAGTACCTACCACTACCAAGAACAGCCACCCAAATTCCTGTTTGGTACCAACCACCACCAAGAACAGTCACTCAACAGTCTATTTGGAACACATCACCACCAAGAAAAGCCATCTAACATCCTGTTTGGTACCTATCACCTTTTTATACAGCCCTACCAGACACTGTTAGGTAACCAACACCTCTATATACAGCCCTACCAGATCCTGTTTGGTACCAACCACCTCTATCTTCAGCCCTACCAGGTCATGTTTGGTACCCACCACCTCTATCTACAGCCCTACCAGAACCTGTATCGTACCCACCACCTCTATATACAGCCCTACCAGACCCTGTTTGGTACCACCACTTCTATCTACAGCCCTACCAGATCCTGTTTGGCACCCATCACCTCTATATACAGCCCTACAAGACCCTGTTTGGCACCTACTACCTCCAAGAACAGCCTTACCAGACACTGTTCGGTACCTACCGCCACCAAGAACAGATACCCAACATCCTATTTGGTACCCACCACCTCAAGAACAGCAACCCAACACGCTGTTTGGTACTCATCACCTCAATATACAACGCTACCAGACGCTGTTTGGTACCTACCACCCCCAAAAACAGCCACCAAACACGAGAACAGGTATAGCAAGTTTGCGGTAGAAAAAAATCGTGTTTTTTAATGATTTCTGAAAATCTATTCAACAGATTTTGGTAAAAAATTACTCGGAACTACAATAACTTCCTACCTACTCCCATTCTGAATTTCATAATTTTTAGTCATCAATTAAAAGACATTTATTCTTTATTACATATTGAAATTACATGCCTATTTACTGTTTAACGCAGGGAGGTAATCTAGTATTCCATTGATGATTTACTATCAATTATTAAACCGTTACAACCCGTGATCGGCGGGATTGTGATTGCTGTTATAAAGACAAGACTAAGGAGGCCCTTGTGATTCAGTTTATTTAGGTATGTCGCCTGTAAACAATGTACAGCAATAACATGTACTTCGTTAAATTCACAGACGGGACTCGCATCTGTTAAATTAAGTAGGTTGCAAATACGTAAATATACCGTTATGCGTATCACGTGACCGTAAAACTGGCTGTTGCAAGTATCAAGTCTTCTAACTTGATTTTTCATACAAAACTACAAATATGTTACATAGAACTTATGAACAAAACTTTATTAACTCATTTCTGATGTTGCTGAAATTTCAATGTATATTAGGTAGAAATATTTCATTTATTCGTGCAAAATTTCATACTTGTGGGTGTAGTAATTACAGAGAAATATTTAAAAAACACGATTTGTTTCTATCGCAAACTAGCTATACCTATCACCTTTATATACAGCTCTTCCAGACCCTGTTTGGTACCTACCACCCCCAAGAACAGCCACCAAACACAAGATCAGGTACCTATCACCTCTATATACAACCCTTCCAGACCCTGTGTGGTACCTACCAACCCCAAGAACAGCCACCAAACACAAGAACAGGTACCTATCACCTCTATATACAACCCTACCAGACCCTGTTTGGTACCTTCCAACCCCAAGAACAGCCACCAAACACAAGAACAGGTACCTATCACCTCTATATACAGCCCTACAAGACTCTGTTTGGTACCTACCACCCCCAAGAACAGCCACCAAACACAAGAACAGGTACCTATCACCTCTATATACAGCCCTACAAGACTCTGTTTGGTACCTACCACCCCCAAGAACAGCTCTACCAGACCCTGTTTGGTACCAACCACCATCATGAACAGCCACCCAACATCCTGTTTGTTTCCCATTACCTCCAAGAATAGCCACCTAACACCCTGTTAGGTACCTATCACCTCCAAGAACAGCCCTATGAGATCCTGCTTGGTAGACCCAACCTCCAAGAACTGCACTACCAGTTCCTGTTTGGTACCCATAACCTCCAAGGATAGGCACCCAACATCCTCTTAGGTACCCATCACCTCCAAATTGCTATGGACAACATATGTCTGATAATCATAACTTACCGGCAGGATAAAAATGCGGTAAGAATATCAAATCTGCAGGTACTTTTCAATTTTGTAGTAATAATGGCCTTGACATAACATTGGCCTTGACCTTAAGTGGTCCATTTTCTTGTAAAGTAAGAGGAATACTTAATAATACAATCATAATGAACACATTAGACTTAAATACAAGGAAATATCATTATGGCAGCAGCGATTTAAGAATATGTACTATCTCGACCAACATGCACATGTTTAAATGTCAGTTGTTACAAAGTTTGAATAAAGTGAGTTTAAAATTGACCTTATAATTAAAGAATATGTGCCTATCAACACACTTAACATGTTTTAAACCAAATGTGATATAAAGCATCTGTTGAAACAAGAAAATAAGGACGAAAATACAATTTTAGCTATTTTTCTCAGTTTAACCCTGGAATGACCTTGGCATTGACCCCAAAGTGGTCAGTGGTATATGTCTTTTTGATGTACATAATCAAATGCATAACATCCATGTAAATATGTTTTATAAAAAATTTATGTTGGAATATATCTCTGATGTGTGATACATGTTTTGAGCATGCGGGTTTGGTCTTCTTACCAGGGGTGTTCGAAAAGTAATGCAAATTGCCCTCTAACTTTTTATTGACCGAATCGATTTCAATGAAACTCACTGACAATCTTTATCGAAATCGCCGCTTCAAGATGTACACAAATTGCATTATTAAATTCAATATCGAAATCATGTTTCAGCGTCTGCAATAGGTACTACTTTCATGCACTGAAATACGGTTGACCACATATGCTTCCTGGAAACGTACATTCGCTATACAAAATGGGATCTAAAACCAAGAACTTAAAATTAGTCACATGGGACTAGATTCATAGAATATACTTGTTTATCAGGCAGATTTATCTGATTTTCGTTCAAAAACTACTCTTCAGTACATGCCTGGAGCAAAGAGGTATTTTCATGTGAAAGGGACATAATGCTCAGTTTAAGTAACAAATCGACGCTATATGAAATGTTTCTAAAGTTTTTCATGCATAAACTATCTTTAGAACCTATAAGCTACCAATTTACGCATTGGTTTGGGCATTTGAACAGTATGGCATTGTTCGGCGGACAAAATTCAAATGCATCACTTTCGTCATTGACTGCGTGTAATTTACAAATACGATCTTCTTAGAATTTCAGGAATCAAATACATAATATTTCTGGTTCAGACTTCGTAAATGATAGTGAGTCTGTGTTTCGCAATCTGTTACGCTTCGTAAAAACATAGTTTGTACGTATTAGGGGTATAAATAAAATATTTGTTGGTATTTAAAATATGATGATATTTTAGACACCATGCAGTGAACATGATACCCATGGGATACAAATGTTGTTAATTTCTAGAATTTTCTTCAAAATGATGTGAAAGTGGGATAACATCGAGCATGTGCGATCAGCTAACTGCCCAATTACTAATATTGCAGCTTTGAGACCAATATCTAACTTTTTATCAACATTTTGTTTGCTTGTTGTTGTTGTCGACTGATCATTTTTGTTGTTGTCTTTCAGCAGCTATTGGTCTGTTTTGAAACATGTTGAATAAATAAAACATAGCTAAAACACATTCTTCGATGTCTGTTAATCTTAAAAAGTTCCTCATGTATCAATTTGTCACTTTATCTAAGTTTAGTACATCCTTTGATATAAGGCGTAATTTCAGTCGGTTTTGTCATACGTTTTTCCAACGCTATTTAGCTTAGTGTGTATAAGTAGGCACATTTTAAACTTACATTATGACACAACCGATGAATCGAAGTCAACCAAATTTTATCCAATTATAAACGATAATTACATAGTTAAACATGCCAAAATTGACACCTTAAAATATCGAAACTACAAAGATATGCATACCTTTGCATTACTTTTCGAACACCCCTCGTACTATAGCAATTGGAAAAATGGGTGTGGTCATAAAAATATTGCTCTTACAGTTAATAATAATACTTGTAATAAGTGAGTATACCCTTAGACTCATTTATATCACTTAAATACTCGTAGAATTTTAAGAAAATTAAAAAAAGACAAAAGAAGGCAGTATATAACACTTTTTTAGGGGTATTTTTCGGTATTTTTGACCTTGAAATGACATTGACAATGACCTCAAAATCGTCTGTGTAGTATGTCAATTTGATGCATTTTATCAAATGAAGAATATCCATGCAAATATTTGTTACTGCATACATAAACAAAAAATTCACAATTGAACAAAGAAGTCCATGTGTATTTGAAATTTACGGCGGACATTGAACGCCATCTTGGATCTCCGGGTTGGCACCACGCGTTGACAATTTATGCCGGCAGTTTCATACACTACAGACATAGGCGGAGAATTTGGTATATAACATTGCTTGTTCTACCGGAGCTGTCTTCCCACCCCAAAAGATCACCAATTGTTACCCTTCTACATGTAATAATCATAGGTTTAAAGTTAAAGTTAAGGCACATCCACTCACCAAGCATAATCAAACTGTCATATTCCGTATGGCGTACAAAATGCTTTGGTCTGTGAATGAACAGTCAGCTGTATTTCAATTTGGAAAGAGTAGCTATAGGTCATCATACGTTAGAAAGGTTTGACCAGATGCCAGCAACCCATAAGACGACAATTTTGACAACTATCCATTGTGACTGTTACCTGACTAACTGCAGTTTGGCAAACGTATTCTAACTGTTAACTACCAAAATAGATTGACAAGTAAAAGTAGAAAAGCAGAACTCATAGACAAGACGGGTCAATCATGCATGTTAAATGTCACTGCTACCCTGACTTTTTACATACTTACCCCAACGTCAGAAGGGGTCATCTGTTGACTAATTTTTGCTTACATATTAAGGATCCTCAGGCCAATCTTTTGTTGACTTATTGAACCTTTAATCCCTCCGACTGATGAATCGACAAAGATTACAAACATATACTAAGTACATAGCATTAGTACTCCCTCATAAAGGGGGGGGGGGTGATACAATCCTCCTTTATCATGACATGCAGCTTACTTGTATTTGGATGAGGTATATGTTGATTGATATGTTACGTAACTGTTACAATATTTCTTAGAATTATTGCGTTATAAGAGTGACAAATACAATAAAAATATCACTCTTCTCTGATTGGGCGGCCATTTTGCCGACCATTTTGGATATTTCAATACAATATTTTGTCTATATCAATGCTTAATACTTATTAGGCAATAAAATACAAAACATACGTGTTTTATACTTTGCAAACCTAGAAAATTGTATAAATATGTACATTTTCGATTTTTGGAAGCCATCTTGGCGGCCATCTTGAATATATCAAAATGCTCAATGATGACAAAGTTGCATCATTTGGTTTCTTCGAAGGGACATGTTAAAGAACCATTTTATTCAAACACATTTTGTGCGTACTTAATAATTGGGTTATGCCACTTTTTTGGCACTTGGCATACTGACTATAGATAGAAAGTGTTGCCTCGATTTATTTAATGATGAAACAAGAACTCTCGCAATATAGTGTGTTACGTTAAGGAGAAAGTCCAAGTAACTGTCCATTCCTGAGAAATAATGGAGACGAGGCCCCAAAGGGGCCGAGTTTTCATTATTTCTCAGGAATGGACAGATACGCGGATTTTCTCTGACTTAAAATACACCAATACTGTCAAATGTAAATTGGATTTCTGAAAAGATGCTGTAAATGTCAAAATTGAAAGAAAATGCATTTTTTTCAAAAAAGTCTCCTCTGATGTACCTCATATAAATAGAAGATTAAAGATATTAATATGACTGAGCGAGAAGATCATGCTTTTTTCATGAAACCAGTGAACTAATACAATAACACTCCATTACTTTATAATGGTGTGTAGTCCATGCAAACACATGTTGTGAGTTATATGTTACACGATCAATCAATGGTCATTTACCCAGTGTCACTTGATGTTATAACACGGTGGACATTATAAAGATTTTGTTTCAGTCATACGGATAAATTTCTGTGCATGAACTTTACATGGATATTAATAATTGAACTGCAACTGGTTGGACATAACTACAATGTTTTTAAGATGTTGTTATTAAGCCTAGCTCTGTATTTGCACAGTATTAATTAATGTATAGCTTGACTATTTTTACCTGAACCTGACCTTTATGCAAGAATATATTTCAAGGTTTTTGTTTTGAATATATCAATTTACGCAAGTAAATCGTGCGATATCGGTATTTCAAATTTTTGTTTCTATCATATCTTGAGCATCATCGCGATACTCCTCGATTATGAAAACATACAATCGGTGTTGTAAACGTAGTTAATAAATCGACTGTTAAATTATGCTAATCAAAAGGTTAGGCTCGTGTCAAATTAGCCAAGCTATACTTAAAAATTGGTATATATACTTGTGAGGGCAGTGTCTATTCCTAGGCGTTGCAGTTCGATGTTGGCTGCCACGCCCACAAAAGAGAAAAAGTCTCCCCGTGAGACTCGAATGTTTCATTGGGTAGCCCAATGATCAGGGGAAGTAAATGTCAAAGAATGATTTAGCGGCTGAACAGCTGAAAACAGCCCTCGTAAATTGGGAACTTAACTTTTTTCTTACCCTCTAACATTCATACAAACTTTGCCTGTTCTTTAATTCAAATTTAAGAGTCCTGCAATCGACACACATGTCTTCATGGATTATGAGCCTTGTATGACCAAAAACAATTAGAACTTAGCTTTGTACGTACTATTATATTCAAACAGTTTTCATCTGATCATCTCAAAACCTAAGTTGCAATGTTTATGGACATTGCAATGTAGGCCAAGGTCGATTATTTCAGTTTCACTTTCAGTATCATGCTGAAGACGAGTGTCATCATTTAGAGATAATTTGGCCCTAGTGAATGTATAAAAGCTGTAATTGGAACTTATTGAATAGTCATGATCACCCGAAAGTGCAATTGCAAATTACTAACGGTATTTAATATCATATCATACTAGCATCATCTTGATTTCTTGATTTCTTGAGCGCGTACCACCTTAATAGCTGAAATTATATTAATGTAAAAAGCTATTTAGTAACAGCGGGTTAATTTTGTAGTTTCGTTGTGGTTTGAGCATTTTTATTTGTCTTTTGTTTTCTTTTTTCTGCTTTCGGCTCTTTCAGTTGAGTGCCGCTTTTCCTGCAAATTGTATTGCCCTTTTTGTGAACACATACATTGTGTAATGTACCAGTCAGTTGCATCCACGGCACCAACCCCCGCGTATGGCTGCGGTGCTTTACCCTCCAGCTTCCCCGCACTGCTGGGGGAAATGTTGGGATTTTTTCACCGAACATCTGGGACAATGTTTAATTGTAAGATACCCCCCGCATGGGCCGTGGAAGGGCAGGGGTTTTGAAAACCCAAAAGTAAATTTCCCGACCCATTTATTTGGGATGGCGGGCAACTCACTGATGTATAATTATACCTTATTTACAATAATTCTCCATTACCTGTTAACACATTTAATAAAAATAACTCTCCATTTTTTGTAAACACACATGTTTGAGTTATGTTTTTCAGGCATAGAGAGTTTTCTTAACAATAACTCTCCATTATTTCGTATACACATTTAATGTAATGTGTATACGAAATAATGGAGAGTTATTGTTAAGACAACTCTCCATTCCTGAAAAATAATGGAGAGTTTATGAATGGGTTAATCCCCTAGGTGTATTTTAATAATTCATCATTGTAATATTTAACAGCAATAAAGTTGATGTATTCTACATCTATGTGTTCTTCAGTCGAAGTAAATCATATAATATGAAGAATGTGAAGGAACTTTTTGAGGGCAGTGTATAATGTATGTATTATATTATTATAAATATATTTAACAGACTGAGTATAATTAAATAACATGTTTTCTAATGAGTATCGTAAATGCAAATGTAATATTTCAATGAACAGTTCTTACCTCTTCGTGTTAAATTATCTTTTTCAGCTGAAAAATATATAAAATGTCGGTTATAGCAATAATGTTGTAAGAGGTGTTTTTGCCGAGAGAAGAAAATTACATTACATTTTCAATACTAATTGTGACGTTACATAAAATAATAATATATACTTGTATACATCTACAGGGAAAATTAAATCACATTTACATGCATGTTTATCGAATGTATCTACCCTACTCTAATGGGTGAAATACATCATGTGTGCATGCTAAGTACAACAATGGAATGGAACAGGTCGACATTTATTCTCATTATGCAATAATTGTCTTTTACGATATATGCAATGCTTTGTCAACCTCTTCAAATAATGGAAACAAACTTCACATGGAATGTTTATTTAAATACTCGGAAGTTTTTACGGAACATACACACTTAAGGTGCATAGTACCCGTTTTAATCATTTCTCAAGAAGACGGGTTCTTTGCAGCTTTATGTAGTGATTTTGGCATTATATATGCCTTATTCCTATAAAACCGTGGCTACCTATTGATTCCGTGGCAATGTAAATAATGAATTTGGCGAAACAGTGCGGGTCCGAATTTTCATGGATGGAAACATTGGTCCGATTTGTGCAAGAAAATGCAACTAGAACAGCTGAAAATCCTTACTTGAGCCTTAAAACAGTATTATTTCACCGATATTCCGATAGTAGTGAAGTTTTGCAAACACGAGACTCCTTTTTTCACATTGCTTCATTTAGTGACGATTTCTTAGTGAATTTTAATCAGCCTCCATTTTTGTTGCATCATCTGACCTTCACCTGGGAACCAGCTTCCAAATCATGCATTTTGTTTATGACATTGATTGCCTAAGAGCTACTTTTAGAACAGCTAAATTTAGCCACGCTTTCAATAGGAACTTTCTGGAATATTTTGATTCTGAAAGTCACTATGTAAAACGTGCGTGGATTTGTAAACAAACTTGTTTACTATTAATTTTGGAGTTGGACTGTGTGGGAATTAGCCATAGGAAGAGTTTTGGTAAATTATGTAGTTCATTTGAATATATGCACACTGCGCATGCGCAGTTTTGCTGATTAAGAACCACGATAATACAGGAATAAGGCATATAAGGTGTATTATTATTCGATAACACAATAAAAATAGCAAACACCGGATATGATCTAGACGTATTCTCGTACCGGTTGTCACATAGTATAAGTGTTTAAGTATGTAAAAACGATATGTTTAAATGTCAATTACGCAGCAGACAAGAAAGTAGATCCAGTAAGCAGTAGTCTCAAAACAATATTTCAGCAACTAACGAATAGTTCAAATAATAGGACTGTAAACCATACAAACAATAACTTAGACATAAAAGAAAAAAATCCATCATCTAGACTATTAGCGTAGCGTCTTCATCAGGATTTGAATTTACGTAGTGATGTAAAGAAGAAATACACGGGACCAGCATGTATTCTCCGGTAGGTCTACATTTGGTCTCATCATAGATTCGGCCACACAATTGTCCCAAAAATCTGTTTAAATGACTACTAGTTGCCGTAACGTTATCAGAGGTTAGCGTGCTAGAAAGAATAATATTAGATATTTCCGCGTACAATTTTGTTGGAAGGAATGTAAACAATTGCCATTTGTGTCTATAAACGTTTTAAATAATGTATGAGTCATTATTTTCTTTTGCTTGTCTTTTTGCAATATTTGTTAAACCGTAACGAAAATGTCATAACAAGCAATTTTGGTTGGTTGCACATAACTTGTTTATCAATGTCAGATAGTTTTTTATGTATTATTCCAATCAGGAAGAACATTTCTACATCATTTAAGTAGTAAATGGTGCTGTTTTGGGCTGTCACCAGACCAGAACACTTGTGTATAAATGCTAGTAACTAACGATAGGGATTAAATTTGTTGACAAAATCATACATTCATCAAATACACATTTTGTCTGCCTGATAATACATCCAAAGCGAAATTTAACGATAGTTATCTTCACAATAAATATTGAATAAGTATTGAAATTTGTACACAGCGTTTACGTCATTCATGTAAAATTTGTAAACACATATATAATAATAACATTTCCCTGTGGTTTGGGAAAATTGGATAAAACAGAAAATGAAGGTTGGTTAGTAGAGGCGTATATTTGTATATGTCTTTACTGTAACGAGGTTTTTTCATTTCTTAAAATATGATTTGATGCAATGTTTGGTATACGTTGGACACCTACTGTTTTACTACATTCACAAGACATACCTTTCAACCTCATAGGTCTACAGTTTATTTATTACCAACATATTAAATCGGAATAAATCCCTCACGTAATGGTCCTTCATGTAACTGCTTATTTTGTTACAGGAAGGACAGAAATTATTACAGGATAGACATTATTGCATTTAACTACACAATATAATAGTATGCTTTTGACTAATGTATTGTTACAACATATATTGCAAAATGTCTGTGTCAGTTTTAAAATAAGATATCAACAAATTTCAACATCCTGCTATTAGTCATATTTTTGCCTGATACATGATAGATCATATTTGTTACAGGAAATACTATTACTTGTTTAAAATGTGCTCATATTATATATGGTACGGAATTTAATTACTTTATATATTTTAGTTAATTGGTTAGAATCTTCCTCATTAGCCAAAGCTAAACGCAATTTATAATGCATCACATAGACATAAGAACGTTCAATTAATTATTTTGATGTTATGTTACAGGTAAGGCTATTGTGCTTTGTATTTTACTTTTCTGTTGCCACAATTGGAGTTTCATCCTAGACAATTCTCTGAATACCACAGGTTCTACCAGTAAAACCAAAGGCTACATTGTCAGAGTGATTGTCAATGCTCTCCGACAAATATGAGCAGAATTCACAATTTTGCAGTTAGACCTTTGCCATTTCGATTTGTTGACTAACCTTACTTCTAAATTATATAGAAATATTATGTTATATAGCAGAATGCACAATTGTCCACTTAGGCCTTCACTATTTTCAAAATTATCAATGTACCCTAACCTTTCTTGTAGATTATATACAATTAATTTGCTGTACAACTTGTTTGATGAAATTGCCTAAATACGGTTCAACGTATTTCAACATATACGGTTATAACTACTATTACTGTTAATGAAAATACTAAACCGGAAATTTTTACTATTTTACTGATTGCATAACAAGTGATCTGCTGCTGACCTACTGCTAGTAAATGTTCAACGCACTTTCTTAGATATTGACTGACCCAACTGACATGACAGCTGTACTTGTCTTATGTGGTAGTGACGTATGGTATGTTTGGCACCAAATGCCAAAATATCGACTGACATAGTGCTGGTCCGCCAATGACCCACTACTAACATATTGTCAGTATAATATCAACCCAACTGGCAGACATACAGCCAATAAAATGACTGATGTCAACAAGCTGTTTAAACAAAGACGTACATGCTGCTGCCCCAATACTGGCATACTGAGAATGCACTTATTGACACTCAGTCGACCTATTAACTGACATACACTAACGGACTTTGAAAACGCACCACTTATTCAAACCACGAAATTTAAAAGTAAAAATTGTTTAATTGTTTTAACATATTGTCTATAGATAGCTCATGTTATGTTTTAACATCTAGCAAAACTTCAAAACGACAGTTAACAATGTTACTTAGTCACGTGACATCCCCGTGCTTAAAACGTGTCTCAAAACCACATTCACAGTTAGGGAGAGTGCGTGTAAAGATATGTTTTTGGTGCGTTGACAACAGCGGGTAATCATTATAATTTCAATCCGTTTCTGGGGAATGTTCCTCTATCCATCAACAAAGGTTCGGACAACCTTGTGGGCAGATTGCGTCATGGAACTCTAGGACATTCCATCATGCAGATATTGTTTTCTTCAAGAAAAGTGACTGTTTTTAGGCCTTAAATCCCTATTTGGAGATCAATGGTGGTGTCAGTTAGCATAAAACTCTAGTGAAGACGAATATTTATTGTATCATGGCAATGTAATCACGCAAAAATCGCGTGATGGCTACTTCCGGTATGTAACATGTCTTTACATCAGTTTCAGATTGACATTAAATGTAACCTTTGGTTTTGGAAAATTTAAAATTGTGTTGTTTTTTGGTATGCTAATGAATCGTCTACATATCGTCATTTACACAGTTCGGGTATTTCATTTGCACTAGACTCACGCGTTAAAAATGAAATTTGGCCACTTGGTCACTAATAGCGATTCGGTTAGTAAAAAGGGATTAAAACATACTTTACCGACAATGTAGTAACCTAGGAACATTATTCGATTGGTATAAAACAATCATAGATGGTTCAAACAAAAAATACTAACCCTGAAAACGTGGTGCGTTTTCAAAGTCCGTAAGTGTACTAAATGTACATCTACTGACATATTTCCAGTTTGCTAGGAACCCACTGATTAACATACATGTACTGACTAACACACTGACTGATATGCGGATATGTACTGTTCCACTGATTGCGGTAATTTTCAAAACAATGTGGATGCAAATCTCACTACTGTCAAACCATAAATATTCATTTTTCTAACAAATCACAACATTTATGAGTTCCTTTGCTTATAGTTTTAAAATATACGAGGGTCAGTCAAGAACAAGACTGCCTTCAATAAACGCATATGCCCCCGTGGAAGCCATGTCCATAAAAAGCTAAGTCAATCAGGGGCCATTATTCAGTTAAAATGTTTGATAGTGTTACATGGCTTTGAACTATAAGGGGCTTATGATGGTAAACGAATATGCCAAAGTTGAAAGCAGTGCCTTGATCGACTTCATGTGTGATCAGGCGATACAGGTGTCATGGTTCTTTGTCACTGCACTTCTCTAAGTTGCCATCTATTCATATACAACGTTTCAAGTCAATATTTTAAATACTTTTGAAGATACGCTCCGGACAAACAGTAATCGTGAAAATACTGAAGGGGAGATAATTCAAAATGTAAGACAGACAGAGATATAGTTCTTGGTCTCTGCACTTCTACAAGCTACCATCTATTTATATATCAAGTTTTAAGGCAATATCTTAAACACTTTTGAAGATACAATCCGGTCAAAATTTGATTCTGAAAATACTTAAGGGCAGATAATTCAGACAGAGTTATGGTTCTTGGTCATTACACCTCTCCAAGTTGCCATCTATTTATATTTCAAGTTTCAAGTCAATATGTTAAATAGTTTTGAAGATACGTTCCAGACAAAATTTTATTGTAAAAACACTAAAGGGGGGATAAGTCTAAGACCAAAATTAGGTCAAGGTTAAGGTCTAAATGGAGTCAGGTGATACAGGCGTGTGGAGAGTTGTCATATACAACATCCATGCAAGTTTGAAAACTTTATAGCAAGCCATATTAATGCTAGAAGAAACGGTCAATTTGGGTTAACCAAATCATTTGGCCTTTCAATAAGTCTAAGTAAAAAAATAGGTTATGGTGAAGGTCAAATTGGAGTCAGGTGATACAGGCGCGTGGAGAGTGGTCATGTACAACATCCATGCACGTTTGAAAACAATGTAGACGGCCCTATTAATGTTAGAAGAAACGGTCAATTTGGGTTAACCAGGCCGGACGGCCGAACGGACGGCGAAACGGACGAACGAACGGACAGGTGAATTACTATATGCCTCCCGATCTATCGATACGGGGGCATAAAAACTGAGAGTTGGTGAATAATGATCAGGAGAATAAGTGTTCTCATATTGTCTATACATTATCGTGAAATATAATATCTCATCAATGTTATAGCGAATACCAATTTTGCGTATGAAAATTTGATTCTTATTGCCAGGCAACCGAAGAAGACAACTCGAAGGCATGCGTTCGCGCTGTCTGTAGAACACAATTGTGTGTTGCTACGGAAATATAAAGTTATATCGAACATTATATACTAATCTATCAGTTATACTTAATTATGGTTGGTCTGTTCCTCCAATATAGAAATCATACTTGATGGAACTATTAATTGTCACTTTATTTGTTGGTATTGACAGCACAATTTTACCCCACCCAAAAGAACGCATGATGTTTTTCAAAAGCGAAGTTATATTTTTTATTTCTACTACGGTCACTGGACTCCAAAAGATACATTCATAATCCTCCAGAGCAGAAATTGTAAATTCAGTGATTCGTTTTAGAATACCATGGCAACGCAAAGAACACATGCTGAGAAAATCGATAAAATACGAGCAAAATTGTTGCTAGGCAACTAAACAATACAACATTAGTGACCATTCTGTAACAAACGCCCATTAATATTTAATATATACGATTGTACAAGTTACACATGTAGTTGTACTTAATTATGCTAATAATAAAAGTATATAAAGTTGAAATAAACGTTCGAATTGACAACAAAATCCGTCTCTTAGCCGATGGCGCGAACGCATGCACTTTAGTGATGTTCTTTGGTTGCTTGGCAACCTTATTTATAAGCCTATATCCGATCACGGAATTCATCAGAATATCTGCAATGGATAATTTTTTTTTTTGGGAGTAGGATATTTTATTTTCAAAGCTCCAGGGCTTTTAAAAGACTACATTAACAATTTGTATTTGAACTACTGTGACATAATATAATACAATATTGCTAAAAAGAAGAGAGCAAAGTGGATAATAGTAGACGGTTTTGGTAGAAAATATAATTGTATATACATTTTGAAGGCTTACTTTAACAACTCTCAGTTTTTCTTGACTGACCCTCGTACATCGGATTTCATTGTAATTGATTGTAAACACATGCTTCATTAAATTATTAAAACTTAAATAAATGGCAAATGTGTAATGCTGTGTAAAATTGTATAAAACTGCATACATTGTTGCGAATTACAGTTTCACCGTGTCGTTCATATAAAACCTAACACATACATTGCTGCGAAAAACATATGTTCAACAAAAAAAAACTGATGTGGTTTTCGCTTGAAAATATAGTTTGAAGATACATTATCACTTCATATAAACAATTAAAATATCAAATAGAACCATTCAAGTGCATTGATTTATGTCAACGATGCAAAATATATTGACTCTAATAGTTTTTTCAGGTAACATGTCATGAATTGTCTTTTTTCCAATGGGGATACACGTGGCTATTATAGTCATTGATTGTAATCACAACTGTGTATGCTTTACACTTTATTTTTTTTGCTTCATATTCAATGAAAAGTTACAAAAAATACAATGCTCTATGTCCATCCCATAGTATGTCCTTCCTATAACATACATGTCCCTAATGTAACACCATGTGTTTATTATATGTTGCTATACCAGTGATTTTGATGGACAAAAGCTGTTTTTTTTATATCAATAGATCTTTACAGACACATCACAAAAGTTTCTATCACGAACTGGTTAGTATTCAAAGGACCACGATAACTTAATTACGATCAAATTGCATATTTTCAAAAACGTTTCTCCAAAAATGGCATGTGTTTTAACCGTTTTATGTTTATAAAATACAAATGAACTTTTATGTTATATGAGTCGAGTTCTTTTCAAATAATAAGAACATTTCTCCCGTTCAATATATTGCATGATACAAAGGCGTTAAAGGAAGGACATTTCAACAAATGAAGTCAAACAAATTACAGCATACTTATGAAATATGGATTATTTGATCTGGAATTTATGTGCTATAGCATAGGTTATACATCAATACATCATTTAAACAAGATAAAACATATTTAAAACTTTTTTTAAAGGAAAAATCTCCGAGCTCAAATGTTGCAAAAATAATTATTGACTCGTATACGGTGAAAACTTGATGAAATTATGTTGCTGCCATGGCAAAGAAACCAAATTTACTAACAGAGCTCTTGCTTTCAATACATTTCGTCATGGTTGTTTTAATGTGTCATACATATATCTTAACACAGACCATGCATAATCGGTTGATCACAGTCCAATAGCCGATACATGTGCTGTGTCACTAACTGTGAGATCTTTTTATGCTGAAGTGAGCCACACATTACTTATCTCAGTCACGACAAAATGAATATCATGACCAATATACATACTAACAAGTCCCTAGTACATGTAAATATAATATGAATCTCTGCAAATCTTTATAATATCTAAAACGCATCGAATGTTATGCATATCTCTATACAGATTATATAGACTATAATAGATACAAAGCATTCTTTGGATGAAAATATATGAATATTTGCATTATATCTATATATGCATATGATAATCTATATACAAATGTATATATGGCTATATGTTATAAGGTATTCAATATGTCTTTACATGCATTCGGTGTAATTAAACACTATTTTACTGCTAATAACCCCATGCTTTTTATCACAAACTAGTGCAGTGAGAAAACATAAATCATCCTTTTTTTGTTCTTTTGATAATTATATGACAGAAAATAACATAAGCTATATAATATACTAATTTGTTCACACAATGTAATGATAACGTCGTGAAAGTCTATTTCAATAACAATCGGCTTTATTGTTTGTAATGTTTTTAACTTTTTATGCATCCGTTTGTTTTCAGTGCCTACAATTCTGTCTGGGTGTTTTGCGATTTGTTCGGGAGTTGTAAAACTGATAACGAATTGACTATGTGGCATGAGCCAGTTCTAACCAGTGTCTAGCAATTTAAATGCGCAATACCTTACATACACCTAAACGAGAAAATAAACTTCACCCCATAAAATGTTTTAGCCCCACAACGTTCATTGACCTTGTTTAACATTTCTGTATGTCTGCCAACAAATACACGAATCAATGACTTTAAATGACTATATTTCAGCTGATACATTTGTCAACCCCATTACTTTGCATAAGGAAGCAATGTATACCCATCAGTAAATTCAAACATTCAACATGAATACCTCGATATGATCAGATCTAATCATGTTAAACTGCATTACCAAGAGTACTAGGCGTTGTTTGAATACAAATCTGGGAGTTGTAGTTCCTTAATCCCATATAAACTTTACATAAGTTAATAACTACTGTGACTTCCTTTTACAAAATTCTCAAATTGCTCTTAAGTAGTTAAGAGTGACATACGGCTACAAAAAGATAACAAAATTATTCGAATATAGCATCGTAGTGAATATTCGCAGTTCTGGACATCTGCAAAAAGGACAATTCATTAAATCGTGTACATTCTACATTAACTAACCTTAGGCTAACGACTTGGGCAGAAAATTATTATATTTATATAGAGGCTCAAGCTGGCTTCAGGTCCAAAATGGGCACCTCTGATAATAGTTTCGTCCTTCATGGTTTAATAAATCACGTACTTAGTCAATACAAGCAATTATTTTGTGTGTTTGTAGATTATTCAAAAGCAGTTGATTATTTAGTCAGACCAAATATTTGGTATAAATTATACAAACTCGGTATACGTGGGAATATATTCAATTTAATAAAATCCATGTACAATCAGGTGCGCTCAAGAGTAAAGCTAAATGGGTGCGCGGGAGATATGTTTGGAAGCTTTCTTGGGGTACGACAAGGGGAAAGCTTGAGTCCCTTTATTTTTGCTATGTACTTAAATGACTCAGAGGATGAACTTTTCCTAAACAGTGCTAAAGGCATTGATATTGAAACTTAGAAAATATTCTTATTAATGTATGCAGATGATATTGTCATTTTTGCTAATACTGCTGATGAATTACAGACGAATTTGGATATTCTACAAAATTATTGCGATATATGGAAGTTAAGTGTAAACAAGGATAAAACCAAAGTTGTTGTTTTTAGAAAAGGGGGGGGGGCGTTTCCCAAATAATCTTACATTTTACTACGATGGTCATCCAATAGAAATAGTTAGTCGGTATACCTACCTCGGAATTATTTTTACGTCAGGTGGTTCGTTTAATGAAACTCACAAGACCTTGTCCGGTCAAGCGCAAAAAGCGATTTTCAGGTTGAGGCGTTATTTATATAGTTTTACCAATATATCTGTTGAACACACCATGAGTTTATTTGACACATTAGTTAAACCTATTTTATTTTATGGTTCTGAAGTATGGGGTTTTGCGCAAGCAAACCCAATTGAAAGAATTCATACGCTATTTTGTAAATATGTTTTAGGCGTTAAAGTAAGCACTCAAAATGATTTTATTTACGGAGAATTGGGACGTACTAACTGTCAAACACAACGTTTTATTTATATTATCAAATTTTGGTTGAAAATTGTAAACACCAGTGAACGAAAGTATGTGCAGTGTATGTATAAGACAATGTTGAATGATATTGAACGAATGCCGGGCAAAACTAATTGGGCATCTCTTGTTAAAGAATAATTAAGTAGATTAGGTTTGTATACAGTATGGTTAGCGCAGGGTGTAGGAAATATTAATGCATTCGTAAGTTTATTTAAGCAAAGAATTAACGATATATTTGTTCAATAATGGAATACGAGGATAAATGACTCTACTAGGGCAACTTTTTATAGAACTTTTTGTAATTTCCAATTTCAACCGTATTTAAACATATTAAATTTAAAGTCCAACAGGACTGCCTTTACCAAATTGAGATTGTCTTCGCATAGATTACACATAAAAACTGGCCGATGGAATAATACACCGCGTGAAATTAGACTCTGCTCCGAATGTAACAAATTAGAGGACGAATTCCATTTTCTATTCGAGTGTAAACTATATGACGTCATCAGACCTAAATATCTTACACCTTACTACAGAATGAGACCAAATATGTATAAGACCATATCACTTATAACTACATCTGATAGCAAACTTCTTCGTAATCTAGCAATTTTTGTCGAAAAGGGGTTTGAAATAAAAAAAATGTCTGTTTTGATTTAATCAAAATAATTGTTTTTTAATTATTGACACCAGTCTAATAAATTGTATTGCATTATATAATATTGATGATATATCCAAAGAATTTTTGTTGAAAAGGGTTTTGTTATTATGAAAATGTTCGTTTTGATTTAATCAATATATTTTACTTTATATTCTAATATCAATCTAAGAAATTGTATTGTCTTATATCTTCTTGATAATGTTACCATAATAACATGCTTATACTTACTGAAATTATGTTGTAGTAATGCATTGTGAGATTTATAACTACATGTGCGTATGAACAGATTATCTATGCGTGAGAACGTGCATGTGTGGGCGTGTGTGAACGCGCACGCGCGCGAGCGCGTGTGTGTGTGTGTTATGTATAGGTGCGTGTATATGTACGTGTGTGAGTGCGTGAGTGCATGCTGTTTGTTTTGAACAAGGACCATAATGGTCTAATTCAAATGTGTATTGTATATGTACATGTATATATTAACGAAATAAACTCTTCTTTTTCTTATGTCTGCAAGTCACTCTCTCCGGGATTTATACCTCAGACACCATTCTACACGATTAAATAAAGGCATGCATAATAGAAGGGAATAGTACCCGCTGAAACAAAATCAACTAATGTTGCTTCTCTTTGAACAACTTAAAAAGTGACTTGAACCATTTTCTTGAATTTTCACTTGTAATGACCTTGGTAAACAGATCAATTTGCACGCTGACCTAGATATCACTTTGTTGTAAGGATGCTCATACTTATAAACGAAGAAACACTCTGGACCTGTTTTTCACTTAAAAAAATCCAGATGCTAGACTACATGTAAGCTAGAGAGAAGTGGTTCATCAGTCTAGTAAATTCATCACCCATGATAGACAAATTGATCACTATCATGTTTTAATCGTATTCTAGAACGGATTACTATATATTCCTTCTTCACATAACATTAATGACATTCTATTTTCAACAAGGGTTTCTTAAATAATTATTGGCGTATCAATATAATTCACTCACATTTGATGAAGCCTGAATAAATCGATACAAATTCGTATAGATGTGTCCAATCTCGTGTAAATATACTCGACATAAACATAATGTTAATACATCAAGTTCATGAAAAGGTTTTTGAATGATGGTATAGAAGGTATCAATGGTCACTTTGTTATCATAATATCGTTAGAAGCATGTAAAGACCGAAATTAAATCGAACCCGCTCTATGTCATGTGTACCTTTCCTTGTAAAGTCGAAATAATCTAAATTTAAACAAAGATTTTAGATATTCTTTCGTAAAACAAACGGTTCATTAATAACTTGAAAACGAATTCTAAAAGTTGTGAAACACATTATCACAATATTTGTAACACCGCGTCATTACGTTTTAAGAAATGTGTTTGTTCATCAGCGACTGTAATACGTTAATTCCTAATCCAAAGACACGCTGCCAACGAGGTGTAGATTCTGGGAAATTGAAATATTCATATATCAATATGGTTAATTATACATATGCATTCTGAAATGTGTTTCTAACCTAACAATTCATTCCCATGACACGAGAGACGATAGATGATGAACATGTTTTGTGAGAAAGTAATGAAAACCATGATAGTGTCTTCATCATAAAACACGCACAATATAATATATATTGTGTAAGATATAAAGTGTATGTTTTCGATGCTTATTCCAACTGATTGATTGAACAATAGGAAACATATCGTATGCATTTCAAATGAATTTTAACATTTTGATAACGTTGAGTGGCTGTACTTACGCCAGGAGAAAGATGTCAGAAGAAATTAAAAGAGATGTACGAGCAAAGATGATTTCCATGCCAATGAAACTGTGAATATTGTGATAGTGATAGCGCTGATAAAGAAAAGAAAGAAAAAAGTGAGTTCCAGGAACAAAAGATAATCGAAAGCGTTGTTAGTAGTAGTGGAACGTTTTCTTTTGGCATGCAAGATACTGCTACGTACACAGATGAGAGATAAAATAAATAAACATGTAATAGTTGAAGATGTTAGTATTACAGATAGATTGTTAGATTTGTGCAAATGTTTAAGCCAATTGCTTTAAAGGACAACGGGTTTACGTGACAGTTCATCAATCAACGTGATCAGTCAAAGAGGTAGGAAGTGCAAGCAGCTTATAATAACTCTTACATTCGTAAGACCTAGCTTGAAAAAAAGTTCAAATTATAATTCACAGATACATTTTGTAAAAAGAAGAAAGTTAAATGTTGCTTGTCAAGTGGCTCGTATGCCATTAACTTTTCTATTTTGTTAATTGCCGTTGTGTTATGAGTGTAAAAAAAAAAATCTATAACAAACTGGGAAATGTTTGTTTTTACATCAATTATATTGAACGCGGATAGTATAGCGAAAACATACTGTGATGTTTATAAAGTTTCCCGTCGTTCGAAAAGTTGCAAATGTTTCCCGGTCAATTCTGGTTATATGCCGATGGAAATAATTTTCGTTGAGCACTTTTTATTATATATATATATAGTAACTGTATTAAATCAGTAAAATTGTTCAAAGAACTTGCCTGTAAAGAATATGACCTTACACTTAAGCAAACCATGTGACAATGTGTGCCGACTTGTTTAAGTAGTAGGCTATGTCGATCTTAGACTTGAGTAAATGTACGCACGAAGTTTCTCATTACAAGTATTGATCCTAATATATACCTAATTGACATGTTATGAACATACATGTATATTCCGTTACTCATAATGACGGTACGATACAATTAAACGATTCCATGATGCATGTTATAATTTTTGTTAAGCTTTTAACATATACTATATAACGGCACACGCAGTGAAAAAACCATATTAACTTTATCAACTTTTTACATTTAAAATAATTATAAGCAGATTGTGTTTAATTTATAAATGTGACAAATATGGATTTTTTAGAATATTACATGAAGACAACATCTTAATAGAAACTTGAATGAGATAAAAACTTAATGTTTTTATAGGCTATTTCAAACAATGGAGCCTGTACGCTACAAACGATTAGGCTGTTCAGCATTTCTTGCAAATGAATACCCGGTATATACGGTAAAATTATACACTAATGCTTCATGTTACATTGAATAGAACTATTTAAAATAAGTCTTTAGCATCTTTAATTGCAGTTTTAATGTTGGATAATATGTAAATGTATTTTGATCAACGTGGAAACACATTTGAGACAAAGCGAAGTCAATTCAATTGTATGAAAAAATTCACATAATAAAATAAACCAGTTATAAGCTTTAAAATGTTTTGTTTTTACTACCGAGTAGATATACAAACAAGATGATGAATAGCACGAACATTTGAATATTGCTATTATCTGGTTGCTATAGAAATGAACGGGAACCTTGTCTAAATTAATCGAGCTTGTTGATCCAAAATGATAGTATTTGACGCTTAGACTAAAATAAAGTATGCAGCTACATTTAATATTGAACTGGATTCTTTGAAATATTGAAATATTGATAAAAGTTTGAATTAAGGGACGGTAATTTAAAAATAACCTAATGGTAGTAAGGGCGACAATTCCTGCACAAATTGACAGAATGAACGGAAAACACAATACAACACGTAGCCTACCACGTTTACCATTTTCGTCCCGAGAATTGCTACCCGACATTTTAGTCTTGCTAGTTCACCCTTCGTGTTCTTTAATATTAGTATCAGTTTTCCAGAAGTAAGGATCACCCTCGACACTTGCCACGTCATAACTCGTTCCTAAAAATAGACCAATGAAAAATATAGACACTGATATATAATTCAAATATGAGCAATCGAAATCAAACTCGTCATCTTTAATTATGTACGCAAATCTAAATGAAAATACACAGAATATATAAAATATGGCTAGCAACTTGTTCTATTTGAATATGATGTTAATGGCAGTACTATATATTTCAGCCAATACATATGAAACAAATGTATAGGAACAAAACAAAGTGATAGAGAAAAGGTGCTATTCATAAACATGTAATCATATAAGCATTAAACCGTCACGAATCTAAATAAAACTCCTTCCAATAAACACCATATTACGTCAACACACCAAGCCACCGATTAATAGGCGAAACTACATGCACTTTAATACGTAAATATAAACTCTTAACCATTACTAGAAGTCAATATTGCATTTCGTTCATATATCCATGCCAACGGTATAGTACGATGTATAACAACGATCAATATAAATTAGATACTGTCTTTGACATCAAGAAATGCTCTTATTAATCATTAGTTGTCTTCACATAGAAACCTGATTTACCTCCGGGACATTCCATTCGTATCACATAGCAACATAAACAAAACTAAAACCCCTTGTGTATCAATATTTGGTACTTTCCTTATATTTCAACGTATAATCAACGCGTGATATTCGTGTATAATGTTAACATGCGTGCAATATCATTAGACACTATCACGTGACACTAACACATGGCACTATCACGTGACAACATATCTTTCATGTCCATGATTCATACTAAAAGCTCATTCGTGTCGAAAACCGTCGGGTGACTTCATTGTTACAAACTGATCACAACGCAGAGTTCTCATAATAAATGAATATTTTCGTTCTATTTATGGAATTCTATCACCATGGAAATACGTCAAGCTGGGGATATTTGTCCCAGGGATACATTTGTATTTGCTTCAACACATAGTGGATGTTAAAAAAAGGTTGGCTTATTAGAGAATTTATATGAAACAAGTTTCATTAGTCGATGTTTAATCAATATATTAAATACCCGACACGAATGAGACAAATACGACAGTTGAAACATTCAAACTTTTAAACAGTGACATCATCTAAATGAAAAAAATAACACAACGTGACGTTATTAGCATATTGAATCCATTCCAAATATCTCCAGCAACTCCCTGTTTTAAACTAACGGTACGGTTTAGATAAACTAAACTCTTGTAGGGTGAATTGTTCAAGTGACTTGTAATTCGATGATATCCTACATGATTAAATTGAATCATAGTCTCGTACGTACGAAGGTATATAGCAAGTGTATATAACATTCAATTACAAATTACGATATAATTATAAGTGTCATATTAAAACAACTATACAAATGACAAGATCATCATAAACTTAGCATTCTGCGAAGATGGTGTTAGTTTTGTTTCTTAAAAATTTTTATGCTTTCGAATTTTCAGAATGACGTCACTATGCATTCCATGGGGATTTTAACAAATCCATTTCTACTCCTAAGTCGGAAATATAATAATCCAGTCACATCGGAAACGTGAACACCGAAAGTCCAAAGGTCTTACGTAAAACTCCTTTATCGTATTTTGTGAATGGTTAAAAGAGACAAAATACGAGGGTCAGTCAAGAAAATCTGAGAGTTGTTAAATTAAGCCTTCAAAATGTATATACAATGATATTTTCTACCAATTATCGTCAACTACTATCCATTGTGGTTATTCTGATGAATTCCTTGATCGGGTATAGGCTTATAAATAAAGTTGCCAAGGAACCAAAGAACATCACTAAAGGGAATGCGTTCGCGCCATCGACTGGGAGACTAATTTTGTTGTCAATTCGAACGTTTATTTCAACTTTATATAGCGTTATTTAGTACAACTAACATGTGTATCTTGTATAATCGTATATATAAAATAATAATGGGCGTTTGTTACAGAATTGTCACTAATGTTGTATTGTTAAGTTGCCTAGCAACAAATTTTCCCGTATTTTATCAATTTTCCCGGCATGTGTTTTTTGCGTTGCCATGGTATTCTAAAACTAATCACTGACTTCACAACTTCTGTTCATGAGGATTATGAATGTATATAATGGAGACCAGTAACCATAATAGAAATAAAAAATATAATTTCGCTTTTGAAAAATAGCAAGCGTTCTTTTAGGTGGGGTATAATTGTGGTCTCAATACCAACAAATAAAGTGACAATAATTACTTCCATCAAGAATATTTTCTGTATTGGAGGAACAAATCAACCATAATTTAGTATTTCTGATAGATTAATGTATTACAAAAAAATAAGTTTGAAAATGTTCGATATTACTTTATGTTTCCATAGCAACACACAAGTGTGCTCTACAGACAGCGTGAACGCATGCCTTCGAGTTGTCTTCTTCGGTTTCCTGGCAACAAGAATCAAATTTTCATATCCAAAATTGGTATTCGCCCTAACATCGATGATATACCATATTTCAAGATAATGAATAGACAATATATGAACACTTTTTCTCCTGATCATTATTCACCAACTCTCTGTTTTTCTTGACTGACCCTCGTAACACTAATATATAACCCACAGAGGAATTCTAGTAAACTTATTATATACTATATATTTTTCACATCCCAGTTTTTGTGCTAACCTTTTTACTCATATTTGCTTAAATTTTCAAATAACGCATGAAAAGAAATAATGTAGACCAGTGCATAAACCAATGCCAAACATTGATCCGTTTTCTGTAAGATAATCCAAAGGAAATGCCGTTGTAAAAAAATGCCGAGTAATTACGATTTAAATGGATCATTAAAAACAACATGATTCCAGAGTCTGGGAACAAAACTTTCAATAATAGGTTAATTGGTGCATAACTCATACTGTCGTCCTTGTCGAATTAGATACCTTATTCTCCTAAACTATAATAGTTCTTACACAAACAATAATTGTACAAACTTAGATCGGTCGTTAAAGTGACAAGACAGCGTATACGTTCACTAATAAAAAGTGACATTCGGTATTATGGTCGCCAAAACCTTCGTGCTACATGAGACAAAAACAAAATAATAGAAAATAGTGCATGCAATAATTTCTAGATAATGAGCCAAATCTACAACATTAAAACAGTAGACAGAAAAAACAATGTAAAACAACAAAGGCATCCCCAAAAAATACATACGATACAAACGTCACTTTCCAGGGATCGACTGTCTCTGAGCATGTTATCACATATTTTACCAAACAGTTTCAGAAGGTTATAATTACCAAAAAGGGTCAGTGTGGATCAGGTAGGCAATGATGTTTTTTGTGCAGATGTTAAGTTTAGCGGAGAGCTGAGGGTAACCCGGGTTCCAGATACATCGGACGAGGTGAAAAAGACAGTCATGTATGCAGCGAATTAAGAATTGGACCCAATTCCACTAAATATGCTACCCGCATACTCTAAAAGGTATCAATATATATTTCACGTTTAATGATCCCCCGAAGTGTTGTACCTTTAACTGAGATACACCATCCATTGCCATTGGCATGTTTTAAACTCGCACACCATACGTTATTTATACAGAAAATGCAATGGACAGAGACCTTTCAATTTTCTTAACTTTCTGTTATTGCCAATATGTGAATCAGCTTAACAATAGTAAACCAATTTAGTCATTAAACGGTATACCGCAAGAAGACAAACTATTTCCTTATTTTCGAGTGATTAGATGTAATTTACATACATATCCCGGAGTTAATGGAACTATTGGTAGCTTCTCCAGCCATCCACGGTGTCATCGTTATTCTATTAACCTCATTACGGTATTGTATTGCATAGACGCAAATTGAAAATTGATGTACACCACTAAAGGGACTGTTGGCGTCAGAATTGGACAATAAACGCAGCACTGTATTACAGGAAATTAAGATATACGGTGACTGACTATAGATATGATCGATGCATAAGTAATATCATAAATCAAGAGACAAAAGACGATCATTATAATATATAATTTAGAACAGGCAAGCATTTCATAGAGTTGGTTCGCAACGGAAACGCGATGTTTCATTCTGATTTGAATATTTCATTCAGCCTTTTATCTGATGAATTTAATTCCTTAACTCATCTTGCACGGTCATCTTGATATAAAATGAGCGAATGGCATGTGTCTCTGTGAACAACCAATCCTAGGGACAGAGTGGTTGAACTATCTGATAAGGCATGGATGCAGGGTGGGAGTCTCAAATTATGTCTCATGAGAACAAACTATATTGCCGTTTATTAGAATAGATACTACGGTAAAACATAAAATACATACTGCGTTTGACACTTTGTGCTAGCTTAGTTGTTAGGATACACACCATGTTCAAATATTAGTTCAGTTTTTCAAGTCATTTCATTACTTTGGCGAATAAATCAATTACTTTCAGACGAATAGATACATGCCGATAGATAATTAATTTCTTGAAAACTAGGTACTTGTAGTTCTAATAGCAACCATACGTATGTCATATTTTGTTTACATGTAATGGTCCTACCTTTTGTGGAGGCCTATAGTTCGTACTGTATGGTAGATGTTTTTTAGTCTTTTATTTTGTTTGTATTTGGTATGGCTATTTTGCACGGGTTGATGGATTTTACGTCATCGCCGTGTAGTTTTCTAAGTTCGCGCGGTTTTCTTTGTGTAGTCACTTTGCAAATAAACCGCCAAATAGGAAAATCTTGTCAGCTTTTTTAAGAAGAAAGAACGTATTTGTAATGTAGGTAGTATTGATTTAAATCAGATGGATTGGTTTTCGATCTTGCTCTGTGTTTAGTTTATCTGTACTGTATTTCGGATGAGACATTTCGGATGGTCAATCTAGCATACTTTATTCACTCTGAACTTGAAATACAACTTTAATATTTCACTTTCTCTCAACAGCTATTACCACGGAATGAGATAGGGAGTTTGAGTTATTGTATGCGAGTGTCATATTGGAGCACATCCATTGTAAGTAGATTAATTGTATTTATGGTCTGTAATTAATGTTAAACCGTTGATTTGTTCACAGTGTAATGTTCGTTAAATGCAATGCATGTTTAGTAATGCTATATTATGTAATAAGAAATGATGGGATATCTTGAGAGTGAGCAAGTGTGAGAATGCTGTCAGTGAGATTTATAGTGTGAATGAGCATGAGAAGTATTGCGAGAGTTGTAGAAAGCTGTGTATAAGATATGTGTATTATAGTCTTTCTTTTGTATGTTCACATGCTATTGGTTCACGTTGTTTGCCTGTTAGAAGTATAGACTATTGTGCAGTTATATACTGAGTTCCAAAAGTTCCGCATTCAGCATATTGTGCGTCTTTTTTATTAGAATCTCCAACTTATTTATGATAATACGCATGTGTACAGCGATGTGTACTTGATATAAATCTATGACAGTTAATGATTTTAAGATATGTATTGAGCCATAATAAACCCACATGTGACACCATCTAACGATTCCAAAGTACACGCAACGATAAATTACTATTTTGCAGTAGAAGGGAGGTAATAATTGTAAATAAATATCGAAAATTAACTATCTTTAACCACAGACATTTGTTGATGTTGTAATAGAGTCTGTACAACAGGCCAGATTTTAAGAAACAACATCTTTGACATAAAACACACAAAATAAAAGCAAATTTCCCATGAGTTAATTGTTGAGTGGACTAAAATTTAGCTACAACAATGCCATTGTACTTTGTGCAAAAATTATAACAGCATTACATGTCTAGGTCAGCGGCATTTACCCTTGACTTGTTGTCACGTGGTACCTTATATACAGATTTTTTCGGATGCAGATGATACAACAGTCTTATTATGATAGAGACATGTCAATTTAATTCGACACAAGGTATTTTTAGTGAAACACACACCTCAAGCGTCTTATATACACGAGTACGCTCACCATTATCCATGTTTACAATTAAATTAAGCGAACATTTCTAACTTATTTGACTAACTAATTGTGTTTTTCCGTAACACAGACACGTTGCAAGTAAATTGGAAGTGAAAATTAAGTCGAAAATGAAAAACCCAAATTATGCGTGCTTGAATAGATGTTTTACCATTTGTGATGGTGTGATCATTAAAGCGTGACGAAACCCAACGGAAATAGGTCGAACATAAACACTAAGGATACGCAAATTGACAGTGTTCGTAAAAAGTGCTTTTAAGTTAACTATTCCAAAAAAATGAATTTTTATTAAAACGCAGAACTTTTGGAACTCAGCATATATAGAGAGAAATATAGAAAGAATATATGCAATCAAAGTATTATTGCCTTTGGATTATATCCCACGTCCAAGGACGGCAAAATACATACACTACTTTGAGATGAATATATATATTAGTAGTTAAACTGTGTTTTGTTTATATAAACTACTTAAGTACAAACACACATTGTCAATAAGCCCGGTTTTCCTGGAGAACGGCTCATTTGTAATTTAACATCAACTTTGTACATAAACTACATAAGAACCAACATATTTGTAATTAAAGTGCACTTTGTTTACATAAACACCATTAAGACAAACTGTATTGATAATCAAATTGCACTTAGTTAACATGAACTACTTTAGGACAAGCGTATATTTGTTATTTACATAAACTACTTTCGGTCTTAAATGTATGACCATTGACCAATGTACCAACATGTTTTCTTTAACCAGCTGTGATTTAATATTATCGTATTCCCTTACAAGATAAAAATGAAATTTCAATTTGAATAACACACTGTTCACTTAAACGATTTAAATATCAAGCATTATGTTCATGAATACAGACAGCAATCGAATACATAAACGAGTACTGAACGCTAGTTATTCCTTCATATTCAATAAAATGCTGTAATTTTAAAATGCTGGCACGAGACATGTCGCTAGCGAAACAATAAGGAATACATAAAGAACAGTCAGGAATATATAATCACCAAGACAAATGTACTGATGACATTTTATACTTATTTCATATTAACAATAACACACATTTCCGATTCACAATTTTATACATTCAGTCTAGCATTGAAAATCTGAATTTTGTTATTTCCAAATAACGAGATTGCATGGTATTACTGATGTCTTCGATTAAGCTGAGGTATCAGACGTTGATAATTTCTGTGAATGACATGTTGAGATAAGATTTAACTAGTTAACATACAATTAAGGGAATCGCTGCACATTTCCAATTATCTGAATAAAACAGATTGTTCAAGTGGATTGTGGTGTGTTCGGTTAGACAGCACTGCCAGAAGACTGCTTAGAAACAATTATGCAATATTCACACTCTGTATTTGATTCAGGTATTTTCCAAACCACGTTTATCAAAACCAATATTATTGCCAAATATTGAACGCATCCTTATACCAGGATCATATCATAATGTTGGAGGCATCCCTTATACTATTTACAATAATCATAACCGAACGTTTGACATTTATACAAGAAAAACAATCCTAAGTTGGACGAATCATATTTTGGGCGTTAGATATACATGTAAAACATCTGATGGTCAAAATGCCGAAGCCATATTCTTACATCATACGTTTTGAATCATATTTAAAACACTCTCCTTTATTTAACATCCAGTCTCTGTACGTAGTCCATGTGCATATACGGTAGTCACATTTCACTACAGACTTTGTCAGCTTTAGTCAATATTCACGAGTTTTTATTTCATCAAAGACTGATCGTAAATAAATTGATTGGGCGCTTGAGAGGGGAGTTCTGAATTCTGTTTGGTATCGATATTGAAGTAATAGCGGGTCAAAGTAATAAAACTGAATTTCAAACATTTTATTGTGTTTTATTGTTTTTCTGATATAAATATTTCCACAACGCTTTCTTAGCCACTCATGTTACATGAAGGACACATTGAGCGGACAGTATACAAGTACATATTGCTGTGATGCTGTTGCTGGGCTGGTAATTTAAACCAACGTTATAATCAAAACAAATAAAACACAAAACATTTCAGATATGTGTATTCAGAAACTTAACCAACTCTGGAATAACATTCAGTTCGGCTTGAGGAAGCACATCAAGTATTCTGTTTAGCCATTTAACAAAATTTATTTTCCATTAAATTCACAAACTGAAGGAAAATGAGGCAAACATGACGATGCCGTTACAACACTAATTTGTGTCAATAATGATCGCTGTACGTTTTAATTACGTCAATGAAATACTTTTTATATGTTAAGCAATTTTGTCAATATCAACGCTTCTTACTATGTCCATTACTTCGACGCTTTCGTAAGAAGTGATGTTGTTGTTGCAAGTATATTTCCATTACCAGCATGTTGTTTACCTAACCATTAAACATTTGTGTTATTCTACAATTTTACTTTGTTCAGAAAATATTTTTTCTCAAAACCATTCATTCTCGTTTTCTCTTCCAATACCGGGGTAGGTGATAAGGTATTACCGGGATTGTTTTCAAGAATGGTCGCATTCAGCTCATATCTTTCCTTTACATAGACAGGTTATTTCCGTGCGCATATAACGCATTGTTATCTCCAAAGGCGGTCACCAAAGTCATTTTTATCCCCCTTGTTAGCGCATTGACTCACACCCACCGATAGAGGCAAAGTTTTGTAATTTATCTTCCTATGACATTCGGGGATTATGCATATATATTTTCTGTCTACCAATTCTACAAGAGATTTACCGGCCAATAAAATTAAAAGGATGGCCTAGAGGTAGGGCGCGCGCTTCGGGATCGAGAGGTCCCGGGCTCGGTCCCCCTCTGAACCACTGGTTAATTTCTCTGAGCAAGACCCACAGCTCCACTCCACCATGGTGCCGCAGATCGATGTTGGCTGCCACACCACAGGAGAGAAATAGTCTTCCCAGGGAGACACGAGCGTAGGTTTCCATATGTAGCACTATGACCAGGGGGAGTTGAAATGTCAAAGGGTGCTTGAGCGGCCAAACAGCTGAAAAGAGCCCTAGAAAATTGGTAACTTAACTTTTACTTAACTTATCTTAATGAAATTTTGTTAACAAATTTCTAGGATGTGGGAATTCTATCGGGACCGGAGAAGAACGTTTCGACAACAATACGACAATATGGATTCGTTTAAAGGTACTTGCTATGCAATTGATAGTTTCTGGTCATTCCATTATAGCTCAAAGGTGCTGAGTAGCCGCTTGTGAAAACATTCTCAAGATACTGAAAGTTATTGTTCGAAAGATAAACTGATGTCTCTGCAATGTACTACTTAATACTAAATGATTCATAGTGCTTGTTCCTCGTAGAAATAAGTTAAATGGTATATTATTTATAAACGCGTGATTATTGCCAACGCTAGCAGGTAAAACTATGGATTAACGACCCGCACAATAACATGTTCTGAATCAAATCGACACAAACACGTCAATTCGGATTCTTCAAGACATTATCAATACAATACAAGTTTAACGCATACATAATTTGCAATTACTCTTCAGACTAAACTATAATGTAGTTAGCATATCGTCTTTATTACATTGTCACTAATCACGAAAACGTCTAATCCGAGTTGACGGTTCTTGGTGACACCCAAAACAACTAAGGTGAATACGGTTCGGCTGAGCGAGGTAGTTAGATGCCGATAAATCAAAATATATAAAACAATAACTTTTATTAAAATGAAGGCGTGCGGCACTGGCCAAACAATAATACAAAAACACATCATGTCTAGTTTATTCGCTCCTAGCATAATGTATGCAGACACTTTACATACAAACCTTACGGGTATTGTATTTGTAATGTCATTGCAATTCATCAATGCAGTTTGAGGCATGCATACACGTGTTAAGAAACGCATGTTTATAAATATAATGAAAGCAAATGCAACGCTTTATGCAAATACTTCTTACATATTGTGCTTACTTTTCGCTCTGTCAGCATACTGTTAATTTAAATATCATGACAAAACGCATCATAAATATTTGTTTTATCAATTCAGACAAGAAAGTCGCCGGCTTCTTGTTATAAATATGACTAATTGTCCTCCTAGAATTAGATATAACACACATTCAGGGTATTCGGTCTCTCTATATATTGTGTTAGACATTAAGAATTGTCTAAAATGACTTAATTTTTTTGCGGTCCTTATTAACAGTCAAACTATATTTCTTAGTCAATTCCCCTGCCGTTTCTGCTTGTACTTTTAGTATCTCTTCCATCATAGTTAATTATTGTGAAATAATGTTATTGCTTTATCTAATTACGTAATATAGTCGCTAGTGTTGAGAGTTAGGGCGACCAACATTGATGCTGCACTTCAGTATCACTGTATCAACTACGTCCATAAAATGTTGTTTTGTGATTTTTTCCTGCTGTGTTTAAATGCAACAAAGCGTGGCTGAACCAATATCAAATCATATCCATTTTGACTTGTAGCACGGTGTGTAGGCTAAAGGCCAAATTGCGAGTTGGGAGCAAAATATATCTCTTTTTGTTGTTTAGGACTGCATTTGCAGCCGTCATGTTAGACGACCAGTCTATATCAGTTGTTAGGTAGTTAACTCTCAACCGGTACACGCTTACATTCAACAGACAATATGTAGAGGACACATTACAGTTAATAAGATAAAAGCGACTATCTAGCGAGATTACCATGGTTGTCACTTCACATGGGAAAACTTTACAAATATGAGTGTAAAGAATGTAAATAAATAGCAACAATAGTCCTTTTGTAAGGGACAACGGTTTTGATAATTATTCTGAATTTTCGTGAGTGTAATTTCCATTGTAGCCCAATGGTCAGGGGTAATTATAATGTCAAAGGGTGCTTGAGCGGCTAGACAGCTGAAAAGAGCCCTTAGAAATTTCGTAACTTAGCTTTTTTGTTACTACGAAAATCAATCAATACAATTGTCCGCATTTCTCCATTTTGTGCATTTGAACTACTATATGACTTAGTTCCATTAGTTAGGTTGTCAATTAGACTTCGATACTTACTGTTATTCTATTATTAACACGTTATTACACATTATGAAAAAGGAGTGAAGTATTGTCACTCATGCAAATACCCATCCAGTGTAAATATTATTCTTTCACTTGACGGATTTCGGCTTGAGTGATAAAGCTGAGCGAGACTTTAATCGTCTAAATTTGGCAAAAAATACGTTCCCGTCAACTCATTTATTTACCTACCAGAAAATAGAAAATGTCATACTTGTTGTAGAAGTTGTCAATGAACTATTGTATAATTCAGTAGTCATACGAAGAGGCTCTGGTACTAGTGTACTTACGATCCAAGGCGACACGTATACTAGAGAAGGTTTGTACTTAGTGCGTTTGGTATTTATACATACTTTTAGACGTCACGTGACTTGTACCAATAAATCTGACGTAACATTAAAATAAGAGTTCATTTAATGTGCACAAAAGTGGCAATGGTCATCGAATTAAAACGTATAACGTGCTAGGGTGTGATTTAGTAGTACGATGTATATGTACACTTACGCACACTCCTAACGCAACACTTTTATAATTCTAATTTATCAAAAACTGTTCAAGATATCAAGTTGCACTTATAAACTATGATGTTCTTAGTCATTAGCAATACAGCAACGTTGAAATCATTCATCCATGACGCTCTGTCAGTACTTGGTGTATCGCAGCGGTGATTTTGTTCGTGCTGTACGTGAAAGTGGTAGTCAGTGGCGAAAATCGTATCTATTGTCATTGAGTTCCTCTCTAGCGACAGTCCGACTGGAGAACCGATTTGTATAAAAAATAAGTCTGATGGCTATTGAAAAGCGTGGTCGCACATTTGGAAGGTTAACCGGTATGTCAATTCACTAGACAGGTATGCGCTGTACTTTACTACATATTCTTATAAAAGGTTAAAGAATAATTGAAGTATCAACTTTTGTCAATATTTCGAATATAATAATAATAAAACTAAACTATGATCAATAATTTCTATTTTCAACTAGTCAGATTTTGACCGCCATCTATCCACAGACACGTTCAAGACTCTTTAAAAGATGTTCAAACTCACTGGTCTACTTCATGACCAGCCAAGATAGACTTGGTGTATGATGGAGGCAACATAATGACAGAATGTATAAACTTTCCTGACCATCTCCACGACCGTTGAAAGACAACAACGTTCACTGCGAAAACTACACTCGGACAGCATGTTGAACTAGTCCTCCGCATGGTGTCGTTTTGTGACTTTTGATTTTACGGTGATGCTAAATATTTGAAATTATTTTCACCCTACTGCTTATTAACTAGAATAAAACTTTTGTGGATCATTGCTAAAGGGTTGATTTATTTATACTCCAAATTTAAATCAAATCCCTTCATGAATATTTGAGTTATCATGAACACTATAGGTGTTGCGTTAGGAGTGTGCGTAAGTGTATATTTTTACAGTGCTAAATTACGACCAAAGTGGTTCGCCCAGTGTTTGCCAAAAATTAATACAGACTAGACATATCGTAATTCAAAGTTAACTTTTATATATTTGCTTGATAACGTATCTTTAAACACGTATAGAGTGCCGTCTGTATCGCGATTATATCATAAATAATACGATAATGGAATATTGAGCATCACGTCAATACCATGCTGATAACTGTCTATAAGTGCGACAAACTACTCCTGTATTAGTAATGACGCCCGATATGACGCCTCCAAGAGGATGTCCATTATTTAACTGAAAATTGTCACTGTATATATATTTATATCACTTGACTTTCCTTGTATTCAGGTTAGTAGAGCAAGTGCGTATAATCTTATACGTAACATGGGCAGTATAAGGTTATACACATGAGTTTTTCCAATAAAACGGTGCGTATCTTCCGTTTTTAGTGTCCATTGATATATTTAGATTAAACTCATTAAGGAAATATTATTAAGCTCGCCAGAGGCTCGCTTAATAAAATTTCCAAAACTCGTTTAATATAAATTTATATCAATTGACAACTCGTGATAGTTCCTCTATATATATGTTTATACTTTTGAACTTTACGTTATTTACATCACATGACATAGCTATTTCTTGTACGAATGGAGGTGACTATACCATGTCACGATCATCGATAATGAGTATTTGTATCACACGCGCTGGTGGGTAAACAATACGTGTTATCTTCCATTTGATCAATTGTCAGCATCTATACACCGGCGGGTCATTATTCTATGTTTTACTAACACAAATATCATGAATATTTCACTGCTGAGTAAATTATTCCCCGACATGTGATTTGACATGATAGATCAAGTAACGAGTCATATTTGTATTATTTATACAATAAGTAACCAATAGTTCAAATTTGATAATTATGTAGTACAGACAAATCAGTCTTATAGACTAGTACTACTTTGCTAAAAATAGATAGTGACTAGAACATGCACATATAGCTACCTTAAACGTCTCCAAATACAATTCCATTTGCACGTCTTAACCTGCATGTATATGCAGATCTAGTTATTCACAAATGATATGTATCGCTATCTATGGTCCCGTGATAGCGACGTCATTGGCGTCATGGATTGACAAGGCTGAATATACCTATTTACGTAAATGTAGGTAATTTGGTTATCGTTCGACCGATCTAATCGTCAATTTCTTTCAGTTCATATAAGCAATCGATTACGATGATATCATATACTTAACTAGATTTCTTGTCTTCAATCTCTAGGGATGCTTAGCTAGCACGAGATGTGGTAGCTGGTACGTTGTATTACTTACGTATTCATTTATTTAAATGCAATTGTTATGCATGCCATCACTAATTAAGTATACTTATCATACGCTTTAATCGTTCATTCAATGAACCATCACTGTTTCAGTTGTCTGCATACAGTTATCTTGATTCGTCATCACTTTCATCTTTTAGAAATCTTAATAAGTACTTGGTATTACAGTACATCGGTGTTCATGTTTTTACTTATTTACTACTTATGATTAACGCTTTAGGCACTTGGTATGTGATAATTTGACTTCTGCAAGAACTGAAGTGCACATGTACGATTCGTAAAAGCATTATGCATTCTAATAACAATACAAACTTTGCAAGATACTTTAACTCCCTTGATCTAGCGAATGTGACAACAAATACGTACATTTATTTAGTACTGTAGATATGATATATAAAATGTTTTGATAACTTCATCTGATATACAAACCATATGCTTGACCATTTGAACTCACATATCCAACATTAGCATCGAACAAAAATGTTTTGACAATGATTCTTGGTGTTAGTATGCAAAATATATGTTTTAACTTGTACTATATGAGTTATGTTTTCCCTCGCTGTTGTTGATATCGCTACATTGCCATATACTAGAAAATAATTTAAACTGGCAATTAGATCAAGTACAACCATCATATGATAGGTCTGGTAGCTTTGTTATGTCTTGACTATAGACTGGCTACCGTGCGACACCATTATCAATGTAGTCCACCTTCGTTATGACAAGTGCTTTTGGGTTTCAACTTGACGAAACTTTGGCAGCCAATCATGAAGGATGTGCTGGTCTCCATTCGCTGAGACACTTTCGACTGAAGCAAGTTAAGCAGCACGCTTAATGTTTATACTGCATGTACTTGGCTATATTGACCAGTGTTTTCTCAATGTATATTGCTGTCGTGAATGTACATTACTTATCACATTTTACACCGCTATTACATTCATTTGTTTTTGCTTTAAATGTGCCTCTTCATCATATTTATTTGAATAACAAAGGCACGGGACATAAAAGGAAAGCAAAGAGCGATGCAAATCAATAAATTGGTCTGTGAAGTGAGGATTGTTAATAGTGCCGTCCATTAATGTAAAATTAATGGAACGCCACTATATCTTGGAGAGCTTTAGAATGTATTCCACGGTCATTGATTGAGATGCAATTAGCTCTATGTTATATCAATACATGATCATAGAATGTAATTGCGCCAAACACAATAAACGGTATTACATTGTAGGTCCGGTATTGTACATTATTAGGATCATTTAATTAGTTTATTTCTCATCCATAACGGCAATTGATTCATCGATGGCTTCTTTATCATATACTTCACATAATAGGCAATCAGTATACTGTCGACCTTTAGTAGAATGTACATTTGACTGTCAATGTGAGGGCTTAATACCACAATATGTATTGGGAACACTTTTATGGGTGACAGTACTCCTACTTCAGACGAGTTAAACATGCGTGTAAGTCCTGGTACATTGTAAAACCCAGACTGATACTTGTTCAGTTTCACTTTTAGGCTGGCGACTTCGCGCCAGACTATTACAATCCTAAAAAATGAAATCCACTAAGATGAATTTACTCCCGAAACTGACAACACAGAATCTATACACTTAATGCAAAAAGTTCCTCCTCATTAATCAGTTTTGCAAGATAAGAACATTCAACTTTCCTTGTTTCATTTATTCTGTTCGATTGTAATATATTAGTTTCTTCTTGAAATGGAAGGAAATTGTATGAAATTAAAAGAAAAGGTGTTTAAAGGCGTTGATAATTATTACTACGCGTTACGAACCCGATGTATAGCGCGGCGCATCAATGATTTTATTATGTTAAATTATTTAGGTCAATATTTTCCAACGAGATCGTGGTCGAGTGGTTGAGCAACTCGCTTAGTAATTTTCTGATGCTAAGGTCCAGCGATCGAATCACGGCGGCTCCAAATTTTTTATATTTTTAAATTTTATTTTTTTTATTTTTTGTTAAGTCCAGCACTTACCTCTCTTTCGACTTAGAAAACCACTGGATGTTATATTACTTGAAAAGCTATTATTCCTTAGCAGTTCGCCAGCCTGTCAGTACTTTCAGTACTTTGATTCTTGTTCGCTATTATGTTTGTCCTGGTGCTTTCTACTGTACATACAATTTCTGATTGTCGTATTTGTATTTCAGTGTATGTATTTGCAGTACATTTATTAGCCGTTAGACCCCTTCGTGTATAGTTTAATAACCAGCATGGCTGTGGCACATCATATATAACTCCAGATGTCATTAATGTGACTGGAATACATTATTGTGCCCATATAATAAACTTCCGGTTAATGGTGGACAATGGTCAAGCGAAATTGTCCGATAATAAAATTTGGTTTATAATTGATCTTTCGAGTCTGTTCGAGTCTGTAAATTGGTAAGATGGCAACGGGAGGGTCGGCGGAAGAGGCGGATGCTATGCTCGATGAATCTGATGAAGATCTGAGTGAGTTATTGAGTTTTTCGGTCTCGACACATAACCGGTTTGATAGGCGGGAAAGTAACGACGGCTGGACAACACAGACAAGAAAACGAAGAAGAAAGCATAGTAGTGGGAGTGTCCACATGGATGACTTTGCAAGTTTAAGTACAGGTGAAAAGCTTACACGTATATATGATCAATTGTATAAAATAACGAACATTGAAAAAGAACAATTGCAGTGTAAAAGTGAAATCCGAAATGTAAACAAAGAGGTCAAGGTCACTAACAGAAGAGTTGACCAAATGGAAAAACTAGTACAAGAACAAGAGGATAAACTTAGAGTGTTAGCATATAGGTCAATTGACTTAGAGGCACGCAGTAGGAGAAATAATCTCGTATTCTACGGTATAACAGAAAGATCAAGGCATAGGTATGATAAAAGTCTGATCCTTAGCTTTATTGAGGCAGAGTTAGGCATAGACACCCGAGATATGTGCATTGATAGAGCCCATAGAGTAGGATATAACGAAAGACGAGATCCTAAACGTGCACTTCTAGTAAAATTCAGAGACTATGTCGATACTGAAATTATTATCAGAAAAGCCTATTTGTTGAAAAATACCCCATTCGCAGTAGACAGGGATTATCCCAAAGAAATTGCCATGGCTAGAAAACAACTCTATCAAAGTGACGCAGCTCATTGGGCTAGGTATGATAGAAAAAAGGTACAAATCAAATATCCTGCTGTACTATATATTGCTGGTAAAAAGGTTAAAGACAAATTCCCCGAATGGTTCGATATTGTGAGAACAGATCTCTTATCCGATGACAGGGAACCTCGTAGACCTGTCACACAACGAGAGCGTGCGTATTCAACAGATACGGTGGTAGATCGCAAGCATAGTGAGTCGTCCGGAGATGTGTGTCAACAAACGGAGCGAACAGCTGATCAGTCAGCTGTGTTTGTAAATAGTGTGGCATCACGTGACCCACGTGACCATACAAGTGCTATAAATAGTCAACGCGAGGTTGAAAGTGAAAGTGCATGTGAAAGCAAATTACACGTACCTTGTGATGAAAATAATTCCGATACAAATAGTGTTAAGTCCAACTCAGAAGCACAAGTTAACACAGAATCCAAAAAGATCAATCATAAACCGTGTCAAAAATCCAATACACAGGGTCGTACAAATAGTCAAGCACAGCGCGTACTTCCCCGTAGGTCAAGGTCAATGTCTACAAATAGACGAGCTACGTCATCAAGCAAAACAAGCCAGCCACTGACCAGCGCATCGGATGTCAATAAATAGGACAATAGTGGGAGTTGGGTACAGGGTTTAAAAGTTTGTTTATTAAATATACAGGGTTTGATTGGAAAACATTATTGTAAACTTGACTGTGATTATGTAAAAACTCTGTTTAAAAATAATGATATATTACTATTTACCGAAACATGGTTAGATTCATCTTATAACCATGAAGTTGATGGCTTTGTTTCTTTTGTTTTGAACAGAACAGACAGACATAAGAATTCCAAAAGAAACAGTGGAGGGTTGATTATTTATGTAAAAAATGAAATAAAAGATTTTGTTGAGTTACTGGAAAATGTGGAGGACTGTATAATTTGGCTGAAACTAAAAAGTGACATTATTGAATGTAGTGAAGATATTTTATTATGTTTATCTTATAATATTCCAAGTGGCAGCAGTAGACAGGTGTTTGTTGATAGAAATATATTTGAACATTTAGTTGATGATCTGTATTATTTTGATAATATGTTTGAAGGTAATTGTAAATTTGTATTAGCTGGTGATTTTAATGCAAGAATTGCTGAGAAGTTAGATTATATTGAATATGAGACATTATTTAATTTAGACATGCTACCAGATGGTTATATTGAGGATGTGGTATTACCTAGAAATAGCTCAGACAAAAAAGTAAATGAAAATGGTAGGTTATTGCTTGACTTATGTAAATCTACAGGTTTAAGAATATTGAATGGTAGAAAAGATTATGATAAGGATGGTAAATTTACATGTGTTACTGCTCAAGGTAGTAGTGTTATAGATTTAGTACTATGTAAAAGTGACATGTTTGATAATATTTTTAATTTTAAAGTGCATGAACCAAACATTGTGTCAGATCATTGCTTAGTTAGTTTTTCTATTATGTCCTGTGTAAATAAACCTGTTGATACTAGTGATGTTGATAATGCAAGTGTAATTGATGAAAACATAAGGATGGCTTATACATATAAATGGGATACTGACAAAATAGAACCATTTTTAAACGCATTGAGCCGAGATGAAGTAAGTAGTAAGTTTGATAATCTATGTGAGGAAATAAATATGTCAGAATCACCAGATGATGTAAACATAAACTTGTCAAATTTTTACAACCATATTGAAGATGTTTGTGACCCACTTTTTAAAAAGAATATCAGTTCAAATAAATATAAAGTTGATAGTATGTCGCAAAGCCAGCCATTGTATGATGAGGAATGTAAATATAGACAAAATGATTTTTATGATTGTCTGAATTTTTATAGGAATGATAAATCTGATCGAAATAGAGTAGAAATGGTCAAGGCACGGAGTAAATATAAAACGCTATTAAGAAGTAAAAAATACCAGTATGAATTAAAACAGACTAAAAAATTGCAGGATTTAAAGCTGAAAAATGCGAAAGAATATTGGAGATTATTGAAAAGTTCATGTCAGAAAAGTACAAATGCTAGTAGTAATTTAAACACTGATAATTTTGCTGCATACTTCAAATCAATTAACGATCCAGAATCAGTTTTCTTTCAAGCTGATGAAGATGTATTATTTTTTAATGATAGATACTTAAATGGGGAATTAGATGTTATGTTTCAAGAGTTAAATGTTAATATCAAGGAAACTGAAATTGTACTAGCATGTAAACAATTAAAGAATGGAAAATCTGCAGGTCCTGATCTGATGTTGAATGAGTTTTTCACAAATGGGATCAGGGATGTCCATTTTCTCAAGTGTCTGAGAACATTATTTAACAAAATATTTGAAATTGGATACTTTCCGGACCAATGGTCTGAAGGCTTTATAGTTCCTTTGCACAAAAAGGGTGATTTTAACGAACCTGGTAATTACAGAGGCATTACTTTATTAAGTACACTTAGTAAATTGTTTACAAAGGTTTTAAATAATAGGCTCACTGATTGGGCAGAGCATTATAATGTATATATAGAGGCTCAATCTGGATTCAGGAAGCATATGAGTACAACAGATAATGTCTTTGTTTTACACTCTTTAATTAACCACCTGATAAATGATAATAAGAAAATGTACGCAGCTTTTATCGATTTTACAAAAGCCTTTGATTATATTGTTAGAGATATCCTATGGTATAAGTTGGTCAAGTTAGGTATCCGCGGAAAATGTTTGATATTGTTAAGTCTATATATGAGGGTTATAAAACAACATGCCGAGTAAAATACAATAACCAGTTAAGTGATGATTTTACTTGTATGCTAGGTGTAGGACAAGGGGAAAGCCTATCTCCATTTTTATTTGCTATGTATTTAAATGATATTGAAGAGTATTTTATTCTTAATGGGTTTAAAGGAGTGGAAATAGATACATTACACATATTTTTATTACTGTACGCAGACGACATTGTTGTAATTTCGGAAACAGAAAGTGGGTTACAAAAAGGCTTACATCTACTAGAGGAATATTGTTATAGATGAAAATTGACTGTTAACATAAATAAGACAAAAATTCTAGTTTTCAGAAAAGCAGGTGCTCTTAGAAAAAATGTTCTTTTTTGGTATGATGGTAAAGAAATTGAAATAGTTAAGCACTTTAAATATCTTGGTATAGTTTTTTCAACAGGCGGCGCTTTCACAAAAACTTATGAAGCTCTATCTAGCCAAGCACTTAAGTCTTTATACATGTTAAAATCTTGTTTTATAAAATTCCCATTAATGAGTATCAGCCATAAGCTAGAATTATTTGACAAATTAATTGTACCAATACTTTGTTTTGGAAGTGAAATATGGGGTATTAATGATGTATTGCAAATAGAACGCATTCAGTTACAATTTTTTAAGGACATTTTGGGCGTAAGATCTCAAACAAAGAATAATTTTATCTATGGAGAATTAGGACGATACCCACTTAAAATTATATGTTTAGTTAATGTTATTAGATATTGGTTAAAAATTGTAGAGAGCCCAGAAACAAAATATATTAAGGCTACTTATAATATGATGATTAGTGACTTGGAATTATACCCAAATAAAAAGTCTTGGGCAAAATCAGTTAAACATGTGTTAGATACATTAGGGTTTTCAGAGGCATGGATTAATCAGAATGTTGGTAACAGTAAACACTTTTTGTCTATTTTTAAACAAAGGGTAAAAGATAATTATTTGCAAATTTGGAATAACGAAGTGGAAAATTCAACAAGGGCAAGAACATATAAATTATTCTGTAGCTTTAATTTCAAATCATACTTAGATAACATTTCTTTTGATAAAAACAGGTTTGCGCTCACAAGATTCCGTGTCTCCGCCCATAGGTTAGAGGTAGAAGCCGGGAGATGGCACAAACCACATAAAATTCCATACGACGATAGAAAATGCCAAAATTGTAAAATCCTAGAGGACGAATTTCACTTTTTGTTAGAATGTCCCCTCTATCACGAAATAAGGAAATGTCATATTAAAAGATATTATTGGAATCATCCAAATGTGCCTAAATTTATTGAACTTATGAAATCTGATAATAAGACTATCGAAAAAAACCTATCTATTTTTCTTCAGAAAAGTTTTGAAATAAGACGTAAGACAATCATGTATGTTTTTAATTAGTACTGTTGTATATTCCGACTAAGAACTCTCTCCCACTTTGTAAATATGTATATTTTGTTGATTGTATAATTATAATATGAGTGTATGTATTAAAAAAGCACTTTTAATACCAATATATGTTTATGTCCAGTAGACTCTAATAATGTGATAATTGATAGAACTATTTTTGAAATATTTAAAATGCAATTACTTTTCCACATTTGTGGTAGTCAGAACAATATACTAGAAATAATTTATATGTATGTATTATTACTAACTGAAAACAACTTATCTATGCATAATTTTAATACATAAAAAAATTATCACCATTAACCATTGTAATTTATGTAAAATTGTAATGTATATATATGTAGAATGACAGGCATGTATGCCTTTTTCTTGAATAAACTATACTATACTATACTATACTATAATCATTTTTATATAAATTAGCACCACCAGTTTCACTCAAAGACACGGAATTTAATTTCTCTTAATTTGCTAGTATCGAAATACCGACAAATGTGTCATAATAATACAGTTAGCTTCGGTCCGTTTCAAACGAATTCTAAGTGATGCGTCTGGTACAAGTGTTTACAATTATTTAATGCTAGTCAAACACTAGGACTTAGGTTTAAACAACACTACAATGGAGCAAGAATGTGTAGACATTTTATAACCACAGTGTCATTGTAGTAATTTATAATGAAAATTAATTATACAAATGTATCACAAATTGAAAAATCAACCGTGTTCGAATTATTGTTACACATATTATATTATGAACAATGCAACAATGTGTACAGATATGTCAACCTATTATAATCCAGGATACTTAATATACTTGTAAAACGTAATTACCTATGAAATTTTAGGTTGTAGATTAATGTATGATAATGTCAATAATCCTTGTTTAATTGAATTCAATTTAGTCAATTTACAGTCTTTGACAGGAAGTCGTTATGTACAACTGTTTCACCTCTATGATGAATATGGGGTGACCGGAATTTGAATATGAAGTCGCATGTGATTATTTATCGCTGATGTGTAAATGCTTACATGTGTCATACCGAAGAAACTATACCATGCCATATATAAACGTAAAATGAAATTATTGAAATTGTTTCACTTTTCAAATGCTGACTGTTTTTTTATTTCCCTATACCCAGCTTAAAAACGTACTGCCAAAAAACAAATGAAAGCATGATAAATAAAATAACTCCCCAACAGATGACACAATTCATACAAGAGTGTGTTTAAATCTAATGATAATGCTTATTTGTTCAATCAAAAGTGTAAAAATGTTTGGTCAAATTATGAAGTAGATAAAAATGTAACCATTCCTTCCTTCAAATTTAGGCATTTTTTACATATTGTCAATAACATATCCTATTGATAAATACCAATAAAATATGAACTAAACAATTGACACCAATGAATTGTTTCAAAAATAACTTCAATGTGTGTGTTATGTTTCAACAAAATTGTGAAAGGTTTTATTGCGCGATTTTGAAAATATGCATTTCAGAAACCCATAGGAATCCAATTTTCATCTATTTACCACATATTAATACCTATAAAATTAAAGAATAAAAACATATTTTTCTCCAAATTACACTATAAAGTCATGCTATTAAGCCAAGACATTGTCTTATAACTAAAATAATGAAAAACAGAATTTTTTTTTGGCTCAAGTGGGGTTTGAACCCACGACCTAAAGGAAATCAGTCAATTTGTCATAAAATTACTGAACTTGAGAACTCTTCAAGAGAAGATTCTTTATAACACCCGGATATCCTTTAATGCGAAACTGAAATCTCAACAACTGCGATAAATAAATTCTCGGTATTACATCTTCTTGAGTAACTGGACAAAGGGTAATATTTGAACCAAACATAGATATATAAAACAGTGAAGTAGTTGATAAGGCATAAAATTATGGTGAATGTGTACTCGATGACATTACGTGTCGAGACGATATTGAGTTCTTATTGATTTAATTACAAGTAATTTACTGACTCGTTGTCCACTTTGTCATTGTGCCAAATTAAGTAATAAGAAATATTACATTGATCTAACGTTGGCAGGTTGCACTTCCATTAGTATTGCTGTACAAACGATGCCCCGTCGACCAAACGTTGCTGATTTCCTTTATCCAGAACGATCTAAGGAGACCGTTGCCGTAAACCTTAATGCAAGCTTTACTTTCTCTTTGAGCATTAACACGGCATGTGAATAGACACGGCCATGCGTTAATGTCAACCTTCTATATCGTTTGAGTGTGCTGTTGTTTAAGTTTTATCAAATTTGTCCATCGCTTGATTTAGTGCTAACTTTTTTATCCAAACGCACTGAATGTAAATGAAAACATGAAATTATTTTGTCTATTGTAATAGTTTAGGGAGGATATAGCGATGTAATAATTACAACTCGCTAAATATTCGACGACTTTTACCGTTTACCGGTACTTGATGCCCACTATTCGTAATTGCTTAACAACACTTTGCACAAATTACATACACAATAGCACCATATAAGGCTTTAATTATGTAACCAAAACAAAGCCGTCCAAAGGTTTCAGATAAGAAAAATTCTAACTGAGCATTATATTCCTACACGTATTCCTACACGTATTTCCGTACTGCAAATGAAAAGATTGCGAATGCGCCTCCGTCTTCACCAAGCTTAAAACGATGCACTGTCACCACGGTTTGTGTTATTGATAGCTAAATGCTTGGAGTCCTATTCACATCACTTACAGATGTCGGTCTGGTGACACATCCCCGTTTCAAGCATAAAAAGGAATGCTTTGTTCCTGAGGCTCGATGGACGAGATCCGAAGTTATTAACGATATATTCGTTTCCAATAGCATTGACCCTAGGGGCGTTGTGCAGAGGAATGACAAGAAATGAATTATACTGATCATCCTTGAACAATTTGTCTGTGTCCAAATACCATTGTAAATGAATTGATGGGTGAACTCCATCTTCGTACGAAAGCCTTCGAAACCACTAAGGGGATGAAATTGGGTCACAATAGCGAGGAAAGCCTAATGGAGCTATTTTTACTGCTATTCGTTTAATATTCGACCAGGTCTTTGGAGTGTTTAATGTGAACAGTTAATTAATCTAAGCGGTAGGGTCATATTTCGATATAATAGTGTAGTTTAAAGGTCACAACGCGATTAATTCAAAGGTTTGCCGAAGAAATTATGTATACTGTACAGCTCTGGCTTTTGCCAAAATCGCAATGCGTCTGTGGGCAATTTTCTACTTGCGTGGAAAATCGTCGCGATCTTAGAGTGATTTTCCACTGTAAACCCACCGGCGAATCGCGGCAATCGTGTCGGCGAACGCGAGAACGCGCGGGTCAATAAAAACGCTAAAATCGCTATAATCGCGCGCGATCGCGTTAATCCTCACGTTCCACTCAGTTTACAGGTATCTATTATAATGTATACAACTGCATAATGAATAACATAAATTGGGCATATAATTAGACAAATTCTTATTTAATTTTCAGTACATTGTAATAACCTTTTTCCTAAACTTGATTTAAAAATTGTCCGTTTTATTGTCCATGTTAATTATTTGTCGCATTTACAACAATGGGAGAAACGAAAGCTTTATGTTCATTGCTAAATTCTAAAACGTAATTATCAGTTTTATTGTCGACATTAATTAATTGTCTCATTTAACGACGACAAGAACGAAATCCAAACATTGCTGACTGGGAGAAAAATATATTCAATTATTTATCATAAATATTCCGATGCTTTTATATAATATAAAATACAATTTAATGAAAGTATGAAAGCCTTCACGTACGCTTGAACGTTTTTCATAGAATGACCATTCATTTTTTTGCCCGACCTGAGCAGCAGCGGACTACACAGTGGGAATTACACATTTCTTGTATCTAAATTCCTAGTATATGAAGATATGATATAATCTTTACAGTACACCCAATAACGTAGTAATTTCCGAAACATGGAACCGAACCTAAAGATATGCATAGTCAATTTCCCGCCTGTTTGGAAAAAATTGTAGTCCTTGTACCAATGTATACTTTGCGACGTCCCCACGAGTGGGCATAATATTCAACAAACATGACTTGATTTTCTGAGATCTATATACTTATACGGCTGAATCATCTGTCAGTGTTTGATTAAAAGTTGTAATTAACACCGCACCTGCAAAAAATACTTAAGAAACACGTTTAACGGCTTCATTTCGCACATAAATAATAGAAAAAAATACTGAGAAAGTGTCTATATACTGTTGTTGTTGTTGTTGTTGTTGTTGCTATATTTATTTAAATTCATTATTTGTATTGTATTGTGAAAAAATACATGATCATTTTTGAAAGTTAAAACTTATCGTTAAGTTCACACACTCATAATTTATATTTTTAATACTGTACATGAAATCAATTATCAATTTATTAAGCATAGTCTCTGTTCATCTACATGAAATAACCTGTTAATTTAATTGTCGCGTTAACCGCGATCGCAGTAAACGCGATAAACGCGGTGATTTTATCAGTGATTTTATCATGTGTGTGAAGTTAGCAGCCAGTTGCAAGTTGCCAATTCAACTTTTTGAATCGGCAACTGGCAACTGTCAGCTAACTTCACAACCCAGCAGCCGATTCGTCGATTTCGAAAGTTGAATCGGCAACTGGCAACTGTCAGCCAGCTGACGATTCAAATTTCATCGTAGACTCGAATTGGCAACTGGCAACTGTCAGCCAGCTGACGATTCAAATCTTTCGGGAAAATCGAATTGGCAACTGGCAACTGTCACCCAGCTGACGATTCAAATTTCATCGTAGACTCAAATTGGCAACTGGCAACTGTCAGCCAGCTGACGATTCAAATATTTCAGGAAAATCGAATTGGCAACTGGCAACTGTCAGCCAGCTGACGATTCAAATCTTTCGGGAAAATCGAATTGGCAACTGGCAACTGTCAGCCAGCTGACGATTCAAATTTTTCGGGAAAATCGAATTGGCAAATGGCAACTGTCAGCCAGCTGACAATTCGAAAAAAAAATTTTTTTTTCAGAAAATCGAATTGGCAACTGTCAGCCAGCTGACAATTCGAAAAAAAAAATTTTTTTTCAGAAAATCGAATTGGCTACTGGCAACTGTCAGCCAGCTGACAATTCGAAAAAAATATTTTTTTTTCAGAAAATCGAATTGGCAACTGGCAACTGTCAGCCAGCTGACAATTCGAAAAAAAAATTTTTTTGTGAAAAATCGAATTGGCAACTGGCAACTGTCAGCCAGCTGACAATTCGAAAAAAAAAGTGTGAAAAATCGAATTGGCAACTGGCAACTGGCAGCCAGCAGCCGATTCAAATTTTACTCCAAAATCGAATTGGCAACTGGCAATTCAAATTTCACGGTCGATACTCCCAGCTACTTTGGTCTGGAAAAAGCTACCTATAATCTCCGTGGTCTCAGCATAATAGGTCATTATCAGCAACACCATGTAATTCATACCAATAAACTGACTCATTAAAAGTGTGCAGGGCGTAGTTGGTCATACGCAAATACGCAAGATACGTACGCAGTTGGAATAACTGACAAAATTAAAGTGATATAAAAAGCAATAAAATGCCATGCCTGGTGAGGCATGTTTTACATGTGATAATATGTGATTTATATAGACAACTCTATCTGCCTGTATTCGAACAATCGACCCCCTTCCAATGCAAACGCTCAAATCACCCGACCACAGGCGAGGTATACAAGTGCGGTTTCAGTGCATGAACCTGTCGGGTATGTACACTTTCTATCACATGGACTGATCACTAGGTACATGGATAGGCCTACATTTTCTCTATCTCCAGTACCGGTTAGTTTCAAGCATGTCATTTAAACATAAATCAGCGGGAATCATTTCTTTTATACAGCAATGATACATGCCGGAGTCGGAGAAACACACATGAAAGCGCTCTCGTGTCTACAATGGGCAGCAATGATACATGCCGGAGTCGGAGAAACACACATGAAAGCGCTCCCGTGTCTACAATCGGATTTCCTACAATATCATACATATTAGTACAAATTGAAATTCTATGACCATATAGAGCAAGGACATGTATTAAACAATTACCTAAAACCGACACTTTACGCATCCATAGTTATACGCAGTGCAACCTATGCACATTTAGCAACTCTAGTATGAGCATTATCATATATTGCAGAAGCTGTCTCTCACTATAATATATCTCTTACCTACATACAGCAACAGCATCTGAATGACCAACAATATGTGTGTTTCCGATTTGTTGTCGTCCGAGAGGTGTTACTGTATATAATATAATGAGCTAGTACAAACTTTATCTTGTAATTGTTTCTATAATGCAACAGCTACGAGTAGATAGTTAGCTTTTATTCAGAAATTCTACAAACATATATACAAATATGAACTTGTCATAGAACCCATCATTGTGTATGGTACGGAGTCTGGTTAGTGCCAAATGAATGATCGTGCCTCGCATCAAGAGGGCGAGGGGCGAGACGCGAAAATCGGTCGACACACGAACCAAGGCGCGATATTCAAACACGAGATCTCGCTCTGTCGCAGTATCAAAACCACGACATTTCGCGGTAAAATATCGTGTCTCTCTTGTTGTGTCGCGCGATTTTCGCATGTTGCTTTGTGTTTCGCACGATATTACATCGCCCGATTGTTGCAGTCGCATAAAATGTTCCAACCGCGAGACAGGACACACGAAGCGAGGCAAGAGAATCGCGCGATACACGAAGTGAGGCGCGGCATTATGTCACGCAAATATCAGTGTTAAAGTAATTTTCACCACTATATGTCCTAGCAAACAATAAAACTTGGTATGATAAAAAGGAGCATACTGAGGCAACCAGGCTCTTTGACCCTGGAAGACCGGGTATGTAGATGTAGGCAGGCTGATACACTATGAAGGGAGTCGAACTATACCATCGCTAGGCCCCTATATTGGGGCTGAAAGAGGGGCAAGCTCCCCAAAATAGCTACTAAAGCGGTATACAATTGGCGAATTTGGATGGATTCGGGCCCGTGAACAGCCCAAACCATGCTGTGTGACCCCATCGAGTCGAACGATTCCCATCCGCACGTACCTATCTTGGGGCTGATAGGGGCTAGAGGACCTTATCCCTTGGTGCCTATAACAGCAGTGTATTAAACGTTGTTTAGGGCCGGTTTCGGGCCCGAACATAGTCCAAACCAGGCTCTGTGACCCCGGAAGACTGGGTATGTAGATGAAAGTCAGGCTGACGGCAGTCGAACACGACCGTCGCTAGGCCCCTATCTTGGGACTGAAAGGATGGCCAGATCCCCGAAATTAGACAAAATAGCAGTAAACCATAGGCGACTTATGATGGGTTCGAGTCCGTATGCAGTTATCACATAACGGGAACAGTATAATAACTGAAATAATAGCGGGGAAATCGTGACAAGTTGTATAACTTACGAAAATCTAAAACTGGCAAATAAACGGTACAGTGTGAATGGAGTTGGGTATACATACAATATCAGAAAAAGTGACCGGAAAGCCAAAGGGTTACTAACAGACGCTAGATGATTGACAGTTTGAAAGATTTTTTAACTCTAGACTATAAAAATAGAGTTTCCTCTTGTTGCTATATGAGCGTAAAACTGTGTGAATATTTAATTTGTTAAACCAATGACAGAATAAATTGAATAATTTTTATGATGTTACGATTTGTTTAATACTCAGGGCAATAAATTATATAAACTGTAATTAAAAATAATCCGAATAATAGAAAACCAACAAGACTCAATCAAGGATGAAGGTCAACTTTTTATACAAATTCCCGGAAGTATCTAGCTAGTGTGGACTCCAAATGATGTAATAAGGTACTGCTGTTATGTGAATTTAATGTCGCTATTCTGTAGCATATTAAGTTTGATCTATACATTTCTTTGAAAACTGTTTTTACATGTGTAAACTTTCCGAAACGAAAGTGACGCAATGTTAACGTCGGCATTGGTATAGGTTGACGTCTTGTGAAAAACGATTCAGGAGATGATTTTTTCTATTTTTTGTATATATTGTAGGTAAGATATATTAGTTTAACATATAAAAGATATCATTTTTTGACGGGCAGATTTTTTGAAATTCCAGAAACTTGCGTAATTTTTGGCGAATCAAAATTGTAAACGACGTCATGTTAAGGATTTAATTGGCGCGTTTTGAAATGTACGTGTATATGCACTGATGCGCATTCATCATACGAAGCTAATGCCGAATGTTTGACATAGCTGGTGTAATTATAACGATTACCACAGCCGTATTACTATGTAAAGGATTGATCGCACCGTCACGTAAAGACGCGCGTTACATGGCAACTTTAGGACGTCACAGCAACGTCATTATCAAAAATACGGAAGTGTACAGTTCAAATTTAAATCGGAAATAACTTCAATTTTACAATGATACCAAATACGCTTATTATTAAGAATACTTTCCTCGCGCAATAAACAAAATATAGTACATCTTTTTTATTCTTCCATCAAATTAACCTAAATTTCCCCATAATACTGGCAGGAAATGAGGTTATACGTATATGAAATCAGAAATGACAAAACGTCGGGCGTGTTCCGGATATATATATTTGTGTGATGATGCGTAAAATGTCCCATTTGATATTTTCATAAGAAAAAAGGTCGACTGGTAGTGCAAGAAGTTGTTTCAGAAAGAAATCATGGCAGAGAAATGTGATATATAATGTACGTAATGAAATCTCATTTGATAACGATTATGTAAGTATCATTATCATAAGAAATAAAAAATTGAAGTATTGCGATATATTTGTTTGAAAAAGTCTAGCCACGGCGACATTTTTTAATAATTTTCATCGGTCATCGGGGTATTTTTCAAAGCAATGGATGATTCTATTGCATTCTAAGCCTATCTGGGAGGCCTGAAATACCTTTTTTTCTTTATTCTGAGAGTTAACCTTAATGGTTTAGTTATGATTATTTAACAGTCAAAAGGTAATATAATGAGCTAGGGCAAAAATTCACTTGTAATTGTTTTCTGTGATGCAACAGCTACGTATCAATATATACATGTATATTAAAAAATATTCTGCGAGCGAAGCGAGCACGAAAAATGCCCATCTTACAAATACTTTTTCATCTAGAACGTGAGAAAAAATACCCATATTATTTAGAGATGTCTGTTCAATACCTGTTTTACTATTTATACAAAGTTTTTAAAAACAAATCTCAGCCAACTGGGGGGGGGGGGCACGGGCCCTCGTGCCCACTGCCTGGATCCGTGCCTGTGTTTGCCTGGGTTTCAAATGTGGTTGAAGGAGAATAATATAATTAAACTGATCATGACAATTGAAGGCTCGTAAAGGATTAAACAGTTCTTCTTCCTGTGATGATTATGATTTAAATTGAGTCATTATCTATGTCAAACCAGGAGTTAATTAAATTGGATCTCGACAAGAAACAAACTAGTTAGAGTGCATTATGTAATATTATCACAAATTAAACACGGTATACATGTAATAAACAGATAAAAGGCATGTGTAAAAGTAAAATTATGATATATGTTTACATTATTTTTCACATTTTCTTTCGTTTTAAGGACAATTAAAATAGACGTAATATTCGCACATTTGTCCGCGAAAAATTAAAAGTTCTACATACATGTGCTATCGAATATTTCTCATTTAATGATAATGCTTATTATTTTTTACACGTCTAATCAATGATCTAGATAACAGCTAAAACTACAACACGTAACTATGTGTGTGACGTACATTTTGAACTAAAATAACGTCAACGTCATGTTACAGAAAGGTATCGCAACATCGTGCGTAACGTCACATGTGTTAGGATGGACGCCGATGACAGCTCAATCTGGTCGGCAAGTCGTTTGCCCGGGGTAGGGACGTTGTGCCCATAACGGAGCGCGGCTTTTGAGCTGCCCGGTGCGAGGGTTGGATAAGAATGGAAACCCCACCGAGAAAACTGACTGTCGAAGCTAGGTTTATAGACCAACTCGATGGCAGATTTTTCACATCCAAGCTAACCTGTTGAACAAACAGGTATGTGAAGAGATTTCCAACACACCAAAAACTGGTCGAATCCAAGCTATTTGTGAAGGTGTTTTCCCCGAGGTGTAGTTTTGGATGCTTGGTAGAAGGGAAATTCCGCTGAAAAAACGGCTTGAAGACAATTGGCCGTTAGACGCGCTGTGACCAGGCATGCTAACCAGTTGAATTTGATGGCAAATGATGGAGCACAGGAAGAACTTTCCAACGCACCCAAACTTGGCCGGATCGAAACTTATGTAAAATGTTTTTCCCGGGATGTAATTTTGGAGGGTTTGGTAGAAGGGAAATCCCGCCGATAAAGCCGCCTGCAAAGCCCGGTCGTTACAAAGGCAAGCTAGCCAGTTGAGTTCAGTGTTAAATGAACGTGTATGGGAAGAGCTTTCCATTGCATACAAACTTGTTAGGATCGGAGCCCATGTGAAAAAGTTTTCCCCGGGGTGAAAATTTGAACAGTTGGTAGAAGGGAAATCCCGCCTATAAAACCGCCTGCAAAGCTCGGTCGTTAGACGCACTGTAGATTTTTTCAAAAAGCAAGCTAGCCAGTTGAGTTTAGTGTCCAATGAACGAGCATTGAAAGAGCTTTCTAACGCACCCAAACTTGGCCGGTTCGGAACTCATGGGAAGAAGTTTTCCCCGAGGGGAAGTTTTGAAGGGCTTGGTAGAAGGTAAATCCCGCCGATAAACAGCCTTCAGAAGCTCGGTCGTTAGACGCTCAATGACAGTTTTTGTTCAAAGGCAAGCTAGTCGGTTGAGTTTGGTGTTAAATGAAAGAGCACGGAAAGAGCTTTCCAACGCACCAAAACTTGTTAGGATGGGAGCTCATGTGAAAAGGTTTTCCCCGAGATGAAAATTTGGACCGCTTGGTAGAAGGGAAATCTCGCCTATAAAGCCGCCTGCAAAGCTCGGTCGTTAGACGCGCTGTGGATTTTTTCAAAAAGCAAGCTAGCCTGTTGCGTTTAGTGTTCTATGACCGAGCATGGAAAGAGCTTTCTAACGCACCCAAACTCGGCCGGTTCGGAGCTCATGGGAAGATGTTTTCCCCGAGGTGAAATTTTGAAGGGCTTGGTAGAAGGGAAATCCCGCCGATAAAGCCGCCTGCAAAGCCCGGTCGTTACAAAGGCAAGCTAGCCAGTTGAGTTTAGTGTTAAATGAACGTGTACGGGAAGAGCTTTCTATTGCACCAAAACTTGTTAGGATCAGAGCTCATGTAAAAAAGTTTTCCCCGAGGTGAAAATTTGGACCGCTTGGTAGAAGGGAAATCTTGCCTATAAAGCCGCCTGCAAAGCTCGGTCGTTAGACGCGCTGTGGATTTTTTCAAAAAGCAAGCTAGCCAGTTGCGTTTAGTGTTCTATGACCGAGCATTTAAAGAGCTTTCCAACGCACCCAAACTTGGCCGGTTCGGGGCTAATGGGAAGTAATTTTCCCCGAGGTGAAATTTTGAAGGGCTTGATAGAAGGGAAATTCCGCCGTTAAACAGCCTTCAGAAGCTCGGCCGTTAGACGCTCAATGACACTTTTTGTTCAAAGGCAAGCTAGCCGGTTGAGTTTGGTGTTAAATGAACGAGCGCTAAAGAGCTTTCCAACGCACCAAAACTTGTTAGGATCGGAGCTCATGGGAAAAAGTTTTTTCCGGGTTGAAATTTTGAAGGGCTTGATAGATGGGAAATCCCGCCGATAAAGCCGACCACTGAAAATCGGCAGTTTCAAACTTCATCATCTTTATGACTGTATAATTTTATTTTAATACATCGTTTTTATTGTTAATGTCAATGCTTTTAAAGGGTCTGTAGACTGGTCCGTGGTGGCATTTCCAAAATTTTAATGCTTCGGTCACTTCCACTACTCGACCGTCCCTCCACTGTCACTCACTGAGATAATTTTAATGATCGTTTCATCCGTACGTTTGAGTGGGTATCCTACCTAACTAAAAATGGTATTCGCAACGGTAAGTGTCGCTGGAGTTGACTCGACTGAGTGGGATTTCTCAAGTGGGCGAAACGGTCACTTGACAGTGACTCCAGCTACAATCAAATAAGGTTATGTGAATACCGATTTAGCGCACGAACGTTGGACTAATAAAGTTATTGTATTTTCAAAATAAATAAACCAACGAACCCTTTTGAAAGAATGTGTTGAAACAATCAATGCAGATTTTGTAACATGCATTTTGTAATATTTTGTAATCATTAAGTATATTTTTGAACAAATAAAGTTAAGTTGCAGTACAGTCTGAAATACGTGGAATTTAAATTTAGTAGTTTCACTGCGATGTTAATAAATTGCATGCTGCATTGTATTCGTGTGAATAATACATGTATAAGGAATACCAATACGGAAATGCATGTATATTCATATATTGATTTTAATAATTGCTTTTTAATTCCGTGAATATAACAGAAATAGTTTTATCAAAATAAAAACGTGGTCATCTGTAACACAATCATGTATGTTATTTACTATGTTGCAAAATTAAAATTTGCCTTTGTTAAAATCATGCAAATGCACCGAATCCCCCAAAACACATTGAATAATTAAACATGTATTGTTTACACAGTGTACTATCTTATGCTACGGTCACATTTGCCCTACAAGCTCCGTACGAGTTGATTTTGCTGAACTCGCACGACGTCCGTACGGAGTCCGTACGGTGCTCGTAATGATATTGATACTCGTACGAGTGTCTTACGGATTTTTTCGACTCGTAGAGGTCTCGGCGACATGGTAAAACATTTTCACCGAGCTCCCGAGTTGTCTACGAGCTGTCTACGAGCTCGTATATATTTTGAGTCAGGCGTATTTCGCACGGGACTTTAACGGTCAACGGCATAGGATTAGATAGTGAACAGTATGACAGCAGTTATGTCAACAATGTTAATTGTTATGTGTATGTAACAATATGTTATAGACAATATATTGCAATTTCGACACATTTTTCAATATCGAGTTGATGATACATGTGTTTAACTGCTACGTGCATCTGTACCCAGTATCTAAGATCCGGTACAAAGATAATTAAGTATAACGTATCGATTTAAAAATAAATAACAACATAAATTAGGTAATGAAATCCAAATTTAATACACAATTATAATATATTATGCCCTTTAATTTTAACATATGCTATGTTTTGAATATATAAAACAAATATTTAGCGTAATGATTAGTATTTTTATACAAAAAGCTGAGGGGGAAAGAATGGTTGGTTAGCATATCCAGAACGAAATACAGGGTGCTGACAGATTACTAATGCGTGTAGGTCTATGATTCTAGGTGGCCGGATTTATCCAAGATGCGACAAGTCTGGGTACCCAATATGGCATGTTCGGCACCCAGTAACTTTATATGTCATTGTTTGTATGATTGTTTATAAAATAGTATCTGGTATGAGCAGAGGTCTACATGGAAGACTGGACTTTCCTAACCGAGTTGTCTCAGATATTGCTGTTATATTATAATAATGACGCTACTAGTTTTTGAAAGAAGTATTTAAATGATTTTAAGAAGACACAACATGTAAGTACGTCAACAAACCTATTAACATGTGGTATAATCAACCATTCGGGTGACACTCAGACTGTGGTCGCGTGGGTAATTCTCTAGACTACGGATCGACAAGTCCATCAAAGGTTTTAATCTCGACCGGGGCATATGGTCATTCGGAAATCATTTCATTGTTTCCACCCAACTAGAAATGGACTAGTTGGTAAACCCAAAGGTGGTCTACACCTAAAATGTTAAAGCACTTAGATGTATATTCGAAAAGGCTAGGGGTCCCACATGCCGTTTAACATTCTGTCTCTTCCATCCTCCCGTGTATACGATATGTACCCGATGATTATTTATGATCGCGCAGACACCGACCGATGAGTAGCAACGTATATTTTTCACTCGATGCTACACAATCCCCCGATCTGCAGCATGACTACGTTCGGCTTCAGTCAAATTAGCCAAAATGTACGCTGACCGTTCATTGTATTATAAAGATGTCCAACCGGTTATTTTGCTAGGTCCGACTAGCACAAGAACATAACACAAGACGTACTCGTCTCTTAATGTAAGATGACCATATTTACCAACATTCCAGAAGCCCGGACCCCACCTCACCAAACCCATAGGGGTCTGTAACGTCTTCAACCCCATTCACTGTTTAAGAATAACTGTTATTCTTAAACAGTGAATGGGGTGGAAGACGTTACCGACCCCTATGACCAAACCTGGACCCGCTCATGCTCAATGTAAAATGAATTGACATGTCCGTGATTCGCGTGCACATATCCTATGTGTACACATAAATATTTGTCTATACATCTATGTGTTCTTTTTATCTTTTAGTTTTTGACAACTGTGCAATATACATGTATTCAATGTACTTTAATGCATAATACTCATCGAACCATAATAAACTCTATAAACGTATATAGCCCTGATCGTTCAACGTCGATCAAGAAGTAATTAAACGTTTTTCCTTGCATTTATAAACATGACATTAAAATTCCATCATTCTTTAATCATCTTACATATAATAATAACTAACAACATGTAATGTCAGCTTCCTTATGAGTTCCCTACTTCAATAATACCTACGAGCTCGTAGACTACTCGGGAGCTCGGTGAATTTTCCTATTTCACTGATATAACAGTGAACTTTTAAGTGTCAGCTGACTGCCAGTGGCCAGTTGCCAATTCGATTCTACAGAAAAATTTGAATTGTCAGCTGGCTGACAGTTGCCAGTTGCCAATTCGATTTTGAATAAAAAAAGTTTTTTTTCGAATTGTCAGCTGGCTGACAGTTGCCAGTTGCCAATTCGAATTTTCCCAAAAAAAATATTTTTTTCGAATTGTCAGCTGGCTGACAGTTGCCAGTTGCCAATTCGATTTTTCACAAAAAAATATTTTTTTCGAATTGTCAGCTGGCTGACAGTTGCCAGTTGCCAATTCGATTTTCTGAAAAAAATTTTTTTTTTCGAATTGTCAGCTGGCTGACAATTGCCAGTTGCCAATTCGATTTTTCACAAAAAAATATTTTTTTCGAATTGTCAGCTGGCTGACAGTTGCCAGTTGCCAATTCGATTTTCTGAAAAAAAAAAATTTTTTTCGAATTGTCAGCTGGCTGACAGTTGCCAGTTGCCAATTCGATTTTCTGAAAAAAAAAATTCTTTTTCGAATTGTCAGCTGGCTGACAGTTGCCAGTTGCCAATTCGATTTTTCACAAAAAAATATATTTTTCGAATTGTCAGCTGGCTGACAGTTGCCAGTTGCCAATTTGATTTTTCACAAAAAAATTTTTTTTTTCGAATTGTCAGCTGGCTGACAGTTGCCAGTTGCCAATTCGATTTTCTGAAAAAAATATTTTTTTCGAATTGTCAGCTGGCTGACAGTTGCCAGTTGCCAATTTGATTTTTCACAAAAAAAATATTTTTTTCGAATTGTCAGCTGGCTGACAGTTGCCAGTTGCCAATTCGATTTTCTGAAAAATTTTTTTTTTCGAATTGTCAGCTGGCTGACAGTTGCCAGTTGCCAATTTGATTTTTCACAAAAAAAATATTTTTTTCGAATTGTCAGCTGGCTGACAGTTGCCAGTTGCCAATTTGACTTTTCACAAAAAAATATTTTTTTCGAATTGTCAGCTGGCTGACAGTTGCCAGTTGCCAATTCGATTTTTCACAAAAAAAATATTTTTTTCGAATTGTCAGCTGGCTGACAGTTGCCAGTTGCCAATTCGATTTTCTGAAAAAAAAAATATTTTTTTTGAATTTTCAGCTGGCTGACAGTTGCCAGTTGCCAATTCGATTTTTCACAAAAAAAATATTTTTTTCGAATTGTCAGCTGGCTGACAGTTGCCAGTTGCCAATTCGATTTTTCACCGAAAAAAATATTTTTTTCGAATTGTCAGCTGGCTGACAGTTGCCAGTTGCCAATTCGATTTTCTGAAAAAAATTTTTTTTTTCGAATTGTCAGCTGGCTGACAGTTGCCAGTTGCCAATTCGATTTTTCACAAAAAAAAATTCTTTTTCGAATTGTCAGCTGGCTGACAGTTGCCAGTTGCCAATTCGATTTTTCACAATTCGAGTCTACAGTGAAATTTGAATCGTCAGCTGGCTGACAGTTGCCAGTTGCCAATTCGATTTTCCCGAAAGATTTGAATCGTCAGCTGGCTGACAGTTGCCAGTTGCCAATTCGAGTGTACAGTGAAATTTGAATCGTCAGCTGGCTGACAGTTGCCAGTTGCCAATTCGATTTTCCCGAAATATTTGAATCGTCAGCTGGCTGACAGTTGCCAGTTGCCGATTCAACTTTCGAAATCGACGAATCGGCTGCTGGGTTGTGAAGTTGGCTGACAGTTGCCAGTTGCCGATTCAAAAGGTTGAATTGGCAACTGGCAACTGGCAACTGGCTGCTAACTTCACACACATGATTTAATCGTCGCTCAATCACCCAGACGAGGAAACCGCAAGGAAGTTTCGTGCCGATTCCCTCGCAATGCCGAGGATTAGCGTGACTTCCGCGCTATTCCACTTTGACATTAATCGCACAAACGCGCGACATTACGCAAAAATCGCGAGTGCTGTACTGTATCTTATTTGGCTTTATATTAAGTTATGTCGTGTATGCTTCTATAATTGTTATTGTACTTGTTGCATAAACGAACGCAGTATAATGTTTAACGATGTTTCATGATAAACGTATTTAAAACAAATTAAAATGACTTACAAGTTTATACTAAACTTTATTGCACGCAAACATGCTCGTGCCATTATAATACATGTGTCTCAAACGCCGAATTGGTCAGCACATACAATAAAGTAACTATATTAAAACCGCTATTAATATGTTTACATACGTGACAGGAGGATCTAGATAGATGTTAACATTTACGGTTTCTGATGATATCAGCAACGACCACCCGAACCACCGATGGGATTTAAAATAAGTAGCTATTTGTTACGCAGTTCTCTCATCCAGACAAACATAATACAGGTTACGAGATTAAAGCGTGTTCAGCATTGAGCTCGCTTTATGTCGAAAAACTATTTCAGAGCGTCTGAGATTGCTCCCAACAGGGAAATGTCCTACGTGCCAACAAGAAATTTTAGTGTTGCGCAGTTCCGTTAATAAAATACCCTACAATTTCATGTGTGTCAATTCTGCCAAAAGCTTTTTCTGAGAGACAAAGACTAATCTGGTCTCATACCAGTTGTTTTCCTTATAGAAATGTCACCAGTAAAATACGCAGTATCAGCCATCGGAGATGTTCCTAGTCAAATTAAACTGCGCCAGACGTGGACTTACGTTCAATTCACTCTTCATGCGGGTAAATCGTTTAGGTTTGTGACGTCGCCAAAGTTCGTTGATCTAATCATAAGGTAATTAGACAAAATGTAAACGTACAAACTCTTATTTTGGCCTTGGAAGCGTTTTTGTGTATGTGTAATCGCGTTCAGCATCGTGTGTTGTTTTACAATAGTTCCGTCAAATGTGTACATAGAACTCAAGTTATTTGTTTACAAAACACTGTGGACATGAATGTTTCAATGTCTCTTTTTATATATTCCTCGAAAAATACATGTATTGGTTTATGGTGTCGATGTTCTTATGTTTTCTGTGCACGGCTAGTTAGGTATAATTGCTGTTTTCCCTGTCTAAATATCTATTTTTAGTATAATAAGTGTCATATATATTTGTAATGTCATTTTATCCCATCATGTTATTGCAAACAATAATACGCTAATGTTTGTTCGTATACACGTGGCAGATTTAAATGAATGGTTTCACGCTGGTCAGTTCATCTAGCAAGTTTTCCTCGGCCTAAATAAGCAACCAGTACTAATTGTGGTCTATTAAATGCCAATTTCTCCAAATGCGGGGTACATGGCCGTAAGCAATGATTTGGACGAACCTACATTTTGTAACCAGGCCATCTCGGTATTAGAACGCTCGGTTGACAATCGAGATTGATTATCAACGGAGTGAAAACTGGTAAGGTCATTTGTCTGTTTCAAAAGTCAGACAATTGGTTTAACACAGTGTAACAAGAATCTATCCTTTGGTAACACTCGTGTAGCATTCTATTCACTAGCATTCTTATATTAGTTAGAAATCGAACTGGTTTGTCATAAAACGATAACACGATTTGTTGCACAAGACAATTTGAGCAATGCATAATTATAGGATTTTGTACAAGTGAAACTTGATAAATCACTGAACAATTGGACAATCAGACAAGTGAATATGTGAATATAAATATTACGAATGAACGAATCGTGCTGCAATAAGGTTAAGTCTTGTATGAGACGAAAATCGAAGTTAGTTCCTTCCTATTTCGTCTTACTGGTTTGTCAGGAATTACATACGACTTCCGTACAATCTCTCATTTTGGTTGGCTTTAATTTTCGTAAATGTTATATGATAAACAACATAATGCGATAGGTTGAATGTGTTATTGCAGGTTCTACAGACATAGGCACGGCTTCTTACTCCCTCGTATGAAAATAGTATGGAATTAATGGTAAACGTTTAATGCAATTTTGAATTAAATGTTTTGATAACTTGTCTTTAAAACAACCATCTGTTTACAAATGTACTATAAATATTACTAACATGTAAATGTGTACTTTTCAAGAACATTAATACAACTTGCATATGAACATATCCTAACATGAGGTTAAATTATCAACAGTTAACATGGTGTTATGTACAGCAATGCTAATTATGTTTGTTTGTATAGATGGTCAAGATTTCAAACAATGTAAATGAAAATATGGTATGTACTCTAAGATGCAATATGATGCGAGCACAATGCATTCTTGCGGGATTTCAAGTCCTGATTGAGTGTTTCAATGAAATGGGCACCGTCACGACTAATTTTAGTAAAACCGCACTGTATCGTTCGGTACTTCCCGAGCTAAATCAAGCTACGCGTGCATCTTGTTTTATTGATCTTATTAGGACGTAATGAGACCTACTTCAAGATGAAATAGATAACAATCGCCACGTTAGAGATCTTAAAATATTCCAGAAATTCGTCTTGATATTTAAGGGAATATGAGCATTGCCCCCCTATCAGAGACTAAATGTACAGAATTTAATATCACATCGATCACAGTAACGACTTAAATTTTGTCTTCATTCATATCTTACAATGTTGCATATACATTATGTATCAGTGAAATGGAGTAACATATAATCCAGGTTGACAGGCAAAAATCAAGACATTGGCTGATTATCAGATACAGATAACGAATAGTGAGTGTAAATTTTGCTGGAGTTTATAAAGGTTCACTGGAATGATGTTATTGTACAGATACTGCGTAAAGTTCTACCTAACTTTTTTCATCGTAGAAGGGACAGCATACTATGATGATAAAGATTGTAGTCTAACTCATCGTTTATTTCGTATCACAGACATGTTGCAACTAAATTGGAAGTGAACATTTAGTCGAAAATGAAAAAACCCTTATGCTGCGTGCTTGAATAGACAGTTTACCATTTGTGATGGTGTGATCATTCAAACGTGGTGGATGCCAACGGAAAGGGTTCAACATAAACAATACGCATACAGTGTTAGTAAAACGTTCTATCAAGATAACATTTTTTTATTTCAATTATAGAACTATTTACGCTCAGTATGTGATCACATGCTGTCAGACTATAACACCAATTAAGCTACATTTTATTGTAATTACGGTACGGGATTAATAAATTCAACATAATTTCACCGGATATGCCTGAATAATTTACCAAATTCCTATCTGACAGGGAAACAATTCGCCTGTTGTCGATGAATCGTTGCTCAGCTGTGATTAAATTAATAGAAAATGTATTGATACAGAAACTACAGTCCCGTGACAAATTAAAACTCACAAAGCGCAAAAATCACAAAATAGTGTGACGAAGTTTTTCAGTTAAAAGAACATTACTAATGAAAAAAAAAAAAAAAATTAGACTATGTTAACTATCATTTAGTAGGATAGTCAATCATGCATGTTACACATTTACACAGTCTATTTACGGTTGCTAAGCTATTCTAGAACACCACTAAAATTGATGGTTAGTCCATTTGACAATGTTGTCATGGTAACACAGACAAACTGGATAAACTAAAGAGTTCTAATGTGAAAATAACGATCGTTTGATTTTTTGGATATTTTTTAACGAGAAAATGACAAAATTTACATGGGATTCAATGGGAACTACAATTTTTGTTATTTAATGACTTTATATTTCACAAACTGACATTTTAGAACAAATGAAGTTGATTTTTAAGAATGTCAACTACTCCTTTATACATTTCTGTATGATTGACAAACAAAGTACTTAAAGTATGTAACCATGGCAACCAGGCTTATTACATCAAATTAATATTAAATGAAGATTTTTCTTTGATATTCTTAAATTGCTTAGTAACCAAAAATTGGATAAATGTAAATTATTTTCTGAATGGATTATTCTATCATATGATATCAACTTATAGTATATAGTCTAATAATAGATTTATATTTATAGTGTCATGCAATTTCAAAGTGAAAATATCTGTCCAATTTGTCATGCATCTTTTACTTTGTGAACTTTAATATTGCACCTGGCTGTACAGTAGTTTAATGATATACTGTTGTCAAGACAGGTCTTTCTTTTCAATATTAAACCGTATTTTACAATGTTACCATTCAAACTCGACGTTAATTTATATCATTGTTGTGTTTAAAGCTCTAAGTATCGCGAAATCTCGCACTGTTGAAAGACGTGTTATAAAATATGTATACTGCGCAAAAACCTGAGCGTTAGATAAACTGAGATTTCACTGTGGATGTCAGCCCAAGATCATTGACTATTGAACCTCATGGGTAATTATTAATACTAACGCTGGTAAAATAGAGCATGTCAATTATCATCTATAAGTTAGGATGTCTTGCTTACTTACAGGTATGCTGCTGTGGAACACTATATACATTGATCAGTTACATGTTACTTGCAGATACATTTAGAATATATTTCAATTAGTTCCTATCACATATTTGTGGTAATTCAGCACCTTCTATACGCATGCATATTAATTGGAGTTTTGTATAATGTTGGGAGAAGTGTGGACGCCTGAATAACAATCAATAATAACCATCCGCGTCCTCTTGCAATATATTTAGTTAAGGAATTTAATTTGATCGTCCTCTAAAAGACTTCTTACCACTCAACCAGAGATGTACTTTCTCTAGGAATCGGTCCCATTATTAAATGGAGGTGGACGAAGACATCTGTTCCGCATAAAATGGCTATCGATGAAGTCAGGCTTTAACAATGTCATAGTTTGTCGTACACTGTTATCAGTATGGGTTTGAAGCGACGCTAGTGTGCCCATTTAATGAAAACTCATTTTGATGCTACGTCAGATTTATTTTCACAAGCCACGTGACCACTAGATGAATGCATAAATGTCAAACACACTCTGTGCAAAAATATCCTGTATATTCGTTGATATTTATCCCTGGATTGTTAGTGCATTATGAAAGCTTAATTATCGTTAGAGAGAGGCATCTAGAGCACACTATTTGTTAAAAATGGTTCTTGGCCTTGACCAAAACACCATGAGTCGGAAATTGTTGCCAGGAAAGCCATGTGGGATTCATTTTGTCGAAAAACGTTTTTGGACATAAATGTCATACGATCGTGGGCTCATTTGTCCGTTTGTAGAATAGATATGAGTTCTATTTGATTAGTTATTATAAACAACAGCACATATAATGAAACAGGCTGCTAACACATGTAGCTAAACGAATGTCAACTTTTTGGTAGGGTCATAGATATTTCTCATATTGCAGTCTGGTCGTGTACCGTAAATATCTCAATGGAAAATGTTTTGTTTTATCAGTGGTGACAAAGTTATCGATATAACCGTTCTGTTGTACTAAGTGAATATGGTGGTTAAAGACGCTTGTCTTATATCCCTTTAATTTTTGTTTTGTTTTTCGCGCTTTTCAACACCGATATTTGTGGAGTTTGGCATGTAATATTTGCGATTTTTTTGTTTAAGTAATTACAATGGATACTCCTTACTTCGTTGACAACCACATTTTAGTTATTTTGTTGGTCCTAGTCATCATACACCGAATGAGTACGATTATCAAACAAAAAGTCACTTTTTGGCATTATTTAATATTTTGTGTTGTGTTCATTTATGAGCTCATATGAAGAAACATGTGCCAAACATATACCATTTTTGTTTTTTACATTGTCTTAAAGTACGATGTCTAAAATTTGCATTTTCACTTGTTGGCAAAAAAAGTGTGGTATTCCCTCTAAAATCAAAGATGGCCGCCAAATTTCCATCCAAATTCCGGCAATTGTCCTTTATTAAAAGATATAGTAACAATTTCTAAATCCGAATTCGGATACCGAAACATCATTTATTAGTGTATGCCGGTAAAATTATTTTATATCAATTTCATGCAAAAATGTCATGATTTTCCACTACAAAGCTTAAGATCCAAAATCCAATATGGCCGCCAAGCTTCCCGCCAAGATATATAAATTGTCCTATATTTCAAAATATAGTCACATTTTCTGGGGACAATATTTAGCTATGGCTGGGGAAATTTCCATCAGCTGTGCCCCCTGAAGGGCCGTGGAAGGGCAGGGGTTTTTGACAGCCCAAAAGAAAAATCCCAGCCCATCCCCTGAATAGTGTATTATTCATGCTCAGAGTAAGGTTCGGTAATCAATGGGCGGCCAGACCAGCGTTGATCCTTGGACCTCGTATTTTAAACGAATCAAAACATGTGTACATGAAAGCAAATCTACAAAATCTTTGAAAAAATGTTATGATTGCAACATAATTATAATACATTTAAATTCTTCCTGGCATGTTGATTTTCCATATTTAAGAGTGGACTTCTTAGCTTTGTAGCCTCGAAAAGTCTCTGAACAAATCCAAAATATATATACAATTTTATATTTAATATTATAAACTTAAACCAGAATAATTTATTTCTGTTTAGATAAGAGCACATCGTCCTTTGGGTTTATCTTTGTAGTTTTCCTAAAATTGAGGTGAGTGATTGATTATGTTATATCACATGTAACATCCTTTAACACGAATTATATATTTTTTTACGCCATAGAAAAAAGAATAACATTTTGTGTATATTACACATGTAATATAAATTAGCACTAGATTTCAATCCAGAACTTGTAAGGTGTGTACTGGGATACCCTCGACCCAGGCACACCTATTAGGTGGTACGGAGCTCGAGCGGATAGCCCACTTGACTACTGATCGAGAGGTCCCGGGTTCGATCCTCGGCCTGGGCACTTAGTCATTTCTGAAATGCTTTTGAGTGTTTCCCACCAACTAGAGATGTACTAGTTAACAACCTAGAGGTAGTCTCGCGTGTATTGGTGCTATACACAGGGCACGCTTGTCTCTTCAGAAAGCGCTAGGGCAGCGAGCCGGGATACCTTATATCACACCACTGTCCCGCCGGGAGGAGGTACACATATGCCTGCCATATACAGCAGAAAGCTGACTGGCAAATAAAGGCTATGATCGGCATCAGCAAAAACAAATGATCACATTTGAAATAAGGGCTTGCACTTTTACGGGTTATCCTTGACCGAAAGGTTTAAATAATTACATACATTACTGTATATTATAACGAGGTAATAAACTGCATCATAAACTTAAAAAATATAAATATTAATATATTTTATGCTTGTGTGAGAATTTAAAAAATCTAAATATGTGGAGAATCGAACCTTGATCGCCGGCGTGGCAAGCAGACTATTTTCCCACTATACTATATGGTAGAGGAACAAATGCCAGTTTAGGCCTCTATTTTTGGAGTTACCCTACCATTCATTTTAACAAGCTGAGTCATACCTTAAAATGTTCCTTAATGTTTGTACTTTATGAAAAGGGTAATTTTTTACCATACTCATGGTGGCATTTTGAGAAATCCAAGATGGCGTCCAAGCTGGCCGCCAAAAAAGTAAACATCACCTTTTGTCAAATTACAGCCTCTTGGACATTTGATATGGCATATATTATGGGAATAAGTTGTTTTTACAATAGAATGTATGTTGTTCCTGTCATATTAGGTGATTTTGGTGGAACATTGGGGTGATTTAATTTTTATCATCATATTTATCGCCAAATAAAGGCAAAAAATAGGGGGTAGGGGTAAGATTTTTAACTACCGAGGAAAATTTTGACCGCATAACTTGCATTTCTGTTGTTAAGTTTATGCTATATAGTTGGGGGTTTATCAGTATTTACAATTTCCGTAAAATAAAAGTATTTAAATGATGACAATTGACAATCAAAGTGGGTGGGGTACGATTTTCTTAAAATCTGAAAAGTGGTAATATTTTACCTTTGATACATTTTTGAGAAACTTTACCATAAATTGGTTAAGTTTTCACACACCTTTAGTTAGGAACGTAAGCATTATGTATTATTTATGTATTGTTAACTAATATTTGATGCATTTACTCAATATTTTTCTTGATTTGGTTCCAAAAAATGACAATTTCCTTAGGGGTAGGGGTAATTTTGGTAATAATGAAAACCCTACCAGCGAACTAACTTACTTTATGAAATTATAAAGATGAATTTTAGCATTAATGAACTTGTTACAATATTTGTAACAATATGGCCTTTGTCAATATTAATGTCAAGGTTATATTAGAGGTTAAATGTCAAATTCTGAAGGATTTTCAGAACTTGCAATATGTATATATTACCACAAACAGGTACATGTAAAATGTACATGCAGGAATAAATTATATATTTAACAAAAATAAAAAATAACAAAATACAAACACAGCTTGGTATTTGATAAAGGAAAACATTGTTACATTGTGAATCCATTGGACCTGGAAATATGGCTTCCAATATGGCCGCCATCATCTTCACATACAAACAAATATAATGCACATAAGACATAATTTATAATCCAGGCAAATTCGCATTGAAAGTGAAACTAACTGCAACAGACACATGATTGCGTTTTAAAAAAAATATTCATAAGCTGATCAACAGAAAAAAGACCTTTAAACTGCAGTGGGGAAAGGTGAAAAGTCCAAGATGGTGTCCAATATAGTTGCCACGAATGCTGAAATGCATCAACTCTAAATAGTAAATGCCAATGTGATAGTTTCATAAATAGATATAATGACAAATACATGGATTGAAAATATTTATTAACTGTGTCATCATATTGAATTTCAACAGTAACTACTGTAAGTGCAAGGTCAATGACTTTTCAAGGTCAAAATGGGAAAAACTTAAGTATAGATAAACCATGTTTTTTCAGTGGTGACTAATTCATGCAGGAAGGTTGATTTGCCCTCATAGGATAGATGTAGGGTATGTATTAAGGCTTAAGCAATATATGTGATCAATGACAGTAACCAATCCATGGCCCAAAGAGATTTTAACCAGGTATAGCTTGGCCAATATAACACAAGCCTGACCTTTTGATTAGCATAATTTAACAGTCGATACATTGCCTACATTTACAAAACCGACTGTATATTTTCATAATCGGGGAGTATCATGAAGACACTCGAGATGTAATGCAAACACAAATTTAAATACCGATATCGCACGATTCACTTGCGGAAATTGTTATATTCGAAGCAAGAACCTTGTAATATATTCTTGCATAAAGGTCAGGCTCATGTCAAAATAGCCAAGCTATATATTCACATAACATGACTAAGAAGTGTAAACCTTCCGTCACGGCTCAAAAACATGGAATATCTATATAAGTATTTCTTCTATATTTTTGTTGACATAATATACATTCCTGCCTTTCAATATGGTGTTTAGAATGTATTTCTTCAGTAGACATTGTATGTTTTATTTAGAACATTACAGCTTAGTGATAAAAGCCATTTGAATGAAACAGATACTCAAGGAATCTTAAATTGATGGTTCGTATTACCATTAAATGCTACAAAGCAGGTACTGAATTTAGTTTTAATTTAAAGTTACTCAAACCAATATCAATTTATGACCATTTCAAGGTTAAAACTTCTAGACCCTTTCATATTTGTTGGAACAATAGACTTATATTAGGTTATGTGGAACTCATGCGTGTTGGAAATAATTATACAATCCCATCAAAATTCCAAAAAGTCATGGTAGATGTTATGAGGGACTTGCCAATGTTGGAAACTGTCACTTTGGGGACTCACCAGTGTAGCAAGCAGTATTCTAAGGTCCTATGAGGGACTCGCTAGTATTGAAAGTTGTCATCCTTGGTTCTATGGGGGACTCAGAGGTTACAGAACAAGTTATCTTATGCCATATTGGCAAATCGCAAGTGTTGGCACTTGTCATTTCAGGCCTTGTGGGGACTCGCCAGTGTAGGCTACTGTCATCTTAGGTCTAATGAAGGTCTCAACAGTGTTTAAAACTGTCATTCGGGTATATATGGAGAACCCATCAGTGTTGGCAACTGTCATTCTAGGCCCTATGGAGGATTTGCCAGTGCTGGGAACTGTCTTCCACTGCCCTATGGTGGACTCTTCAGTGTTAAAAACTGTCATTCTAGGCTCAATGGAGATCTCAACAGCGTTGAAAACTGTCCTTCTGTGCTGTATGGAGGACCCATCAGTGTTGGAAACTGTCATTATAGGCCCTATTGAGGACACTCCAGTGCAGGGAGCTGTCTTCCAAAGCCCTATAGAGGACTCTTAAGTGTTAGGAACTGTCATTCTAGGCCCAATGGAGGTCTCGACAGTGTTAAAAACTGTTATTTTATGCTTAATGGAGGTCTCCACAGCGTTGACAACTGTCATTCTAGGCCCTATAAAGAACTCTCCTGTGAAGGGAACTGCCTTGCAATGCACAATTGAGGACCCTCCAGTGTCGGGAGCCATAATTATAAACTCAATGGGGAATCACCAGTGTAAGGAACTGCCTTCCAGTGCCATTGAAAGACTCTTCTTTGTTGTGAACCGTCATCCTGTGTCCTATGGAGGACTCTTCTGTGTTTGGGACTGTCAGCCGAAGTATTACGCGAGACTCACTATTGATGGAAACAATCATACTTTGTATTGGTGTAACTCACCAGTGTATGGAACTGTCATCTTAGGTAGATAACTGTCATCCTAGGTAATATGGTGAACTCACCCATGTCGGTACTGTCATCCTAATATTATGTACTTTGAGGAAAACTGTCACTCTGAGTCTTATGGAGGACCCATCAGTGTTGTAAACTCCGGAGAATCTCGGGTGGTGGGAACTGTCATCCAATGCACTATGGGAGACATGCCAGTGTATGGAACTGTCATCCAATGTACTACGGGAGACATACCAGTGTAGGGAACTGTCATTCAATGTACTATGCGAAACGCACCATGTTGGGAACTGTTTATTTAGCATTTGTGGAGAGAGGTCCGTTTTGGGAACTATCATCCAATGTCCTATAAATGGGAGACACACCAGTATAGGGAACTGCCATTCTATATATTATGAGGGACTCTCCAGTGTATGGAACTACCACCCTATGTCCTATAGGAGACACATCAGTGTAGGGAACTGCTATTCTATGTATTATGAGGGATTTTCCAGTATAGGGAACTCCATCCTATGCCCTATGGGAGACACACCAGTGTAGGGAACTGTCATTCTATGTATTATGAGGGACGTTCCAGTGTATGGACTATCATCATATGTCCTATGGGAGACACATCAATGTAGGGAACTGTCTTCCTATGTATTATGGGGGACTCACCAGTGTCAGGAACTGTCTTCCTATGCATTATGAGAGACTCGACAGTGTAGGGAACTTTCTTCCTATGTCCTATGGGAGACATACCAGTGTAGGGAACTGCCTTCCTATGTATTATGGGGGACTCACCAGTGTAGGGAACTATCTTCCTTTGCATTATTGGGGATTCATCAATGTACCAACTGTCATCCTGTGTGATACGACAGACTCACAAGTGTAAGGATCTGTCTCCCTGTGTATTATTGGAATTTATCAATGTTGGCAACAGCCATTTAAAGCAATATTGGGATTCATCATTGTTAGGATGTGTCATCCTTGACCATAAGGATGACTGAAAAGTGTGGTAAGAAGTCAACCAGTGTCATTATCTTGCACAGACAGAGAGGGGAACAATAAAAACATGAATAGTAACTGTTGCAATTACCTTCATATTTTAAATGCTAATTTGGCTGGATTATTAATAATATAATATATACATGAAGATGATGGCCGCCATATTGGAAATCATATTTCCGGTTGCCATGGCTAAGAAATGTTTTCTTTTATCAAAGAAACAACCTGTACTTGTACTTTGTTATAAAAAAAAGTGATATGAACATAAGACATTTATTCCTGTACATTTAACCTGTCCGTGTGCATGCATACATATTGCAAAAATTTCTTAAGAATTTGACATTTGACCTCTAATATGACCTTGACATTAATGTTGACAAATGTTGTATTGTTACAAATATTGTTACAAGTGCACTAATGCTAAAATTCATCTTCATCATTAACAAGTCCAGTCTATGCCATCGCTGCAAGGGTTTTCATTATGAACAAAATTACCCCTACCCTAAAAAATTGTCATTTTTTGGGCCAAATCAAGACAAAAAACGAGAAAATGCTTCAAATATTGATTGAAAGATGCATAAATAAAACGTAGATCAACTGTCCTAACAGAAGGAGTGAGAAAACGTAAACAATTTATGGTATAGTGTCTCAAATATGTATCAAAGGTAAAATATTACCACTTTTCAGATTTTAAGAAAATCGTACCCCACCCACTTTGATTGTCAATTGTCATCATTAAAGGACTTTTATATTGTATATTCGTAAACATTTTCATTTCCCCCAGTTATATAGCATATAGTTAACAACAGAAATGCAATATATGCGGTCAAAACTTTCCTGGGTATTTAAAAATCTTACCCCTACCCCCTATTTTTTGCCTTTATTTCGCGATAAATATGAGGAAAAAAAATAAATCACCCCAATGTTCCACCATAATCACCTAATATGACAAGAACAACATATATTCTATTGTAAAAACGACTTATTCCCATTATAAATATCATATCCAATGTCCCAGAGGCTGTAATTTGATAAAATGTGATGTTTACTTTTTTGAGGGCCATCTTGGACGCCATCTTGGATTTCTCAAAACGCCATCACGTGACTGGTAAAAAATGTCATGATTCGTAACGCACAATCATTTAGGAACATTTTAAGGTATGACTCAGCTTGTTAAAATGAATGGTAGGGTTCAACCATTTTTACCTGAAATTGTTCCCCTACCACAATAGCACCACTTGATACAACATAGCCTATATAATAATTATATTATTTTATATTACTTAAACTAAACTCGCAGTCAAATATCCTGAAAAGGAACCTGTGATACCATGATCATTCAATATGCTTCAATAATGTTCGCATATAGATGAACTCATACGTTATACGTCCAAATTACCATGCAAATTGATGTTCAAGGCCCTGCATGTACAGTATAGGCGTATTGGTTTTCATTTTTTCCTACCCAGTTAACCAATTCGGACAGTGGCCGACTCACCACGAACGCTAAAACCATTTAGTAGATCTACAGCAACTTTGTGCGTGATTGATATTGTTTCAACAAGTCTAGCATCCATTTATTCGTATTCTACATGCAATCATACTAAACAACTCGTCAATTTCACTGGAAATTACACTTATCAGTTTGCAGACGATGCATGTTAAAATTGACACGGAACAGCAAAATGGTAAATACTGACATAAACTGGGTAAAACAAACACTAAAAATCTAGCAGATATAATAAAATGCATACTTACTACTTAAGTGTATCTTCTTAACTAATATAAAACCGAAAATTGATGAAATTATGGATGCACGACAACTGCCAAACCACTGTGGACCGTCGCTAAGATAGTGCCGAATGTTTGTTTACTTGTTTGTTTTAATACGTTTTAAGTAAATATAGCATGAGGTTTGACTAGTCATGGGAATTTAAGAGTATGTGAGCGATTTTTAAAGAGAGCGGTACTAAACAATGGAGGACGGCTGGTTATAAGCTTTTAGAAAAGCTGGCTACGGGCGCAGTCGTGTACCACGTTTATACTTTTCACATTGATATTGTATTACATTATTATCATATGTGCGAAATAAGGACTTGGTACACAGCTGCGCTTGTATTACACTTTGCATTTTATTGGCGATGTTTAGGTTAAAATTGCCGATTTCGGTAATTCTAGGGGTAAAAAAAGGCCCCGTATAAAGTCAAAATGCGGACATAAGTATTTGTTAACGTGATTTAGGGACAGTTTAGACATAGTATCGTCTACATATACAAAGAAAAACACAACATCGTCGATTTCATTTTTCTTAAATTCTTGGGCCAAAATCCCCCCTTATCGTACCTGCTCTTTTCACCATAAAAACAAAGCTGAAATCACTTACACTAAACCTACATGTATATAGTTGTGTTCATTTAAGAAAATGCAAAAAATAAAATAGTTCATATAATTATCTGTTACATTAAGGACTAAAAAGGGCGAACAATTGGCAGTTGTGATGCCTTTTTATTCTTTTTCTAATTGTCCACTCTTCCTTTTTGCAAAATTCAATGAACGTCACCAAAGTAGTCATGAACAATACAACTACGGTTACATGCAATACCACTACAGTCATTTACAATACCAATACAACCTGGAACAATACCACTGAAGTCTTGTACAATACTACTACAGTCATTTACAATACCATTGCAGTCATGTACAATAGCACTACAGTCACGTACAATAGCACTATAGTCACGTACAACACCACTACAGTCACGTACAATACCACTATAGTCACGTACAATACCACTTCAGCTATGTACGATATCACTACAGTCATGTACAATAGCACTACATTCACGTACAATACCATTATAGTCACGTACAATACCAATACAACCACGTACAATACCACTACAGTCATTTACAATACCACTATAGACATGTACAATACCACTACAGTCACGTACAATACCACTATAGTAACGTACAATACCACTATAGCCATGTACAATACCACTACAGTCACGTGCAATACCACTATAGTCACGTACAATACCAATACAACCACGTACAATACCACCATAGCCATGAACACTACCCTAACAGTCATGTACAATACCACTTTAGGCATGTCCAATACTACTAAAGTCACACACAATACCACAATAGTCACGTACAATACCACAACAGTCATGTACAATACCATAACGATCATGTACAATAGCACTACAGTCACGTACAATACCACTATAGTCACGTACAATACCACTACAGTCACGTACAATACCACTATTGCCATGTACAATACCACTACAGTCACGTACAATACCAATATAGTTATGTACAATACCATTATAGTCATGCATGATACCCTTATGGTCATGTTCAATACCCCTACAGTCATGTAAAATACCCCTACAGTCATGTACAATACTACTACAGTCATGTGCAATACCACTACATCCATGTACAATACCCCTACAGTCATGTTCAACGCCACTACATCCATGTACAATACCCCTACAGTCATGTACAATACTACTACAGTCATGTGAAAAACAACAACTTCCATGTACAATACCATTACATCATAGTACGATATTATTACAAACATGTACAGAACAATAACCGCCATGAAAAATACCACTTCAGCCGGAAATAGAAGCCGAGATATCAATATATCATATGAATTTCCTTGTATCGGTGTTGGTATAACGAGTACGTAACTATAACTCTTTACGTAACGAGTGTAGTTTAACGTTTAAATGTCGTCCCAAATGACGTCATTTTGTGCTGAAAATGGCGTGGCGTTTAGCGTCGTTTATATGGCGGAGTCTTTTTTCAGCTGAAAGATGCGTTTTTTTCATGTTAGATCTATTAGAGTCCTATGATATAAAGAATCTAATACTCTTGTCAATTGATATAAACTTATATTAAACTCGTTAAGGAAACATTATTAAGCTCACCAAAGGCTCGATTAATAAAATTTCCCAAACTCGTTTAATATAAGTCTATATCAATTGACAACTCGTGATAGATCCTCTATATATATATATTGTTTGTCATTTGCTTTCCCTTAATTAAATCAATAGTATATAATATGCATGAATATGAAAACCAATTTTTGATTTTTTTCAATTAACATTACTCTTTGTGAGATGTTTAAGCAGATTCATTATTGTATACAAATATGCCACAAAAATGAACGTTGTGATTTTTGCGGGGAATTTGGCGGCCATCTTAAATTTTGAGACTTAGATCTTTATAATTCCAAAATACACTTTAGACATATGTCTTTTGGATAGTGATAATATTTCGGAGCATGAAATTGAGTTACAAGGAATTTCCTGGCATGCAATAATAAGATGTTTCAGTATCCGAATTCGGATTTATTCGGATACTATCACATTGATTTTTTTCTTATCAAGTACTAATTTTATTGCCAATTGGTGCATTTAACGTACACGTACATTCAATTGTCCATAGAATACATTTTGTTAGAAATTATTTTGTTATAAGATGTATTTCTTAAGTACGAATCGTAACAAAACGCGAACATCCCTAATGAATATGTGAAATGTGACAAGAACCCAGAATCTAACATTTTTACTTGAGTATTTAACAAACGGGCCACAAAAACTCACAATTCTAAATATGTATCTAACGTTTACTTTATTTGTTACAAAAAATACATGTCTATTACAAAAATACTATTTTGGTGATGTTCATTGAATTTAACAAAAAGGGAATCGTTTGACAATTGGAAAAAGAATAAAAAGGCATCGCTACTGCCAATTGTTCGCCCTTTTAGGTCCCTAATGTAACAGTTATATGAACAATTTTATTTTTTTGCATTTCTTTAACACAACTATATATGTAAAGTGTAAGTGATTTTAGCTTTATTGTCATGGTGTAATTTAGAAAATGTGACTACACTCAACCGCTTTAAAAACGCACCACATATGAAATATCGGTTTTAGTGATAAAAACGTCAACTTATGGTTATTTATTTTCCGATTTATTATCTTTATTCTATATTCAACGAGATGTGTGATTTTCATGCCATTTTTACGAGTTTGAAATGAATTATGATATAGATAACACTGAGACCAATGAAAGTGAAAGTCACAATTTCAAAAGCAAGTATAAGAGCCCCCTACATTGATGCATGCATGTGGTATCCCTCCTAAAGCATAACATTAATAATGTTATAGAATAGAATTATGTTCGACGTGATGTTTCCCACCTTTCAAGCAAAGCTTAACTTAAATTATAAATGTTATGTGGCTATGGCTGTCTGGCTTATACCATACGACCAAGTGGGGGTTCAGATATGCGCATAATGTGAACCAAAGATGGAGTCAAGCCTTATTTAAACTTGAAGTGTCGGTTATGAGCATCAGACTGTCAGGATATTGGCCTAGGTGCTTCTATGACATCTCAAATCAACACTATGAGGAGCTTGAAGACAAACAGTTAGGACTTTAGGCTCTAAAGGGGAGAAAACTCTGTACTTTATAATGTAATGAAAAATAATTTTCCTTTTTATTGACAATAATGAAAGGAATAATTGTGAAAATGCAATAATGTACTTTTGACTTGTTGATTGACACCGACATTCTTTTGACACTGTGTGCAGCCATGCGGTACCAATTACAGTGACACAACCTGTGACATGTTTTCTCCTAGCTCGGGCGCAATAGCTTTAGCTGGTTTCATCCAGGTCGGCATTTGACTGTGCCATTCGCTAGGAATCGGTGTTCTAAGCCGACACTCATTGTACAAATGTATGGTGGCAGCTAAACCGCCATGCTAAGGCACCGAGGCTCTTTTCAGTTGGAAGCGAAGGCACAATCATCCGAACAAATATTCGAGATATTCGCAGCATAAAAATGACAATAGCAAATATTGTTTATGTTTTTTTTTAATGTGTTAACCAACAGCGTACAATTTAAAGCCAATATTGATCACACAGGTCGACGCAATCAAGCTGCACGCGCAAAACATGCAAAATCAAAAATGTTCTCTTAGAGGGGGATTCCGAATGAAAGAAAATCGTTTTCGTTAATTAGGTCAAGCTTATGTACAGGACACATCCTACAAACTATCAATTTTAGCAAAAAAATATTTTGACAAGATTTGATTATTTTCAATAGTGGTGCGTTTTTTAAACCGGTTGAGTGTATATTTTGAAATATAGGGCAATTTATATACTTTGTATTTTGGCGGGAAGTTTGGATTTTGGATGATTTAGATATCTTTATAATTCCAAAATACACTTAAAGACGATTTCTATAGTTTTTTTGCGACAATGAAACTTTTTTTAACTCACCTTTTCTTATATGAAATTTTATGCTCAAGACAATAGGCTAAGAAATAAAGGATGTCGGCGAATTCGATTTGTCACAAAATGGGTTTTTGCAACATCACTTTTCTAAAAAAAATGACAAAAATAATGAAATTTTACCTATTCTGATTTTTTAGCATTAAATTCACATTTTTTCCATCAAAATTATTATTTTTCTTTCAGATGTACAAAAATATATTAGTCAAACATACCTATGCACAATTACAACTCTTAATAACATTCATATAGATTTTAACAAGAAATGAATTTTCAAAATTTTAAATAAATTACTATGTGAAATTAATAAAAAGACACATTATTGACCCCAAAAAAACAACTGAACAGCGAATGTTTTTTTGTTTGTGCAAATCATGTTGATAAAAGTGTAGTCTATCAAAATAATAAGAAAAAATATAGGTCAGCGCGCATCTTTTTGCGCTATCAGGCAAGAATTGTCCCCCTTTTTGATGAAAATGGCGCAAAAACGACTCAAAATGATACTCTACGGGGGTGATAAAAATATCTGAACAGTAAAACTTATTCCTTTTGGCAAATGATGTTTATATTAGTGTACTCGATCAGATCAATAACAAAAACCACAGGTCAGTGCGCTTCTTTTTGCGCGTACAGGCCAGAATTATCCCCCTTTTCGATGAAAATGGCGCGAAAACGACTCAAAATGATACAGTAACTCTACTGGCTGATAAAAAATATCTGAACAGTGAATCTTTTTTATTTTTTGCAAATTATGTTGATATTAGTGTACTCTATTGGAACAATAAGAAAAAAACACAGGTCAGCACACTTTTTTTTCGCTATCAGGCCAAAACTGTCTCCCTTTTCGATGAAAATGGCGTAAAAACGCCTCAAAATGGTACTCTACATGCTGATAAAAAAATATCTGAACAGTAAAACTTGTTCCTTTTTGCAAATGATGTGGATATTAGTGTACTCTATCAGAATAATAAGAAAAAACATAGGTCAGGGCGCTTCTTTTCGCGATATCAGGCCAGAATTGTCCCCCTTTTTGATGAAAATGGCGCGAAAATGACATAAAATAGTACTCTACAGGCTGATAATAAATATCTGAACAGTAAAACTTGTCCAGTTTTGTAAATGATGTTGATATTAGTGACCTCTATCAGAATAGTAACAAAAACATAGGTCAGTGTGCTTCTTTTTGTGCTATCAGACCAGAATTGTCCCCCTTTTCAATGAAAATGGCGCAAAAATGACTCAAAATAGTAACTCTACAAGCTAATAAAAAATATCAGAACTGTGAATCTTTTTTATTTTTGCAAATGATGTTGATATTAGTGTACTCTTTCAGAATAATAAGATAAAAACATAGGTCAGCATGCTTCTAGTTGCACTATAAGGCCAGAATTGTCCCCCTTTTCGATGAAAATGGCCGAAAAACGACTCAAAATGATACTCAACAGGCTGATAAAAATTATCTGAACAGTGAATTTCTTTTATTTTTGCAATTGATGTTAATATTAGTGTACTCTACCAGAATAGTAACAAAAACCATAGGTCAGTATGCTTCTTTTTTGCTATCAGACCAGAATTGTCCTCCTTTTCAATGAAAATGGCGAGAAAAACACTCAAAATAGTACTCTACAAGCTAAAAAAAATTCAGTGAATCTTTTTTATTTTTGCAAATGATATTGATACAAGTCTACTCTTTCAGAATAATACGAAAAAAACATAGGTTGGCGTGCGTCTTATTGCGCTATAAGACCAGGATTTTCTCCCTTTCCATGAAAATGGCGCGAAAACGACTCAAAATAGTACATTGTACTTACAAGCCTAAAGATGAATTATAGCATCACAATTTTTTGCAAAACATGTTCATCAGTGTGTTGTTTTGATAAAATCATTGGTCATGATGCTTCTGTTCATGCTAAAACAGAACATTTGTCTCCCTTTTTATTTATTTAACAGCATTGAAATGAGTTATTAGCCTGTAGCCTTACAGTTCTTTGATATACTTTAAACATACTTTATCAAAAGTTACTGTAAACAAAATTACTTTCGTGAACACTCACTTGCCCATTTTGAAGGTCATAGGCATATTTGCGACTACAATTTTTAACATTTTTAAGCCTTCCGCGATGTCCACAATAATTATTTTATCGTTTTCCCGTCTACTTAATTTCATGAATTTTACCATTCACAAACTCCGCAAACTCAAATTGCACGAAATAATTTCTTCATTTACAGTAAGTAATAACCTCTGGTCACATATCTTCCTATTGTACTATAACATGTTAATTGTCTCCCTTTGACATTGGAAAAAAATTATTCTGGCAAATTTGACCAAAATTGGCCAAACGGTTTGAGAGGAGATGTTGTTTGAAAGTGTGGACAGACGACAGACGGACATCATGACGGACAACGAGTGATCACAATAACTCACATTGAGCACTTTGTGCTCAGGTGAGCTAAAAAGATACTTGATTTACTGTATCTGAACCAGTACTTATTTTCTCCACCACAGGGAATCATCAACTTATCCACATGTGGAGGAAAATAATTGCTGACAAATGATCACAGAATTGCATTACATGCAAGGAATTGAAGTGAGATTGTGGGTTTACAAATCAAAGCCTGGGATAGTTGAGAGGTCCCAAGTTCGATCCTTAGCTTGGGCACTTGGTCATTTCAGAAGCATTTTCTGTGTTTCCCAACCAACTAAAGATGACCTGGTTGGCAATCCAGAGGTAGTTTAGCGTGTATCGGCACTGTACCATACACATTTAAGAACCAAGGCGACTCTTTGGAACAAGCTAGGAGATACCTTGAATCATCCCACTTGCTGTCCGTTCAGCAAAAACACAGGAACCCATTGAAAAAATGTGCTTGCACTTTTATCGGCTATCCTTGACAATTGTTACAGTATGAAATGTTTTTCTCTACAAAAATTTGAACAAAGATGGGTTGACAAGTTTTAATGATTCCCAAAATTAATGTTCAAGTACAGTGAATAATCAAATACAAATGACATGTTCAGCTTCCACCCTCCTTCTTTTAGACATTCACAACCTGAAAGGAAACAAAACTAAATTAAGATATAGTAATTTTCCAACATACATGCATATGCACATCAATTTATTTTGGAATTTTATCAAGACAAGGCCAATTTCACATTTGATGGCAACTCAAGGGCCATAATCAAATAAGGACTGTGCAATCAATATCTGAAGCCAAGGAAGAAACATACACCAAATATGCCTTGCATAAAATTATAACCATAAACAGATTCTCTGAAGTAAACAATTCTTATTTGAGATTATTTTTTCCATAGTTCCAAAAAAATTGAGAGGAGTGCTGTTTAATCCTGACCCATTAATGGAAAAAGTAAAATGAAAGTGTAGGCAATATTCAACAAACCATACTGCTCCTGAGGGGTGTGTTAAGAAAAAGGGCCCTGTGTGTAAGCATCACAACATTGAACAAGGTACAGTATGTGTGGACATACTTGTAGATCTTCAACTCATGAACTGCAAGGCCATCAATTTAAAACCCCTTGGTTTTGGTCAACAAAGAAAGAAATACAATAATGTTAGTCACACAAGTCTAACTTGAAATAAGATGTATATCTAGTTTATCATAACATTTTTGTAAAAGGGACCAAAAATGTGCAACCAGACTTTGGGCCGGTCTTGAACCCCGGACCTTCAGCTTACGGGCAATGCTCTACCTTAGCTAGCCTGGGAGCAACTCACTCAAGTTTCTCCAATATTATTATAATAAAATCTTGTACACCTACATACATTTCACCTCTTCTTTGAAGATTAATCATAAAACCTCTACGGGATGTTCTTAGGCTGAAAGGTGGGTAAAAACTGCTGAGCACAAAATGTAATGCACCAGACAATTGCATTCATGACAACATCAGCCCTGGGGACAGGGCGGTAAAAAGCGCTATATCATTGCCGAAGAAATGTTGAGGATATATTCCCCACACTCATATCTGGGAACACTGTAGAGTCGTCACGGGGGGGGGGGGGGGGCAGGGAAATACCAAAGATTTTACCACAAGCTGTCCACTGCTGGGCGGGGAGGGGGGTTGTCAACCAAAAAGTTAAAATCCCCGCCATTCCCCAGAGGTGAAGGGCCATGGATGCAACCGACTGGTGCATAACAGGGTAAAAATGTGTGTCCAGACCAGGGTTCGAACCCGGGACCCTTCATTTACAGGGCACATGCTCTTGATGACTGAGATAGCTGGATGCTTACATAGGTTCCTTCCCTAATAGGCTATTATGCACTGGTCAGTTGCATTAACCCCAAACCCCAGGAGACCCATGGGGGATAGCCGGGGATCAGTCATGTTTTTACCTCCCGGCTTCTTCCGCACGTCCAGGGATATGGGATTTTTTCCCAAAACAATACACGGGAATAATATTTAATAGTCAAGAGGCCGGGCGAACTACCAAAGATTTTATATCATCTGTCCCCTGCAGGGCCATGGATTTTGACAACCCGAAAGTATAAACCCCGGCCCATCCCAGGTTGACCGGTGGGTGGCCGCTGATGCAACTGACTAGTGTATTAATACTATTAGTAATCAAATCTGATACCGAAAATTAAATCTACATGTACACTTGAATTGTGAATTCAATTTACTGCCAAACAAACTGACAAACTTACCACTTACTTCCAACAGTCCAAAACGACTGTCTACTCTCCCACTATTTGTTATGTCTAACGTCGGATTCATTGGTCTCGCCACAACTGTAGCTGTTTGGATCGTTATACCATGTTCTGCTCGATTTATATTGACCATTAAACGTCCAATAATTGGATGGCATAATATTATGACATATTTCTAGACGATCCGTAGTCGACTGTCCGAAATACGGCAACTTGTTCTGTTGTAATTAACCCAACGGAAAGCAAAACGCGTTAATAAGCGCAAAGATATCTTGAACCTCCATCGGACAATTTCAGGTGGGCCTCACGAAGACTAAATTGTTGATAAGGCCTACTAATCCGATGGCATGAAATATAGATGATTGACATATTGAATTGTTTAGTTTCGCGCAATTCTCCTCCGTGAAGAGTAACACTTGCGCAGAAAGATGCGCAGAAATTACTACCGAAATCGTCCTTAAGACCTCTATATAGTGGAATATCATGACATTGTTTGTATGAAACTGATATAGAATAATTTTACCGGCATAAACTAACATAAGATGTTTCGGTATCCGAATTCGGATTTATCTGGATACTATGCAACATATTTTCTAATAAATTACTAGTACTATTGTCACAAAATTAATCTCACAAACAAGTATATTTAATTTTCAATTGGTTTTGCTACATACTATATCAATCTAAGAGCTTTTTATTGAGTATGCATCGTGACAAAAGGGCGAATAATATTAGAAATTTGACGAAGTCCTTCATTTTTGTATGGGTAAGCCATTTATAAAACAAGCTATAAAAGCTAATAACTCAAATAAAGTTTCCCCTTTTGGATAAATAGGTGACATAAAAGTCACATCTATTGCAAAAATTCAATTTGAGTGATTGTTAATGAGATTTGGCAAAACTTCAAGAATTGAAACTTGGTAGAAGTATAAAAAAGTGTAAAAAATGTCGATTTTCGGTCCTATTTTGGCCCCTATTTTAAGAATTGTAAAAAAAATATTCCACTTTTTGCATTTTCTTAAATGAACACAACTCTATATGTGATTTTTAAGTGATTTCAATGTTGTTTTTATGGTAAAGTTTAGAAAATATTACTTTATCTTTAAATATATGACAATTGCCGGAATTTGGATGGAAATTTGGCGGCCATCTTGGATTTTAGGGGGAAGGCCACACTTATTTTTCTGCCTACTCGTGAAAATACAAACTTAAGACGTTGTACTTGAAATAAATGTAAATAACAAAATGGTATATGTTTGGCAAATGTTTCTTCATTCTGACTAGACTAATACCGAAAAGCCACCCTTCTAGTGAGGATCACTACTTATTATCTTCTTAAAAACGGTACACGAATGTTTCTTCAACTTCTTCTTGGTAATTCATTGGGGGTGTTTGGCCTTCAAAAAGCCAAAAGCAACATCCTCTGCAGAATTGGCAATCTCGGTTGGAACCATATTGCATATAATCAAAACAATTATTGTATATGATGCCTGACACATTACTTCTCACTGTTCAAAAGGGATATTTCATTTATATCGGGTTAGGTAGAAGATATCGGACACCCAACACTGTTCATATATAAATGGGGCACCCCTCGTAGTAAAACCATAGTGTGAACGATTACTACTATGTAATATCTTATATCAGGTCCTTGGATTGGAACAACCCCTAGGCACCACCACCGTATGTTCGCGAGTCAGAAGTCAAACCACAGTTTTGTGGTCAACAGAAATGATGAGAACAACCACAGAGAAAGCAGCAAACCACAAGGCACATACATATCACATACAAAATATGAATACGTCACATGGACAATCACGGAAACGAGCAAGACCATTTTAAACATGACTAACTACATGTATGCATTAGTACATTGGTAATTACAGTAATACATATTGCCGTTTAAAATTCTCATAACTGGAGTAAAGGTCAGCAAAAAAAGTACACTTTAGAAGAACAATCCAACAGAAGCAATATAAAAATACTTAATGATTCAGAATGCAAATATTGGTAATGCTAACGTCAGAGGCGGCAAATGTCATTTACATGATTTTTGACTAGCTATGTATGAGTACATTGATAATATCAGAAAATCGTATAGCATTGTGTGTTTTTTCATTTACTCTCATCTGGTAAGTAAATACATGGTTGGGTGGAAACGTGATTTTGGTCTGGATTAAGATAATAGTCGTCTCGCTGTGCCTATACAAAATGTTCGGTAGCTTTGATCACTTGAGTCAACACCTTTTAGGTAGGTGAACTTTATTTACACTTGGTTTTTATTTTCATCAGTGCCATCGGGTCATTTTTTATTATCAATAATACAAGTTGATGTTTAACTGACGAATGTGGCAGGCTGACAGATAAGGGTGGCATTTAGCTCATTAGTTTTTTCATTATTGCGATATTTGAGCCCTGTTGTTTCTGAGTAGCGCAATCCAATTTGTTATTATATCCATACAGTAGCCATTATATTAAAGACGTTTAAGGTTATTGCCTCCTTTTCCGCTATGAAAATTCTATAATTATAACTCAACTTGTTCCATAAACACAAACATTATGTTGTTCAACAAGTTTTCCTGTTAAATGTATTTTTGTTAAAATACTATTTAAAGATACAAATAACTAACACGGTCTACAATAAAATTTACTGTAGTATTGCATAATGTGAAATTTCATGTATACCAAATTCTAAGCTGTTTACATCGAAACGTTTTAAATTAGTTAAAATACATTTTTCAGATTTTAGGGGTTGTCCCCAAAATGTAAGAATATATTTAAAACTAGCCGAGCAAACCTGTTTGAAATTTGTAAAACGGTTGGCATTAATCTGATCATCATATGAATAACGGGTTTATATACCTTGTACAGAAAAATACAGAAGGAGGGAATCACCTTACATTGCTGAACTGCTTTCAATACTCGGATATCAAGTTGTAGAACTTATGATAACTTGCAGTATTGCATTAACACGACCTAAGACCACAAAACAAGCATTATTGATAGCGATAACACTTTCATGAATGTGTTATGAATATTGTAATTTTGTGCAACTAGATTTACAAAGAGAAAATACAAGAACGGTTGGTACAGACAATCAATCAAATTGCACTGATTGTTTTGTTTCTACATTTGCATTTATAGTTTAAATTACTCATCAACACAAACATTATTTATCATTTATGAACGGTTGTCATATTCTGCACATAGTATAATTCGCTGCATAATGTTTTAATGTAACTGGCACGATTAGGATAAAAGGCATGAGGCATTTGAAACCGTACATCCGGCGATATGAATTTTACGATTGCTGTGCATATAAATATACACTCCAAGATACTGTATTTCTCTAATTGTTCTAAGGCACTTATAAACCCTATCAAACCGTCGCAACTATATAAGAAAAGTCCCACAGAACAAACCAAATTCCAATAATTTAAAGTGTGTTATAAATCTGCAGTTCGTCAGATAATTCTCTCATGTAGTGATTAGCCAGGTAACATTACCTGGTAATTAGTCACTTCTTAGAAGAATCTGCATCACATTTGCGCTCGGATATTCTAGCAATTTGGTAAAATACACAAAACTTTAAAAACGTGTCTGTTTCTCGCAATAGCTACATTATAATTGGTAAAATACAAGGCTTACTTTAAAAAATTGTCTACTTCTCGCAATAGCTACATTATAATTGGTAAAATACAAGGCTTACTTTAAAAACGTGTCTACTTCTCGCAATAGCTACATTATGATTGGTAAAATACAAGGCTTAGTTTAAAAACGTGTCTACTTCTCGCAATAGCTACATTATAATTGGTAAAATACAAGGCTTACTTTAAAAACGTGTATGTTTCTCGCAATATCTACATTATAATTGGTTAAATACAAGGCATACTTTAAAAACGTGTCTGTTTTCGCAATCTCTTCGTTATACATGTGCATGCGTCTAGGTGAAACGTTAACAAATCATACGTATGCCCCATGGCATCCCAATATATTGAAAATGACAAAGGTCACAGTGATCATGACCTTGACCTACTGACCTTAAAATCAATCATGGCCATCTACTGTCGCTGAACAAACTCATTGTAAAGTTTGACGATCATAGGACTAAGCGTTCTTGAGAGTTATCAAACCGAAACCATTTGGTCTGCCGCCCGACAGAAATACATGAGCAAAGCAATATATCCACTCATCAAGATGGAGGTCAAGGCAAACTTAGATCCACAAAACAGTTAAAAGATATACGCTACGTTATGACGATCGGAAAATGAGCTTTACCGGTTCACCCCAGGCGACCACAAGATTTTGCATTAAGCAAAATAGAGTACTTGAGTCAGATTGATAGACCAAACATTAGCTACAAGAACAGGACAATAATGCAATGTCACGTCATACATATGGGCAAGTGGCATAACAATAGCTCGAAAATAGGCGTAGTGTGAATCTACTTTGTTATATTGGATAAAAAGTGTATGTATATTCATTATTATGGACTATAAGACAAATGAGGCGACACTTTTAGTCAACATGCAAAACAATGTACATGTCTGTTTTCCTTGATTAGGCCATTTACCAGCGTTGCGTGTTAAAAGAACGTTTGTAGTGAAATGTAACTCCCATTGATAACTGTAACGCTGGTACAGTATATAACGCTAGTATGTCACCATTATATGATAAACTTACCTGTCAAAGAAAGTTATATCAGGTCTGGAGTTATAATATGCTATTCAATGGAATAATTATTTGTTCTTAACAATATGGTATTACTATCGAAGTGTTATTGCTGTTGATGGTATGTAATGATTAGACTCGGTTAGAGCAATTCAATCAATTGTAATCATTTTATTATTTAGTTGTTCAACATTACATATTATGCTACGTGTAGCGTTCCTGTGTGAAATTGTGTTTCTAGAGCATATCAATGTTTAAGTAGTAATCAAACATGACAAAACACAAAATGCGGACATGGCGTTAGTAATCCATCTTGTAAAACTGCATGTCCAAATATATTGATACATTGAGTAAGCTTACCTTACACCGACATCGTATGGTAACATGATATACACATACATGCCATGAAGCTTGGTAGTTCCGCTTATATGTTTAACTGTCAACACGTCACATGTACTCCGGCCAATGTGTCGCCATGTAACAAACTATCAGCATTGGTGTACTACTCCATCCAATAAATCAACCAGACAGGCATACAGTGTCAAACGGTTGATGTCTGTACCACAGGTCGTTGTATTGCGTTTTTACAATGCAACTACACACATAAATGTAAAAACGATACGACCACTTAGGGTTTGTTGTAATGGGTTAGAATAATGATAAAAAGCAAGGCACAATATAACAATTTATTCGAAATAAATGTAAAACATAAATGAAATTTAATGTTCATGATCGAACATAATTAACTTAAATTGGAATGGATACAATGAATTTTAAGTATGTACACGATGTTGGTTCATGAAATATGAAACCTTTTAAATGAAATAATCATAAAATAGTCTTCCATGTTTTAACTTGCAAATGCAATATTGTTGACTTTGTTAAAGACAGTTATATAAAGAATACTCCTTCAATACAAATGAATTGGAAAGTCGTATATTACAAAATATAGGACTGGAATTAAACGCAATACAAAAGTTTAACTTTGTAGTCATATATATCCAGATTATGTAAACGGAAAACTAACAATTCTATCCATGCATATGCGTTGAACCCCTCATGTCCTTAATGTGCTTCTATCAGACTATATATGTACGAAATTATAGAAGGTTTTACCATACAGTAAGATCATCTTTAAAAGTTCGAGCCGTTCAATTCCCTTTTATGTACATTTCTAGTAAAGGGTTAAACATTAGCTTACCCGAATACTTTACTACTTACTACATTTTCAGCTGATTTATTCACAATGCATTGGTATACAAATGTAGTAGAATATATACCAACTAAATTAGTAATATGTTTAATTTCATATAACTGGGCAAAATAATTATTGCATGACTGTACCGTTTTGTGTATAATTTTTATATCGGGCGATACGCACATACATGTATGAATATATGTGAGGCATTCTCCAGGAAAACCGCGCTTAGTGACACAATTTTGAAAAGCATGATGATATAACGTAAGAAATACAAGACTGTTCTAGATAAAACGTTTCTTAACAATTTAGCGAAACAACAATTTACAAAGTTATATATCTTTTAAACTAGTCACTACCGCATAGTTTTGAGGTGAAGTCGCACGTCATTCAATGTTATTTGACGCAACGTTAACAAGCATCTTAAAATTGTAACACAGAAAAGAACTATATCTTATTTCAATAAAGTGTTTTGAAATCGTGAATGTGTGATTTCAAAGAAAAATTGAAAACTGTTTTTAAATAATAACCTCTCGTTTATCTCAACATGGATACCTATCGAAAATTAGTCACCATAGCAACGACAGAAGTTATTTAAACATGATTCATAAGAGAGAACATCCTATGACATAATGTAAATGTACTATTTTATAGTATCCAAACACTTAAAATTAAATCAAAGAGCATGATTTTTTCTCATTAAAGAACCTTTCCTAAATCGTACTATATAATAACAATGATAATTTCACTAAGCCCAGTTTTGCTGGAGAACGGATCATACACTGTATGTATTACCTATACGTTTGGGTCTGTGAATGGCATCTCCAGGTCACCTTAAGAGTATATGGATAGGCAGAAATATATACGTACATGTAAACGTAAAATCAAATTAACTCGGACGTGTCATTCCACTAAAATAACTTTCCGCAAACCGAGATTTGTCACACTCTAATTAATTATAGAAGTGTACTGCAAAATCATTTGAAAAAAAAATGCGTAAAGTATCCATAACCAACCTTTAACAGTCGTCAAAACATATACATTTAGCCAACCTAGTCGTTTGCGTCATTATTGAATTGCAGTACGTCGCAAACACCTAAATCAAGTAACTTCATAATATACAAATATAACATAAACACTGAGGTAAATACATAAGAAAAACATTGCTGAAAACAGCATCTAGTAACACAATGACTGATCATGAATATGTACAAAATGGTATCAATGCAAATGAAACACTATAAGTATGTTAGAATGCAACTGTACATGCTTCGCCAACAATATTATGCTGTAAATAAGAAAGCGAAGGTTCCAATGTTGGTCTGATTGGAAGGTACGGTCGAAAGTTCTGGTGGTCGTTATAATGAACGAGATAAGTAAAAACAAAAACCCCCAAATCTTTTGAAATTTTCAGCAGTTCGTTGCAGACAAAGAGCTCTTCAAGAAAACTACTAAAATTGGTTCAAGACAAAGCCTCAATTTGTGATACAAACCTTTAAGCACTAACATGTCGAGATTTTAGGGTGGTTGTGTCAAGAGCATACATTTAGAATAAAGATATTCCATTGGTGGAATCGGCTATAAATATAGCAAAATTATTCCATGTCCATTTAAGGAGATTGTGCCAGGAGTATAAACAATGTATTCAGAAACAATATGTTTAATAAATATCATTAATTTTGTACAATCGTCCATAATGATATCATATAAAATAACATGTGTGTACCTAATTCAAATACTTAAGACCAGTTAGTCTTCAAGCATTTTTTTATAATTCAAATGCAAAACATTACAGATCTTACACTACATCTTAAAATAAGTATTCCGTGGATTTGCATTTTAAGTGCAAAAATAAAAACAATGGACTTCTATGATATAAGTACGACGAGTACAAAATGACTAAACTTAATAGTGAATCCCATACTGTTAGCAAAGACTAAGAACATAAGTAAGTACGAAAATGTATTCAGTTGATAAATGTTATTTCCATTGACTTTTTTAACAAATCGGATTACGTTAGCCATATACAAATACCATGACACATAACAATGTCACATAATAAAAAACTTATGTGACAGAGCAGCATAGATTAGAAATCTAATCACTTACTTAACATGATCCTACTTATCTCAGCTCAATAATCAATCAGAACTACGAGAGGTGCCCCATTTATATTTGAACAGTGTTAAACATCAACTACTTTAATGGAAATGCGGTAGAAATTAATAATTTCTTTTTTTACTGCGTCGACGTATGTGTTAGGTAACATTTACCCTAACTGTTGGGTTTGTTTGAAATATGGTAAGAGCCAAAAGCCACAATTTTGTAGAGGGTGGGGTGTTTGGCTTTTTGAAGGCCAACCACTTCCATAAAAGCACAATAGAGGTGTTCGTTGAGCATTTGCATCACAGTTAGGGTAGTTTGCACTTTGTTGTTCTTATTGATGAAATAACGCAAAATATATAAAAATGCAAAAACGCCATGACACCGCGTCCATAATCGTAAACGTCGGTTATTTGATATCTAGGAGATATTCAATAACAAAAAAGAGTGGCCTCAGTGAATACTGACAAAGAAGTGATGACCGGACAAAATTGGCATAAAATACGTCGTATGAACTTAAAAATCGACTTTTCCTCAAAACAATTGTGTTGACACATACCTGTGTTCAAGGTCGTTGCTAAAAATAGATCACCCAAAAATATGACGTCACGTGAACTGCCAAATTCGGGGCCGAAACATGTGTACTTTTGGTGCCTTTTTCAACGATGTACAGAAGTAATGACCGGACAGTCTGTTACGAATATTTCTCGATTAATAGTTTGAAAAATATGACCAGGAATGTTTAGAACAGTGTCCTTTCTTCGCATGCATGCAAAAATTTTCATGATTTACGATATAACAACACGTGACACACAATGTTTCCTGATAGGGGGCGTTCTGAGACAGGCTAAAATCAATAATATACATACCGTGTTTATTGACCAAAAAATCGAGAAATATTCGATTTATCACACTAATCGAAGCGAGGAGACCGTTTGTCCGGTCATTACTAGCGGCCGGTCATCACTTCTTTGCCAGTATAGGAGTACCCATCGGAACTGTCGACCAGTTCATTAAAAGAAATATTCATGCCTAACACCTGATAAAATCGGTGTTTACCAGTTAAATACGACAACAGCAACATAAGGGAAACAAAAGTGTATCAATATGTATATGTGTGAATGGAACCGTAATTGTTATAACTATTTAACCTTTTGTGGGGCAATAGTTTATCATTGAGAAATATACCGTGAACAAAGAGACTTCTACATGATAAATGTTGACTAGGCTACCTAATAAGCATCACATGTTCGCAACGGCTACATGACATATGCTGTTTTAGCTATACTGGTTCAATGCAACTCATATTTATATACACAATGGTCAAACGTGAGTGTACATTACTATGAACATTATTATTCAAAAACAAATTTGGACCAAAATGTTGCCATACATCATTACTGGAGACTATAGATGGAGCATGGTGTTTCGTTAAGAAGGAGCTTCAACTCCTTCTACAAAAACACCATGTCTGTACCTTCACAACTCAAATGTGAAGTATATCAGGACAGATTAATAAATGCTAAAGTCAAATGACTATGTACCCACAGACTTATGAATCCTGAGAATAAAACAGCATTGATTTCAGGCAAGCAATGTATAAAGAATCGATAGGATGTTTTCGGTCTTGAAAAAGTAATGCCCCTAAAAAACTGTTGAAGTAGGTGCAAGCAAAATTGCAAAAATAATTGTAATAAACATTGGGTGTACATATTTCTTAACACATTACTTTATCCCATAAATTAGATAAATGTCGATTATAGCTGATTAATTTTGAACTATTTGATGTTCGAAACTGTTAAAATATAAAGTAGACACTTCTCGTACATGTCTATGCCACCGTTACCTTGCAGAGATCAATGTAAAAGGAAAACATAGTCTCTGGACTGTGGATATAACTCTCTGAGTTAGTAAGTTGGGTGGTTTCATTAAATTTACGAAATTGCCTATCACATTTTGCTACATTTATATCGAAAACTTATTTAACCGTTATAAGCATGTTGCATCTTTTTATTTTCCGTTAATCTAATATGAATATAGATATATATACAGTAAAAATGACGTTTTAGAACATTTTGAGACACATTATCGAGAGTGACAAGTCTGGATATAGCTACATTGTAAGTCACAATAATGTCGTGTATCATTCATAATTATTATCGGTGATGATATGGATTATGTAATTAAATTGCCCAAACTATGGAGAGGGGTAGATTTGTCTTATTATAACGCATCATAATACCGGAATAAGAATTCAATGAACGACGTTACAAAATGTAAATAAACATGTATATGATAATAAGATACACATTTGTCGACATTTAAAAAGAAAAAAATATGTAAGATAATTACATGGAACACTCCATTGTCCCCCACTTCTGTTATCAGATGTCCCTATACCGATGGAGACATGAAGGCACTGTTGAGAAGAATTCATCTTGGTGTTATATTATCACAACATCAATAAAAACACACTAACGTTGTATCGTATCCCGTATGTAAACTAACTGTTAACACTGGCTGTACATCCATATTTTATATTAATACACCGTAAGTCACTTCATTAGAAATCATGATGGTACATTGTGTATTAATAATATAATAAACGAAATATGAATTCACGCCACTCACAAGATGGACGTGTCAAGTTCGACTAGGCGAGTCCAATTATACTTGACAATGTAAGGTGTCACTCCACTACGTTTCGTAATCCCCGTTGGGACATATACCACACATAAACAAATATCCAAGACACTGTTGCAGGCTGCGACGTCTCTATGACACTATGATGCCCTTGTAACGCCGAGATGATATTTATGGCGCTCAATTTCCATCCAATGTATATTACTCTGACCAAATACACCAGTCCATTATCAGCACTCCTGCACAATTCGTTGAATTGTCCTGACAAATTGTTCAAGTCAAACGAGCTATTTTTTCTGTCGAAAGTTGCCGAATTAGACGGGACTTCTAACCGTACATACTTAAGAAATGTTTAAATAATACAATATTCACGACTTTGTTTGCAGAAAGCATAATGTTTATCAGTTTTCATTTATTTCCGTAAATGCAAAGAAATATAATACAAGTTTAACTTCCTCGGAGACCAGCACTTGAATGTACTAGTAATCAACATTTTATTTTAACCAAACATATGGTCCAAACATATTTCGACATTTTGGTATCTTCTTTAAAATATGTCGTCTACTGAGAAATACTTTTATCGTATGTATTTACAATATGAACAATTTCACCTCCACAATCGCGTTATTATAGTAAACAGTAACACATGGAGAATTCCAGATCTCAACAAATTAGCAGCATTTTCAGGGGCCGTATTCATCTGTCCCCCACTCTGGGCTTCATTCCCGGATACTGAAAGGGGGTACAAAACTATGACAATATAAATCAGTTCACTCACAAAACGCTTTATAAAGCTATCACAAGCGTCTATATGGGATATAGTCTATTCGGTTATGATGAGCTTTCCAAACAGACTGATTTTATGCTATTTTATTCACTTGGTCCTATATCCCTCCCTTATGTATAGTGATGACTACTTATTTTAACAGAAAGTGTTGCCTCGATTTCCTTAATAATGAAACTAGAACTCTTGCAATGTTTGACTAATTCACCTGTGTATTATTTAACAGCAATAAAGTTGATACATTCTATATGTTTGTGTTATTCAATCGAAGTAAAGCATATAACATGAAGAGTGTGAATGAGCTTTTGGAGGGCAGAGTATAATGGATGTGTTATATTAATATAAATATATTTAATAGACTGAGTATAATTAAGGTAATTTAGACCCTTTTCGCTTAATATCGCCTGTAACTCGGATTTTGATGATATTTTGCATAAATATAGTATCAAGTATTGGCTTTCTGATTGTGATGGTTTTATGGAGAAATATTACGTGACGTACGATGAATAGCGCCACCTAGCGGGGGCGTAATTTTTGCGAGCTTTTCGACGTTTTTCACCATTTTTTCGAGTTAATACTTATGTCATTGAAAATCGAAAAAGATAGTTTTGTAGGGAAATAAATGCTGCGTCATATGGTGCAAATATAGAAAGAAATTTTAAATATTATTAACGTAACGCTGAAATAACCGCGCTGCGATATTTAGCGAAAAGGGTCTAAATTACCTTAAATAGCATGTTTTCTAATGATTATCATAAATGCAAATGTAATATTTCAATGAACAGTTCTTACCTCTTCGTGTTAAATTATCTTTTTCAGCTGAAAAATAAAAAGAATGTCGGTTATAGCAATAATGTTGTAAGAGGTGTTTTTGACGAGGGTAGAAAATGCCATGTTACATTTTCATTACTAATTGTGACGTTACATAAAATAATAATATATACTTGTATACATCTACAGGGAAAATTAAATCACATTTACATGCATGTTTATCGAATGTATCTACCCTACTCTAATGGGTGAAATACATGCTGTGTGCATGCTCAGTACAACAAAAGCTCTAATTTTAGAATGTTCAAATCATACTTCGAGTATTATTATGATCACATATTTTGCATTCTGAGTCGATGACGCCGCAAAACTGATAACATGCTGCTGTGAATTTTGTCGATGACACACATGGCCGGCTAGCTGGTTTGTGCAACTGATCGAGGAGACAATACAAGTTTTCGAGGCGAATGGAACAGGTCGACAATTATTCTCATTATGCAATAATTGTCTTTTACGATATATGCAATGCTTTGTCAACCTCTTCAAATAATGGAAGCAAACTTCACATGGAATGTTTATTTAAATACTCGGAAGTTTTTACGGAACATTCACACTTAATGTGTATAGTACCCGTCTTAATCATTTCTCAAGAAAATGGGTTCTTTGCAGCTTTATATAGTGATTGTCGCATTATTTATAGGGTGTATTATTAATCGATAACACAGTTAAAACATCAAGCACCGGATATGTACAAGACGTGTAGTAGTCTCAAAACAATATTTCAAATTATTTCAGTAACTGACGAATAGTTCAAATAATAGGACTGTAAACCATACAAACAATGACTTAGACACAAAAGGAAAAAACATCATCTTGACTATTAGCGTAGCGTCTTCATCAGGATTTGAATTTACGGACTGGTGTAAAGAAGAAATACACTGGACCAGCATGTATTCTCCGGTAGGTCAACATGTGGTCTCATCATTGGTTCGGCTACACAATTGTCTCGGTGACGGCGCAATCAAGACAAGGAATTGTTTCTAGGGACAGATAATGAACGGTAACAAACTAAAAAACTGCACATGTAAGTAGATAAGAATACAAGTTTTTAGGTCTCCAAACTTTTAAATGCCATGTTATTTTGGGCTCCAGGTTCCATGTACAGGAGATATACTACCGCACACATATACGCACACAAACGGTTGCAGACAGTATATATAACACACTTACCATTTAATAAAACATGTACTTTTAAACTTTTCCAAGTAAGATCTGAACTATGGCACACATAATCGCCTTTGTCTTCAATCGTACTGTGTTCTATTATAAGTTCACTAATATAATATTTCCCTTCAAATGACTCCCGTTTCAATACTTCAACTCTACCATGCCATTCTGGACTAGATGGAAATATAGGTTTGCCATCGTAAAACCAGTCTATAGCGTCCGGTGCTCGACCAGAACCTGTGGCGTTACACACTAGGTGAATTTTGTCTCCTTGTCTGACATATTGGGTTCCGGACATTTTCAGCGCTGAAATAGACAGATTAGAAAATTTAATTGGGCAGGAAAGAGATGCTTTCTTCAGACAACTACGCTCACACAGTCAAAAACAATTCCCTATGAAGCGAACAAGAGGTTGTACATGAAGAAAATAAACGGTTCTTTAATCCCTTACAATTTGGGAATCAGACATCTCATAATTCTAGTGATAGTTTTAGAAACATTAAGCAAAGTAATTAAGTGAATTCGATTAATCGTGATGAGACATCAACCTTAAGTGTTTTTTTGTCATTAAGACATGAATCATGAACTGTCATTTTTATCATATTCACTCAGCAATCAAGCGTGTGCGTTTTTATGTGGAAAATATGCAATCAATTGGTCCATATTTCTAGCGAATGGTGGTACATAGGAAGTAAGTACATTTTTGTTAATGAGATAACTTATCTGACCATAGGAGCATGTTGATAGTTAAAGCTACATGTAGGGATTGCAGGGATTTGTTTTATTTCCTTGTCAGTGTGGAGCATTGTCGTACATTTATATCCTTGTGGTCTGTGTTGCTTCTATTTTCTGAGATCGACAATTTATGTTGTTCAATGATATACATACGTTGTATCCGCATTTTAATCACCCGTATAGGTCTTTAGCGACCAAGCTGGACCCACATAAACTTTAAATATCTTTAAAAGTAATTATGCAATTTTATTGAAATTTGGCATAGTTCACTTAATTCACTTTACCGACTCTGTGTTTAAATTTCAGATTTTTTACTGTCTAAGTAATGTTTTCCCCATTGGGTCTAATGTATTAAATTTGGTATTTTAATCAACGAATAGACAGGGGGTAAAATACGCTGTTACTATCAGCTAGTTAGGATAATGCTATTGTTTTATGTAACAACTATAACGGGATAATTGTATAATTTTGATCGAAATTTGTCTGGTCATCAATGTGCATATACACTTAACCGAATTTCTATTTGGCCACTCAATGAAATATTATATTATGCGATATTTTCAATCAATATTTCTAAAATTGTGATTATTTTCATTTCATGCACTTATCTATCGATTTCAAGAAATAAATTACGCATGCATGTATAAAATCATACGTGCGGAACTTATGTGCACGTGGTTCCCGTGCCCGACATGGTTAATTTTTGAAAATAGTCAGAATGTATTCTCTATCGATTGGCTTAAAGTCCCATTACCGCTCAAAAGCAGTCATATTTTGTGCCCAAAATGAGTTACTTATCGAGAATTTATTATAGGTGATTCAAAGATCTCTGTCACAACCGGTAAACAAACATTCAACCCGGGTGAGTTATTACAGGTTTCTCAGGATTAAATTCTACCATCATACATATACTTATATGATTAAAACTCTAATGGTCCTATTGCATAGTGGTTATACTTACTGCATTTAGTTATTTAGAAATTAAACATTCTGGTGGTTTTGACAGAGATCTTTGAATCGACAATATGTTTTTATAAATATTGATTACTGTGCAACAATAAGTTGACTAACACAATATGGATAATTCTGGCCTTTCATTCTTATGTTTTGTTTACTGTTATACACGCCGAGCTTATTTTCGTCAAGTACCGTGTGCACGCGAGCGTGAAGTTATTCACATACGTGGGCGAGTACTAAATCTCGGTGTCCGCCGGTATCTTTTTGAAACTATAGAAACTGTCGGTATCGCTGGTTAAACATACTGTATATTGCCTTGTATAGAGTAGATTTTGTTGTAACTAAGCTTTGGTGGGTTGGTTGGTATTACTTATTCACAAACATTGTGATAGTTTTCTATTTAACTATGTGCTACTTGTATATTACACTTTTTCATCTGTTAAAGCAAACGCTTCTTTGCGGCAGTTTTTAACAGGATTGACAGAAATTAAAATATTCATAAAATATTTATACTTATATTTTAAAGTAAAATGTCTAAGACCTGCCGTCCACTAGGACCGGAACGGTTCCCGAAGCAGAAATTCGCCAGATCGAGATGGTTCGGCATCTCCTCGCGATGTTATGGAACCCTTCCGCATCATTCGACATTCAATCCACCCTTCGGGAAGCTTTTTGTGAGGCTTCGTAATCATGTAGACATCCCGAAAGGTTTTCAAGTCGAATTGATGCCAAAAGCTCCCCGAAAACACCAAAGGGATGAGTTCTACACACGGAAGCTATGCCGATTATGTTAAGACCACAAGCCGAAAAGCGAAAAGTTACCAAAGGTACCAGTTGATCGTGGAAGAAGTGATGCCGGGTCATCAGCGTATATCTCGAATGGCAGCGGATGCGATGCCGTCAGTTTACCAAGAGGTTCAGATAGTAGTTCGGCATCGTCTATACACTTAACCAAATTTCTAATTGGCCACCCTAAAACAACATTATGTCATCTGATATATTAAATCAATAAATCTTAGGATGTGTAATTTGTTCATTCCACGCACTAATTTATCGATTTCCGGAATAAAATGGCTTATTCATGTAAAAAATCATCCATGCGTAACGGCAAATATTTTTTTGCACGTTGATCTCGTAAACAGCTTGGAACAGTATCGTATTTGGTATGAATTTGTTCCCTGTTGACTTTTCTTAAAAACACTACAATTTGTGAGAATGAGCCATGTGGAACGCGCTCAAGAAGTCAGATTCATGCATACATTGAACGAATTTCTGATTGGCCACGTGTCTTTATAAATTAGTTTTTAACAAATTGCTTTTAGAAGAATACAAATAATCGAAACCTCGATACTGTCCAATTTTATTGATAGAAAATAAGTTCCTCGCACTAATTCGAGCTAAACCCCATGTTATTATAAATATCGCATTTTTCAAAATGACGTTTTAGCATACATGTCTGGGTTTTTGTCATTCTGACACCCTCAGCGCGCCCCATGTTACTTATTCTCGCCAGTATCCATGCTTTTCATTAAATGAACTTGAAGAGTTCCCGAAACGAGCATGTTGTAATCAGCATCCCTTCCGCATAGTACCGGGGTCTAGTTGACGTAAGGTCTAAAACATTATTAAATAGACACTTTATTTCTCAATATGTTATATCATAACCTAATGAAAACAATCTACCCTTTAATTCACCCGTGATATATTACACTCGATTACCCTATACAATATAGTGCAATAGGATACCGGCGATTACCAGTGCCGGAGGATACCGGTCGGTATTTGACTTTTATTTAAATGCATATACATGTACTCGCATAAATTGGTCATCAATATATGTGTCCTCGATATATTACGGAACTTTACGTACTGTCTTCAGAACGACCCGTCGATTTTAGATTGTAAACAAAGGAGTATTTTGTGTGGTGGACAAAATACTCCTTTGTTTACAAATTGACGATTTGCAAAGATCATTATTCTTAGGATAAAAGTCAACATAGATCAAATATATGCTGATTCTATGACATTTGGGGAGCTCTATAACCTGCCAATGTTTCACGGTCTTATTTGTTAGTAAAATATTGCTATTTCTGAGACTTTATGGGACTTTAATGAAAAGCATTGGTACTGGCGAGAATAAGTAATATGGGGCCCACTGAGGCCGTTAGAATGACGAGTACCAACACCAAAATCCAGAACTGTACGTCATTAATAATAACATGGGATTTAGCTCAAATTACTGCGAGAAACATATTTTCTATCAATAAAATTTGACAGTATCGGGGTTTCGATTATTTTTATTCTTCTTTAAGCATTTTTTTTAATAATTCATAAAAACACGTGGCCAATCAGAAATTCGTTCAATATATGCATACATCTGACGTCATGAGCGCGTTCCACATGGCTCATTCTCACAAATTATAGTGTTTTATGAAAAGTCAATCAACAGGAAACAAATTCATACCAAATGCGATACTATTCCAAGTTGTGCACGAGGCCAACGTGAAAAAAGCAATTCCACACCAACCGTTACGCACGAATGATTTGCTGCATGAATACGCCATTTCTTTGCGGAACTCGATAAAATAATGCGTGGAATGAACAAATAACACAGCCTAAGATTTATTGATATAATATATCAGATGATATAATTGTTTTGGGGTGGCCAAGTAGAAATTAGTTTAAGTGTAGTCGAGGCCCATCTTCTGGTTGTAATGATCATTTGTACAAACAAAAATACAATGTTATTCTTGCAAATATATCTACAAAGTTGATTCAGTTATACAAACTAAGTACACGTTCACGTATGGTCCTCATTATATATTTTAAACAGTCACTGGTGTGTGACTTTATGTACATTTATACTGGACTTAATTGTTAACCTGTTCCGGTCACTTCTATCACCAAAACGTATTTACCCTGCTTTAGATTTTAAATTTTCATTAGGTGTCTATGCAAAGTACACTTTTCTTTGAACTTAAAATTCTGTTTTATTTTATGAGAGTTGGTAAGGGTGTTTTATGACGACATATCCATTCATGTTCTTATCGGCATTGTTCTTGTTAAGATATGTTAGGTTTATGGGGGTCCAGCTTAGTCGCTAACGCACTATACATGTAGCATTATTTGACATCACCCACTTTTTCAAACAAAGCAGGGCCAACCAAACGCATCATCAGGTTGAAATTACGTATTTTATTTGACGAAAGAGACACATTTACTCCATTATTAACGTAATAAGTAAACAAATGCAATTGTTCCATGTCTATCAAATTTTCTCAATTTTGGGTTTTATTTATCCCACCACAGGACTTGAAACACCTTTATTTGTATAAGCGCTTATTTATTGGTCAAAAGAGAAACATATTGAACATTTCAGTACAGCATAGCATAAGTAAGAAGAAAACATATGTCAGAATTCAAAGCACCATCGATGTATTGCTGATAATATTCTTTAAATTAATGGTGACATCATATCCCACCAACATTTTTCTAGAAAATACATCTTAACATGTGGATAATACAACTTATCAACCATGCATTGTCTATTTTTTCAGGATAATTAAATAAATGATTACTAAATATGTTCCTTCTTTCACGTTTTGTATGGAATTACCCCATCCACTATGTTCCCTTAGCAATAACACAAATCTGCTTACATGTACATTGCATTTGCAAAATCAATTAAATTTCGTATACAGAAAACTGTTTCATAATAGAATGATTGAGTGTAATACTACTATTAATATACTTTTATAGGAATGATATTCCAAATACAAGATGGCCCAAAGGCACATAGATGGTGACCTAAGAACTCATTTACACTTTCTAAGAAGTAAGAATATTCATGTATGAGGCTACATACCAAATATTTTCAGTTTAGGGGCACAATTTGAAGAATCTTGATAGAGGACCAATAGTTGATGATATATACCAAATATGAAAGCTCTGGGCATTGTGGTTTCAGACAAGAATATTGTTTAAGTTTACATTTTAAAACTCCTTTTATGGCATCATGGCCTAATTAATCAACAAACCGGAACCATTTGAACACTTGGTACAGGTCCAATCATGGCACATTCATGCGAAGTTTTAGCAAATTTAACCAAGTGGAGAAAAAGTCATTTAAAGAAATTGTTGACTGACGACGGACGGACGACCAGATGACAGATAAAGAGTGATCACAAATGTTCACCTTGTCACTAAGTGACAGGTGAGCCAAAAAGAAAAAAATGTCCTAAACCATTAATTTTGGGTCAATTTATCGGTCATATTTTGCCAACAATGTCATAATGAGCAACCAAAACCACTCAAATCGTCTCTCGGACAAAACAAAATATATATGTGAGAAAAAAATACAATTCATGACTAAATTCATTAACATCTGTCTAGACGCCTGCCTACTTTCTATCTTAAAGATCAGCGAAACTTTGATTGTGTACCGGATATTACAAATATATGCGTTATGCAAAGTACTGGTATGTTTAATAAAACATATGGACTTGATGATTGGTTGAAAGGTCTAATGACGCCAATTATTTCCAGATTGCTACTTGTCTGGTACAACTATCACAAAAAGCTAAACACACGCACAGTTGACGAGCTGTTCAATAATATTATTGGCAAATGCACGTTCGCAATAAATCACCAATACTACAAATACATATGTCAGTTTTCATCAAAAAAAAATATTCACCAATTAATGCAGACATCCAATACTCTCCTTTTGCAAGTTACAGGAACCTAATGGTGGTGTAGTTCCTAACAGAAGACCGAAACGAAAGTTTGTTCTTTCTTTATATAATGAGTTTTGTGAATGATACCACTGTAACTATTTTCCCTTTTCAGAATTTATTTCGAATGAATTGTATAATTAGAAAAGACACAGCTAGTCTAGACAGTGTTGTTGGAATGATAGTTATCTCTCTATTTGGCATAGCATATTAATAATATCTTGTCTATAACATTCGACATATGGCCATTGAAAGAAAACAGTAATAACTAGCGCTAGCTCTTCGTCTTATTAAAACTAGCAGTAAAGTTTTGGAATATCCAGTATTAGTGTATGTTGCATTGTAAGAATGTTCAAGAGTTTTCAGACAAATGTAATGCTACATGCAACACACAAATCACTCATTGCTGATAGATTGACCGGTTTTTCAACTTTCACTTTTAGTATAGCAGGGATGTTGTGATAATGGAATGATGAGTCTCAATAAGAAGTATGTTGTTTTAATTTCGCAAATATCACGAGAACGCATACTTTACTTGAGAAGTGTACGAAAAATACCGGTTTCAAATAACAATTGTATAATAGTTTTTGAACAGAATACATTTCATAAAAGACACAAACCATCCACAAACGCTTGGTATTTTAAGAAATCGCATAATTACACTCATTTATAGTGACGGTGTGACAGTTATTTGAATTCATGTCCGAAGCTACATGGTTAACTGTGTAACTCACTACTATATGTAGACTGGATTGACATATGAATGGGGACTTGGTAGTTTTCGTATATGGTATGTTTGTCTGTGTAGCTGTGTTTCATGTGGACTGTATAGATGTATATGTTATAAAACATTTACACTTAATTAATATGTTTGTTTGAAATATGGTAATAACCAAAAACAAGGATTTTGTAGAGGTTGTGGTGTTTGGCTTTTTGAGGGCTAACCACGTCCATAAAAGCCCAATAAAGGTGTTCGCTTTGCATAAATATTCCATTTCTGTAAAAAACAATACTTATTTTCGTCACAGTTAGAGTATTTTGCACTTTGCTGTTCTTATTGATGCTATTCGCTAAATACACATGTTGTACATGTTTCTTAACCCATTATTATCCCCGATGAATATAAACATTTTTCGATTATAGCTGATTAGTTTGGAACTTTATGATGTATATAATTGGGGCATCCCCCGTAGATACTGTAATCAAACCTGTTGTAACTTTGGAAGATAACGAACATACATGTGTTGGTCCCACAGTCGCTTGCTCATTCAAAATTACATAGTGCGAGTACATGAGCGTGCAGTGTTGATTACTTTAAAATCACATACCATGGACCAATTGTCTCAGATACCTTAATTGTATTCATGAGTCAGATTGATATAGAAACAGTAATTGAATTTTCTTTCAGTTATATGTAACTCTTATCAAATATTCTTTTTTCTTTCCGAAGAAACAAACTCATTGACCACTTATTTTATATAACTGTATGCCAATTCAAAAGTTTCTTCTGTTTTATAATAAGGGCTAGGTATAAATGTTTGGGTCTAGTATTAGTTATTAATAAACAGTCTATTCGCAACATATACGTGTAAATATGGGCTAGTTCTTTAAATGGTGAGGTAACTGAAAATCGCATGCAATTTGTTCAATACAATACGTGTTTACTGAATGTAGAGGTAGAATCAATTAAATGAATAATTCAAGCTACTAAATAGGAATATTCGTGCAATACACGCTTTTACAACGGCGCTACAGTAAAACTAAAATAAACAAAATATTGCAGAATGTTATAGCGTAAGTCAAACATGGTAGTGATTGCATGAGGCCATCAGATGCCCACAATGTGGACAGTATTGGTCAAGATACTAGTAGATAATAAAATGCACCCAAAGATGACCATTACGTTACCTAGTACAAAGGAATGTTCCAATGAATTCTAATGCATTTTGAATGTGCACGTCTCGTTCCTATACAATTACTGTCTACGAAATTATAAACTAATTTGATTAAACATAATTTGCTACAGACAAAATTAATCATATGTTAAATTGAAACTGAAAAGCTAGACGTTTCTGATATAATTACTGAGTAGAAAAGAAAAAATGTGATTTAAAATAAAACATAAGACGCTGCCTAACTATACCCAATCAAGCATAATGAAACCAATACGTACCTGATCGGTGCAACGATCCTTCTAAAATAGAAACAAAGGAACACATCGTAAATCTAAAATGCAACATTTACGATAATTGTACTGAACCGAAGATAAACTGGTGTAGTCTAAGCCGACATAACTACAACATTGGGAAACGTTTGTTAAATGTATAATTATCGATATCTATTACGAGGGTTGTTCGATATGTATTGTCACTTTGGCTTGGAAAAACAAACTAAACCCGATATCTGACATTTTATTATTACATTCCTTTAAACTACTCTACCTGAGATTATATACACATTTTCACCATTTTGACACATAATTTTTGGTGAAATATCTTATATTATTTTACTCGTGAAATAAAATTCGATCTTACACCAAAATCAACAAATATCCTCTATTCCACATTTGAATGAATAAATGATGGCATTTTTGGCATAATAAAAATATGCATTAATTCATTGAATTAAAATTTTCATGAATCAAGTATACAACATTGAAGCGAATATAACTAATTTGGCATTTTCTTACATCTACTGTAAACATGTTTCTGCAGAGGACTTGTTTCTTGGATCCTTTAATCATAAAAACTACGGAATACCGTTAGGGCCATCGCGTATGTGTGGGTTGGTTTGAAACGCGATACTCGACAATACGATAATGAAAACACGCAATCACGACAGTACGATAACGATAATACGACAGTACGATAACGATAGTACGACAGTACGATAACGATAATACGACAGTACGACATTACGACATTACGATAACGATAATACGATATAGTATCGCGTTTTCACTGTCGTACTGTCGCATTATCGTTATCGTACTGTCGCATTGTCGTATTATCGTTATCGTACTGTCGTAATATCGTTATATCGTATTGTCGTACTGTCGCATTATCGTTATCGTACTGTCGCATTGTCGTACTGTCGTATTATCGTTATATTGTACTGTCGTGTTGTCGTATTATCGCGTTATCGTACTGTCGTGTTGTCATACTGTCGCACTACGGGGTCCGGCCCCTAGCCCCTATCATCCCCAAGATAGGAACTTGCATAGAGTCTCGTTCGCCTCGTATGATCATACACTACGTTTGTATATCCAGTCTTTTGGGGTCACAAAGCATGGTTTGGGCGGTACACATGCTCGAACCCATCCAAAGTCGCCTATGGCATAACGCTAATTTGGCTACTTTGGGGGTCTGGCCCCTCTTTCAGTCCCAAGATAGGGGCCTAGTGACGGTATTTTTTTACTCTTGTCCACCTGCCCTACATCTACATACCCGGTCTTCAGGGTTCACAGAGTCTGGTTTGGGCTCTGTTCGGGCCTGGAACCGGCCCAAAACGCAAAGTTCAATACACTGCAATTATAGGCACTATGGGGTTCAGCCCCAAGATAGGAACTTGCAGAGGGTCTCGTTCGACTCGTATGACAACACGACAGTACGATAACGCGATAATACGACAACACGACAGTACGATATAACGATAATACGACAGTACGACAATGCGACAGTACGACCGTACGATATAACGATATTACGACAGTACGATAACGATAATACGACAATGCGACAGTACGATAGTTATCGTACTGTCGTACTCTCGTTATCGTACTGTCGTATTATCGTTATCGTACTGTCGTGATTTCGTGTTTTCATTATCGTATTGTCGAGTATCTCGTTTCAAACCAACCCACACATACGCGATGGCCCTAACGGTATTCCGTAAAAAACAGCATATATTGTAAGCGGTGTTTTGTGATACATTCGACACGTAACAAATCGTTAACACTTATTTTTGCAATTTACTTCATATGACATACGACTGAAAACTAGCATCAGTGAATAATAATAATAACAAAAGGGATAAGATATAGCCTAAAGAATGGGTTATTTACGATCTTCGACCGTCTAGGGCAAGAAGCACATCCATTTATATGACAAATTGTGATAAGTTGGGTGCTTCAAATCATACAATAGTTACTGTAGTTATGTTGTCTTAAGAACATGTGGAAAAACAGCAGACTAAACAAAAGCACATCATTTTAAAATAAAACATGTGATACCAATAATATACAAGGAACTAAAAGCAACAATCATTGTACGGAATGTCACGTGACTGCGTAAAGATACAATCAATATAATTGGTGAAAATATATGTGAGTGCTTCATATAAAGTGTAGGATATACAAACTCATATTGAATAAAATAGATATTTTGTATAAAACATTTACGAAATAACAAAACTCTGATACGAGCAAGCGACGTTTACTTTCTAAACTTCATGAAACGGAATCAGTGGTGGAACGAATCAGCCTGCCATATTTAAGCAGAAAGATGACAGGAAAATAAACGCTATGCATAACTAAATACAAATGTATGATCCACTTATATTTTACCGATGAAGTATGAATAGAAACTCATATGTCAAAAATTATTTTTGATAACATGAGAATATTTCTCTGAGGTGTGAAGTACATGTAACGATGTGTCTGATCTTATCTGACAGACTGGTGTACGTGGGTGAATAAAAAAGTCCGTAGAAAAATATCATAACTCGCAAACCACAGCTTCAAATATTATCAAATTTTAGTATAACGTGATCATCAGTATAACAAAACAATTTGTAAAAATTTCATTGAATTAGTCAAAATCACATTATTTTTACACCGAATCGCGCACAGACTGTATCAGTATACCGGAGCACGTCAGCGTCATTTTATGAATGACGTCAAACTTACGCCACGATTGTTAATACTTACGTTAACATTTTGACTCATTTTCGCTTTTCGAAGTTGCTAATATGTAGGTATTTTTTAAATACTATCATGAACATAGTTTCCGCATTTTCAATTGTTCGTTTAATATAGTGTGCGCTGTCACATAAGATTTTTCTAAGTGTTTTGCTATATCCACTATTATATAGCGCTGGTCCTCTTCGACGACGCTGCGAACCAACGTCACCAAACTCGGGTGTATTTTATTCGGATGTCAACCTCTAGTATCGTACGCGTTAGCACTAATTCCACTTATAAATCGATGTCTATTTATTTCAGGATATATAACTTCACGTTTCCAACCATGTATTGTTTCTGATTCTGTAATTATATTCCAGTTTCACGCAGATTTTGATAGAAGCCCGTGATTCCGTAAATTCAGGTAGACCCGTTTTACGCAGATATTTCTATATAGTACGATTATGTAAATGTCGATTAAAACATAATTTATCGGAGATGAAGTCTGAAATTTTGACAGACTTTATACATGATATAATGCAATCAGACATAGCATTTTGACGGTTTTTTGATGTCCTACAGTCGAGATATTTTAGAAAATTTAATAAAATGTGTTTCAAATTATCACGTATGTTGGAAATAGTGTGTGTGAGCATTGTGAAATGTTCCAAGAGTATGTTTTCATAATATGTGACAGTTTTAGTTACCTGAATGTTTATCTTGGAAACGCCTAAAATATAGCAATTACTTAATATGGATTGTATTGTGAAACAAAAATGTTATTAAGTAGTCGCACGTAAAGAACATACTCTGGAATGTAGACGTGCTATTGAATGGAAGTCACAGGGAGTCAGTGTACGCCTGTATTTTAATGATTTTATGAATATTGTCGCATATATTCACGAAGGTAGAGCAAACGTAAAACGATATATTGATTTATAGGGTAAAACGTCGCTAGAAGATTAACCTTATGATATAAACAAGCTTATAAATGAGAGTATACGTTTAATGACTACATTACGTCGGTATAACGTACACCGGATATTGCTCGTAAAGTGAGTAATATTATCAATTTGAAGGACATGAAATGGAGACCAGGGTAAGTTTAAACACGAAATTTTCCAAATTACTGACTTCTTATGCACATCCCAATTGAGTTTTAACTTCTTCGGGCATTTTGGTAACTTTATAGCACACTATTGTATATCAGATATTCACTGAAAGGTTAAAATGAATCAGCATTATGCCGTTACTCACTCGCGAATATTGACAGCAGGACTTTACAAACTTCTGGAACGGCAGTAATACCAAATTGTAGATTTTTTGAACTGGCCATTTTGTTTATATTGAACTCCAAAATGTTGTGACAAAATTTCATAGATATTGTTCGAAAAACAACTAAGATACACCCCAAAACAGATACGTGTGCTGTACGGAGTATTGCTGTTTAGTGTACGGAGTATTGCACATAAGCTAAACGTTAGTATACGGAGAGCATGGCATAATAAAATGAGTAAATAAAGTATGTAAATGGACAGTTTTATCGTATTATTACGTCTGCTCACAAATATGGTCATGTTTAATGGGTTATACGATACAATAAGAATATTCTTAAATGATTATGTTAAAATATTTCAACCGTCAGGCAGATGAATGCGATTAACAATATAGAATGCTGAATTTTATGCATGGTGTTCTTGTGAGTAGTTCACATGTGATATTTAGCTTGGATATATGCAATTCTTTGAGAGTCATACTTATGGTCAAATGGCAAATAAGGGCATTCATATCCATATATACAAAATGTACACACCAAGGTTTATTTTATAATCTCTCAAGTATTTCAGATACTGTAATGAGGTTCCTTTGCTATGATTTACGCTCAACGTTGCTAATTCAAAGTAGTGTACATTGTAGTAGTTTTGTGTTTGTCAAATGCAATTGCTCAGCTATGACTTTTTACTGTATGTGAAATACACGGTTACTAATAGAAGTTTCCGTTAAAATTCAGGGAGGACTTGGAGCTAGGATTAGCTTGTTAGATTAATTGCTTCATGCAGTCCATACAATCCAATCTAATAGGTACATATATATATAATATAAGTTATTTATTATAAAATAACGCTGCTTAAACCTTATATTTATTCGATTTGAGTGACAAATAGTCACTGAAATAAAAAGCAATACTCTGTACACCAAACAGCAATACTCCATACACCAGAGAGCAACTATATAGCAATAATCTGTACACGAACACCTGCATTAATTCTCGCAATGCACCGTCATTTTCGATTAGTTTCGGATACTTCATTTGCAATATAATCTCTTTGTAACAAAAACGACAATTCGCTCGATTCAAGTTGAGTATTTTAACGAAAAATATAAACAAAAACATCTTATTTCGACAGATCGAGCTTACTTTCTGCGTGAGTAACGATACGAGTTTGGTCTCAATCACCCTAGAAATTCCTGGTAATTTACCGGTTGCACAGGCTAGGAAAACTTATGGAGAAGATAGTTTTGTATAAAATGTACATTAAAACACTCAGAAAAACTAACAATCATCTCTGAACTTACCCTTGTCAACACCAGAATGTCGCGAAAATTGATAATATTACTCATCTTGCTAGCAATATCCGGTGTACGTTATACCGCAGTGTACATGTAGAAACGCTATTTGACAGAGTGTTTATACAAGGTATATTTTAAGAATAATTTAATAATACGACTACAGGAAACATTGCGTGTTGCCACCCCTGTTGAAAATAGTGTATTTTTGTCACCTAAGAGCAAAACATCATACATTGTTCATGGACAAGTGTTGTCTCATATATTGGGATTATCTTCAAGTAAGGCTCTACAATTAATATATTCAATGTTTAGCGATTACCAAAATCTTACCTTTGACATTAAGGGTTATATATTGAGCAATATGGTGATTTGCGCTTATGTGACACTCATATACCCCAGAATGTGACGGCTTGGCACTTTTAATGAGAAGATCCCAGGTACTACTAGTTGGTGTGATCTGTGAATGGTCCACTGACATTTCATCGAACTGTGGAAACGTCATATCTCCAATGGTGAGAGGAAATTCCATGGTTGTACGTCGCCATACCACCTGTAATTGTTTCAATCAGACAAAACACATGACTTTGATAATGAAATTATAATGATGACATGTTCCCTTACACAGATTGACTTTGTTAAATCGTTATTTTACTAAACTACATAATGAAAAATAACTTAAACCGAAACAAGCTTCTTTCAATGACGAACACGTACACATAGATACAAACATTTATATTACTTATTTATAAAAACAGCTCGAATAAAATGCATAAGCGAAACTACGTGTAAACATAAAGTTGCGGCAATTTCGGACAAATACATATTTTCGGACAGAAACGCTAAATAATTTCCCTAACTAAGTTGTTAGACTACGGACTATTATGTTCGGATATAAGTAAACTAATATAGCGATAATTAAAATTAAGAAAGTATGTTTAGTACTTTATATTAGTTGTGACAAATACGTTACGTTTTTATTAGTAGTATATTATTGACATTGACACTATTTAAATGCTGGATTAGTAGAGTGAACAGTGCCTCTGATGAATGGATGCAACGCGGAATGAAAGGAATTATCTTGATCTCATAGTACGGAACATCAGTGTAATTATTACTTAATTATTATTTAACTTGAACCCTACCAGGAAATCATTAGCTATCAATATTACACATCTTGCATGAACATGTACGATGTCTTTTAAAATGATCATGGTCCCTATGCATGGTCCCTTAAACATTCAAGACTTGCATCACAGGTATATACTATAAATACCCGGACAATAAACACGATGAGAAAGTAGAATAAGCCGAATATGTAAACTTTGTTCATCCAGATCACCAGGAATGATGTTAGGGTCATTGGTCGTTACCATTCTTAGTTACTACACCATACCAAAGTTCACAATTTCGGGACTATTTAGGACATTGGCCAAACCAGCTTGTCTAGCTAACGAATCCAGGAAATATAACAATCTTGGGCTAGTTTTAAGCTACATTCCTCGGAGATTGGCAACGCCACAGATGGTATGTTTGTATTACCAGTTTTCTCGGTTGGTGAATCTTTGTTCAAGGTCAGTGTCCCCAAATTCTTGTCCAAGACCTTGCTCATACGATTGCCTTTAGTATTCGTTGTTTGGAATGACATATCGGAATATCAATATTTACACCGTGCTCCTGTGTGGCCTGTTTGTACCAGATACGTTAAAAGCCCCTCTTTGTTGCCGCAGTAGACGGCATTCGTTTCTTGTTTAGAATTCGAAATCTCGGTCAAACAAGCTAAGGCATGCCGGGAAATTGGGCGAAGTTATATTCTTCACGTGTTGTGATGTCAGTTGCTAGATCTAGTTGCTAACTCAGCATTGTCAAATTTGACTATTCCGTTTAACAGCTACCGATTTCATTTAAATGACTACTAGTTGCCGTAACGTTATCAGAGGTTAGTGTTCTAGTTAGAATAATATTTGATATTTCCGCGTACAATTTTGTTGGAAGGAATGTTAACAATTGCCATTTGTGTCAATACACGTTTTAAATAATGTATACCGAGAAAGCCTGATGAAATTATGTTGCTGCCATTGCAAAGAAACCACAATTACTAGTACATATCTAGCTTTCGATACATTTCGTCATGGTTGTTTTAAGGTGACACAATTATATTTTAACACAGACCATGCATAATCGGTTGATCACAGTCCGTTAGCCGATACATGTTGTATAACACTAACTGTGCGATCTTTTTATGCCGAAGTGAGTCACACATTACTTATCTCAGTCGCGACAAAAATGAATATCATGACCAATATATAAAATATTCCCTACTAAATATAACATAAATCTCTGCAAGTATTTATAATTTCTAAAACGCATCGTATCCTATGCATATCTCTATACAGAGTCTATAGACTATTATATATACAAAGCATTCTTTAGATGAAAATATATGAATATTTACATTATATATATATGCATATGCTTATCTATATACAAATGTATATATGGCTATATGTTATAAGGTATTCAATATGTATTTACGTGCATTCTATGTAATTAAACACTAATTTTACTGCTAATAGTCCCATGCTTTATATCACAAACTAGTGCAGTGTGAAAACATAAATCATGCTTTTTCGTTCTTTGATAAATATATGACAGAAAATAACGTAGGCTATATAATATTAATTTGTTCACATAATGTAATGATAACGTCGTGAAAGTCTATTTCAATAATAGTCGTCTTTATTGTTTATTATGTTTTGATGCAGCCCTTTGTTTTCAGTGCCTACAATTCCGTCCGTGTGTTTTGAGACTTGTTCGGGAGTTGTAAAACAGATTACGAATTGACTTTGTGGCGTTAGCCAGTTCGAACCAGTGACTAACAATTAAACTGCACAATACCTTGTATACACCTAAATGAGAAAATGAACTTTACCCCTTAAAATATTTCAGCCTTATGACGTAAAATGACCTGGTTTAACACTTCTGTATATCCGCTAACAAATACACGGTACAATGACTTTGAATGACCTTATTCCAACTGATATTTTTGTCAACCCCATTACTTTGCATATTTGTAAATTCAGACATACAGCATGAATATCTCGATACCATCAGGTCTAATCATGTTAAACTGCTTACCAAGAGTACAAGACGTTGTTCGATTACAAATCCGGGAGATGTAGTTCCTTAAACCCATATAAACCTTACATAAGTGAATTATAACTGTGACTTTCTTTTACAAAATTCTCAAATTGCTCTTAAGTAGTTTAGAGTGACATACGGCTACACAAAATGTAAAAATGTTCATTCGAAGATAACATTGTAGTGAATATTCGCTGTTCTTGAAAAAAGACATCTGCAAAAGGGACAATTCATTAACCGTGTACTTTCTACATTAACTAACCTTATTTCTGCAAGTCATTCTCTCCAGGATTTATACCTCAGACTACCTTCAACGCGAATAAACAAAGACATGCGTAACACAAGGGAATGGTAGCATTTGAAGCAAAATCAACAAAAGTTGCTTCTCTTTGAACAACTAAAAAAGTGAATTGAACCATATTCTTGACTTTTTACTTGTAATGACCTTGACCTTGACCTTCATGACTATCGTAAATAGATCAATTTGAACACTGACATAGACATCAGTTTGTAATAAAGTTGCTCATACTTGGACACTCATGTGATTTTTACACATACACTCAGCCGCTTTAAAAACGCACCACATATGAAAAATCGGTTTTAGTGATGAAAACGTCAATTTATGGTTATTTACTTTCGGATTAATAATCTTCAGTCTATACATAACGAGTTGTGTGATTTTCATGCCATTATTACGAGTTTAAAATAAATTATGATATAGATAACACATTGACCCAAGAAAGTGAAAGTCACAATTTCAAAAGAAATTATAAGTCCTCGCTATATTGATGCATGCATGGTTTCTTCTCCTTAAGAATAACATTAATTACGTTAAAGGATAGAATTATGTTCGACGTGATGTTTCTAACCATCAAGAAAAGCTTAACTTGAATTATAAAGGTTATTTGGCTTTGGTTGCCTGGCTAATACCATACGACCGAGTGCGGTCAAGATATACGCATTATGTGAACATAAGATGAATTCAATCCTTATTTAAACTTTAAATCTTGGTTATTAGCATCAGACTGTCAGGTTATTTCTCGTGGTGCTTATAAGGCACCTCAAATCAACAGTATTAAGGAGCTTGAAGACAAAAAGTTGGGACATTCGGATCTAAACGGGAGAAAACTCATTAAAAAGTGTACTAAAATTATTTTCCTTTTTATTGACAAATATGAAAAGAATAGTTGTGAAAATGCAAAAATGTACTTTTGGCTTGTTTATTGACACCCGACATTCTTTTGACAGTGTGTGCAGCCATGCGGAACCAATTACAGAGGCAAAACCTGTGTCATGTTTCCTTATAGCTCGGGATCAATATCTTTAGCTGGTTTCATCCAGGTCGGTCTTTGACTGTGTCATTCACTAGGAATCCATGTTCAAAGCCCACACTCGTTGTGTGGAGGCAGCTGAACCACCATGCTAAGGCACCGATGTTCTTTTCAGAGGGAATCAAAGGCAAAATCATCCGAACAAGTATTCGCGATATTCACAGCATAAAAATACCATAATAAAATATTGTTTCTTTTGTTTTTTCAATGTGCAAACCAACAGCGTATAGTTTAAAGTCAATATTGACCACATAGGTCGACGCGATCGAGCTGCACGTGCAAAACATGCAAAATCAAACACGTTCTTGGGGTATTCCGAATGAAAACAAAATCGTTTTCTTTAATTAGGTCAAGCTTTTGAACTGAACAAATCCTGCAAACTATTAATTTTAGCAAAAAATGATTTTTGACAAATTTTGATTATTTTCAATAGTGGTGCGTTTTTAAAGCGGTTGAGTGTATAAACCCTGTGGTATCAAATGCAACGCGTACAGTTATGTCATGATTCTCAAAGAATTATGGAAACTTTCAATTATGGTGAGGTTACCGATTTCCTTTTTATTTAACATTTTTTTAGAACATGACCATAAAATAAAATTTGTTACGCGACATGTCACCGTGTGATGACATACATTAAGAATTATTTGTTGTCAAAATTGTACGAATTACAGATAACTTTTTGGGTAAAACACATTCTTGCCTTTTAACCTTCAAATGACATTAACCTTCAAATTAAGTGAACTTGACACGTATCGATGGCACCGTTTAAAAATGCCAAACCTACAATTTTGTACTTTTTCAGGAAACACAAAAAACATATCGATGGCAAAGTTTAAAAATGCCGAACCTACCATTTTTGCTACTTCGGGGTTTTCGTCCTATAATAAACATTTTTCAGTTTGCCGCCTTCCTGCTAATACCGGACTTACTAGCCAATAGGAAATTGCCAAAACAGTCACATGAAAAAAACCCCGAACATTCATTGGTTAACTGTAAAAAATCCCACTGCTCAAGAGCGAAATGAAAATGCCAGAGCTGCAAAAGCTTTTACAGTTAACCAATTGAAGGTTCGGAATTTTTTCATGTGACTATTTTGGCAATTTCCTATTGGCTAGTATGTCCGGTATCAGCAGGAAAGGCGGCAAACTGAATTATGTTTATAATAGGACGAAAACCCAGAAATAGCAAAAATGGTAGGTTCGGCATTTTTAAACGGTGCCATCGGTATGTACTTTAACTACTGCACACATTCAAATTGGTATGCAAGTGTACATACTAGTAACAATGGTTAGACAATGATAGGGCGTGTACTAAAATATGACGACATCTTGGTTCCCAGTGTAACCTGCATGATGCCAGATGTCCACCCTCGTTAAAATGAAACTTCAAACATACATCTACAAAGACTAGAACCATCACTGTCGTGATCACGGCCCTGTCGTTAACATTGTCAATAAGTATTGCAAGTTTCATTTGAATATCTTGAAAAGTTTTTGAACTATGGCCAATGATAAAGTTTTGAAGTCGAAAAAGGGGCACAAGCCAAAATTTATTAAAGCTAGAGTTGTTGCCCTTTGCTACACACGTTTTGTCACTGTCAATATGTATAGCAAGTTTCATTTGAATATCTGTAACGGTTTTGAAGTAATGTAGAAAAAAGATGAAAAATGAGGAAAATTGTAATTTTACAAAGGGCCATAATTCTTACAATATTGTAGCTGGAGTAACATAACTTGGCATACAATAGTGTATTGTTGCTGTGACCTTATGTTTAAAGTTTGAAGTCGATACCTTTAACGGTTTGCAAGTTATTAAGAAAAAACATGAAAAATGTGGACGGACAGACGGACGGACGGACGGGGTGATTACTTTAGGGCACCTGCAAAAAATTTGCAGTGCCCTAAGAAACTAAGAAACACACTTGACCTTTTTCACGTAAAAAGTCCAGATGCTAGACTACATGTAAGCTAGACAGGAGTGCGTTCACCAGTCTAGTAAATTCATCACCCATGATAGACAAATTGATCAGTATGATGTTTTAATCGTATTTTAGAACGGATATTCCTTCTTCACTTGATAATAATGACTTATATTTTCAATAAGGGTTTCTTAAATTATTAACAGCGGTTAAATGTAAGTCACTCACATTTGATGAAGCCTGAATGAATCGATACAAATATGCATAGATGTGTCTAATTTCGTGTAGATATACTCGACATAAACATTATGTTAATAATACATCAAGTTCACGAAAGCTTTTTGAATGGTATAGAAGGTAACAATGGTCCCTTTGTTATCATAATATCGTTAGAAGCATGTAAAGACCGAAATCAAATCGAACCCGCTCTATGTCATGTGTACCTTTCCTTGTAAAGTCGAAATAATCTAAATTTAAACAAAGATTCTAGAATTCGTAAAACAAACGGTTCATTAATAACTTGAAAACGAATTTTAAAAGTTGTGAAACACATTATCACAATATTTGTCCCACCGCGTCATTACGTTTTAAGAAATGTGTTTGTTCATCAGCGACTGTAATACGTTAATTCCTAATCCAAAGACACGCTGCCAACGAGGTGTAGATTCTGGGAAATTGAAATATTCATATATCAATATGGTTAATTATACATATGCATTCTGAAATGTGTTTCTAACCTAACAATTCATTCCCATGAGACGAGAGACGATAGATGATGAACATGTTTTGTGAGAAAGTAATGAGAACCATGATAGTGTCTTCATCATAAAACACGCACAATTTAATATATATTGTGTAAGATATGAAGTGTATGTTGTCGATGCTTATCCCAATTGATTGATTGAACAATAGGAAACATATCGTATGCATTTCAAATGAATTCTAACATTTTGATAACGTTGAGTGGCTGTACTTACGTCAGGAGAAAGATGTCAGAAAATATTAAAAGAGATGTACGAGCAAAGATGATTTCCATGCCAATGAAACTGTGAATATTGTGATAGTGATAGTGCTGATAAAGAAAAGAAAGAAGATAGTGAGTTTCAGGAACAAAAGATAATCAAAAGCGTTGTTAGTAGTAGTGGAACATTTTCTTTTGTCATGCAAGATACTGCTACGTACACAGATGAGAGATAAAATAAGTAACGATGTAATAGTTGAAGATGTTAGTATTACAGATAGATTGTTAGATTTGTGCAAATGTTTAAGCCAATTGCTTTAAAGGACAACGGGTTTAAGTGACAGTTCATCAATCAACGTGATCAGTCAAAGAGGTATGAAGTGCAAGCAGCTTATAATAACTCTTACATTCGTAAGACCTAGCTTGAAAAAAAGTTCAAATTATAATTCACAGAGACATTTTGTAAAATGGAAGAAAGTTAAACCTAGCATGTCAAGTGGCTCGTATGCCATTAACTTTTCTATTTTCTTAATTGCTGTTGTGTTATGAGTGTGAATAGAAATCTATAAGAAACTGGGAGATGTTTGTTTTTACATCAGTTATATTAAACAAGGATAGTATAGAGAAAACATACTGCGATGTTTATAAAGTTTCCTGTCGTTCGAAAAGTTGCAATTATGAAAGAGTAAGTTTTTCCCGGTCAATACTGGTAATATACCGATAGAAATAAGTGTCGTTGAGCAATTGTTATTCAATAGATATAGTATTAAATCAGTATAATTGTTCAAAGAACTTGCGTGTACAGAATATGACCTTACCGTTTAGCAAACCATGTGGCCAAACGTGCCGACTTGTTAAGTTGTAGGCTATGTCGTGGACTTGAGTGAATGCACGCACGAAGTTTCTCATAATTGCTTCTTATATATACTTAATTGAAATGTTATGAACATACATGTATATTGCGTAACTCATATGACGGTACGATACAATTAAACGATTCTATTAAGCATATTATATGTTTTGTTAAGCGCTAAACATATACTATATAACGGCATACGCAGTGAAAAAAAACTTTATCAACTTTTTACATTTAAAAAAATATATAAGCAGATTTTGTTTAATTTATAAATGTGACAAATATGGATGTTTAGAATATTACATGAATACAACATCTTAATTGAAACTTGAATGAGATAAAAACTTAATGTTTTTATAGGCTGCTTCAAAGGATGGAGCCTGTACTCTACAAACGAATAGGCTGTTCAGCATTTCTTGCAAATGAATAGCTGGTATATATGATTAAAAATATACACTAAAGCTCCATGTTACATTAAATAGAAAATATTCAAAATAAGTCTTTAGCATTTTTAATTGCAGTCTTAATATTGGATAATATGTAAATGTCTTTTGATAAACGAGGACAAAGCGAAGCAAATTCAATTGTATGAAAAAATTCACATAAATAAACCAGTTATAAGCTCTAAAATTTGTTTTGTTTTTACTACCAAGTAGATATACAAACACGATAATGAATAGCACGAACATTTGAATATTGCTATCATCTGGTTGCTATAGAAATGAACGGAAACCTATTCGTTTGATCAAAGACAATTTCTACAGGAGTGGTCGCCACTTACTTTCCCCATTTTGAGTAAAAACTCAAATTTAATTTTATCTTGTCTAAATTTATCGAGCTTGTTGATAGAAAAATGATAGTATTTGACGCTCAGACTAAAACAAAGTATGCAACTACATGAACTATTGAACTAGGTTCTTTGGAATATTGAAATATTAATTAAAGTTTAAATTGAGGAAGGCTTATTTAAAAAAAACTAATGGAATTAAGGGCGACAATTCCTGCACAAATTGACAGAATGAACGGAAAACACAATACAATATGTAGCCTACCACGTTTACCATTTTCGTCCCGAGATTTGCTACCCGACATTTTAGTCTTGCTAGTTCACCTTCGTGTACTGTAATATTAGTATCAGTTTTTAAGAAGTAAGGATCACCCTCGACACTTGCCACGTCATAACTCGTTCCTAAAAATAGAACAATGAGAAATATAGACACTGGTATAAAATTCAAATATGAGTATTCGAAATTAAACTCGTCATCTATAATTAGGTACATAACTATAAATGACAAGACACAGAATATATACAGTATGGGTAGCAGTATGCTCAATTTGATTAATATGATGTTTATGGCAGTACTTCATTATTTCAGCCAATACATATGAAACAAATGTATAGGAATAAAACAAAGTGATAGAGAAACATAAACAAAACTAAACCCCCTTGTGTATCAATATTTGGTACTGTCCTTTAATTTCAGCGTATAATCAACGCGTGATATTCGTGTATAATGTTAACATGTATGCAATATCATTAGACAATATCACGTGACACTAACACATGACACCAACACATGACGATATCACGTGACACTAACACATGACACCAACACATTGTTGTCACAACAACCCTCGGATGACATCCATTGTCACAAATTGATCACAACTCAGAGTTATCATAATAAGTGAATATTTTCGTTCTTTTTATGGAATTCTAACAGGTATTATCACCATGGAAATACGTCGAGCTGGGGATATTTGTCCTGGGGATAAATTTGTATTTGTTTCAACTCACAGTGGATGATGTAAAAGGGTTTGTTTATTAGTGTATTTATATGGAACAAGTTTCATTAGTTCAATATTTAATCAATATATTAAATACCCGACACGAATGAGACAAATATGACAGTTGACACATTCAAACTTATTAACAGTGACAATATCTAAATGAACAAATAACACAACATGGCGCTATGTGCATATTGAATCCGTTCCAAATATCTCCAGCAACTCCCTATTGTAAAGTAACGGTATGGTTTAGATAAACCTAAACTTTTGTAGGTTGAATTGTTCAAGTGCCTTGTAATGCGATGATATCCTACATGATATAATTGAAATTGAAAATCATAAACTTAGCATTCTGGGAAGATGGTGTTAGTTTTGTTTCTTAAAAGGTTGTATGCTTTCGAATTCTCAGAATGACGTCACTATGCATTCCAAGGGGATTTTAACGTACAGATCCACTTATACTCTTTTTTATAATGTACATATTTTCTTTAAATTTTACCATACGGTTTATGAAGGTTATCATAACCAAAAAGAGTCAGTGAGGGTCAGAAAGGCAATGATGTTCTTCGTACAGATGCTAAGTTTAGCGGAGAGCTCAGGGTAACCCTGGTTCCATAAACATCGGACGAGATGAAAAAGACAGTCACGCGTGCAGCTACAAAGTACTGCGAATTGGGCCTAATTCCACTAAATAGTCTACCCGCATAATTTAAGTATCATTATATATTTCATGTGAAATGATCTCCCGGAGTGTTGTACCTTTAACTGACATACACCATCCATTTCCATAGGCATGTTTTAAACACACACACTCTACATTATTTCTACAGAAAACGCGATGGACGGAAACCTTTCAATTTTCTTAACATTCTGTTATTGCCAATATGTGAATCATTTCAACAACAGTAAATCAATTTAGTCCTAATACGATATACCGCAAGTAGACAAACTATTTCCTTATTTTCGAGTCATTGGACGTAATTTACATACATATCCCGCGGATAATGGAACTATTGGTAGCTTCTCCAGCCATCAACGGCGTCATTGTAATTCTATTAACCTCATTACGGTATTGTTTTGCATAGACGCAAATTGAAAATTGATGTACACCACTAAAGGGTCTGTTGGCGTCAGAATTGGACAATAAACGCAGCACTGTATTACAGGAAATTATGATATATGGTGACTGACTATATGATATGATCGATGCACAAGTAATATCATAAACCAAGAGACAAAAGACGAACATTATATTATAGAATATAAAAGACAAGCATTTTAGAGAGTTGATTCGCAACGAAAACACATGCAAAGATGTTTTATTCTGATTTTAATATTTCATTCAGCCTTTTATCTGATGAATTTAATTCCTTAACACATCTTGCACGGTCATCTTAATATAAAATGAGCGAATCTGGCATGTGTCTCTGTGAACAAGCAATCCTAGGGACAGAGTGGTTGAACTATCTGGTAAGGCATGGTCTCAAATTATGTCTAATGAGCGCAAACTATATTGCCGTTTATAAGAGTAGATACTACGGTAAAACCTAAAAACCCTACTACGTTTTGCACTTCCTGATAGCTTAGTGGTTAGGATACACACCGTGTGCAAATATAAGTTCAGGCAGTTCGAGTCATTTCGTGACTTTGGCGAATATTATCAAAACATGTACATATCATTTGTCATACAGGCTCACAGTGAATACTGGTCTTGCCCAACTGTGTTGCCTCTTTAAATAAAGTCGTTTTTATTATTATTATTATTACTTTCAGAAGAATAGATACATGCCGATAGATAATTAATTTCTTGGAAACTAGGAACATGTAGTTCCAATAACAACCATAAGTATGTAATATTTTGTTTACATAAACTACTTTCGGTCTGAAATGTATGACCATTGACCAATGTACCTATATGTTGTCTTTAACCAGCTGTGATTTAATACTCTCGTATTCCCATGAAAGATAAAAATGAAATCTCAATTTGAATAACACATTATAAACTAAAACGATGTAAATATCAAGCATTATGTTTATGAATACAGACAGCAATCGAATACATAAATGGAAACTGAACAATCCTTATTCATTCAAATTCAATAACATGCTGTATTGCACCAGACATGTCGCCAACGGAACAGTAAGGAATACACAATCACCAAGACAAATGTACTGTTGGCGTCACAAATTTTACAGTTCAAGATTTATAGTACCAAAATATTAATTTAGTACGGACCAGGAATGCTTACTTATACATTTAAATGCCAAAACTTCGAAACCAAATGATATAAGGTTAACTTGGTCTGAACTTTTCCCCAAAAAATATGTCATCACGTCGTAAGAGAAACGACCACAAGGATCACACAAATAAAGAGCAAACCTCATACTACCAGTACCACATATTTATTTCATATTAACACACACTTCCGATTCACAATTTTATACATTCAGTCTTGCACTGAAAATCTGAATTTTTTTATTTCCAAATAACGAGATTTCATGGTATTACTGATGTCTTCGATTAAACTGAGGTATCAGACGTTAATCATTTCCTCGAATGACATGGTGAGATAAGATTTAACCAGTTAACATACAATTATGGGAATTCCTGCGCATTTCCAATTATCTGATTAAAACTGATTGTTCAAGTTGCTTGTGGTGTGTTCGGTTAGACAGCACTACCAGAAGACTGTTTACAAACAATTGTGCAATCTTAACACTCTGTATTCGACTCAGGTATTTTCCACACCACTTTTATCAAAACCTGTATTATTGCCAAATATTGAAGGGATCCTTATACCAGGATCGTATCATAATGTTTGAGGCACCCCTTATACTATTTACAATAATCATAACTTAACGTTTGACGCTTCATTAATACAAGAAACACAATCTTAGGTTGGAAGAATCATATATAAGGCGTTAGTTATAAAACATCTGATGGTCAAAACGCCGAAGCCATGTTCTTACAGCATAAGTTTTGGATCATATTTAAAAATACTCTCCTATATTTAACCTCCAGTCTCTGTACGTACAATGTAGTTCATGTGTATATACGGTAGTCATTTTTCACTTCAGACTTTGTCAGCTTTAGTCAATATTCACGATTTTTTTATTTCATCAAAGACTGATCGTAAATAAAGTAATTGGGCGCTTGAGAGGTAAGTTCTGAATTCTGTTTGGTATCGGTATTGAAGTAATAGCGGGTCGAAGTGATAAAAATGAATTTCAAACATTTTAGTGTGTTTAATCGTTTTTCTCTGAGATAAATATTTCCACAACGCTTTCTTAACCACTCATGTTACATGAAAGACACATTGAGCGGACAGTTTACAAGTACATATTGCTGTGATGCTGTCGTTGGGCTGGTAATTGTAACCAACGTTATAATCCAAACAAATAAAACACAAAACATTTCAGATGTGTGTATTTAGAAACTTAACCAACTCTGGAATAACATTCAGTTCGGCTTGAGGAAGCACATTAAGTATTCCTGTATAGCCATTTAACCAAATATATTTTCCATTAAATTCACAAACTGAAGGTAATGAAAACAGCATGAGGCAAAACATGACGATGCCGTTACAACACTAATTAAGTCCAATTTGTGTCAATAATAATCGCTGTACGTTTTAATTACGTCAATGAAATGCTTTTCTATGTTAAGCAATTGTGTCAATATCGACGCTTTGTACTTGGTTCATTAGTTCGACGTTTTCATAAGAAGTGTTGTTGCAAGTATGTTTCCATTACCAGCATGTTGTTCACGTAATATTCAACATTTGTGTCACTCTACATTTTTACTTTGTTCAGAAAATCTTTTTTCTCAGAACCATTCATTCTCGTTTTCTCTTCAAATACCGGGGGCGGGAGTGATCAGTTATTACCGGGAATGTTTTCAAGAATGATCGTATTCAGTTCATATCTTTCTTTACTCAGACATGTTATTTCCGTGCGCATATAACGCATTGTCATCTCCAAAGGCGGTCACCAAAGACATTTTTAACCCCCTTGTTAGCGCATTGACTCACACCCACCGATAGAGGTAAAGTTTTATAATTTATCATCCTATGACATCCGGGGGGTTCGCATATATTTCCTGGCTACTAATTCTACGAGAAAGAGATTTACTGGCCGTTACGATTAAAATGATATTCTTGATGAAATTCTGTAGACAATTTTCTAGGATGTACCGAGAATGCGGGAATTCTATCGGGACCGGAGAAGAAATTTACGACAACAAGACGACACTATGGATTCGTTTAAAGGTACTTGACATGCAATTGATAGTTTCTGGTTATTTCATTATAGCTCAAAGGTGCTGAGTAGCCGCTTGTGAAAACATTTCCAAGATACTGAGTGCTATTGTTATAAAGATAAACTGATGCCATTGCAATGTACTACTAAATACTAAATGATGCATAGTGCTTGCTGCTTGTAGAAATAAGTTCTAAAGTTAAATGACATATTATCTATAAACGCGTGATTATGAGACAATGCTAGCAGGTAAAAATATGGATCAACGACCCGCCCAATGACATGTTCTGAACCAAACACGTCAATTCGGATTCTTCAAGATATGATCAATACAATACAATACAAGTTTAACGCATACATAATTTGCAATTACTCTTCAGACTTAACTATAATGTAGTTAGCATATCGTCTTTATTACATTGTCCATCATATTCAGTGACACGAGAAACCGTCTACTCTATTAGACTGTTCTTGGTGACACCCAAAACAACTAAGGTGAATAAGGTTCGGCTAAGCGAGGTAGTTAGACGCCGATAATTTAAAATATTATAAAACAATAACTATTACTAAAATGAAAGTTTGTGGCATTGGCAAAACAATAATACAAAAAAACCCATGTCTTGTTTATTTGCTCCTATCACAATGTATGCAGCAACTTTACATACAAACCTTACGGGTATTGTATTTGTAATGTCATTGCAATTCATCAATGCAGTTTGAGGCATGCATGCACGGGTCAAGAAACACATGTTTATGAATATAACGAAAGGAAATGCATCGCTTAAAGCAAACACTTCTCACATAATGTGCTTACTTTCCGCTCTGTCCGCTTACTCTTAATTTAAATATCATGACAAAACGCATCCGTAGAATAACAACCAACACATCCATGCATAAATATTTGTGTTATTAATCCAGACAAGAAAGTCCCCGGCTTCTTGTTATAATTATGAATAATTTTTCTTCTAGAATTAGATATAACACACCTTCGGGGTATACGGTCTCTCTTATTCTAATATATTGTGTTAGACATTAAGAATTGTCTAGAATGACTTAATATATTTGCGGTCCTTATTAACAGTCAAACTATATTTCTTAGTCAATTCCCCTGCCGTTTCTGCTTGTACTTTTAGTATCTCTTCCATCATAGTTCATTATTGTGAAATAATGTGATTGCTTTATTTAATTACGTAATATAGTCGCTAGTGTTGAGAGTTAGGGCGACCAACATTGACGCTGCACTTCAGTATCACTGTATCAACTACGTCCCTAAAATGTTGTTTTGTGATTCATTTAATGAGCACAAAAGTGGCAATGGTCATCGAATTGAGACGTATAACGTGCTAGAGTGTGATTTATTATACGAATAATTTAAAGTACTGAAAGTGGTTGCCCACAGTTTACCAAACATTAATACAGACTAGACATATCGTAGTTCAAAGTTAACTTTCATAAAGCTGCTTGATAATGTATCTTTATACACATAGAGACTACCGTCTGTATCGCGTTTGTGTCATAAATAATACTATAATGGAATATTGAACAATACCATGCTGAAAACGGTCTATAATAAGTACGGCAAACTATGTTATTGTTGACGCCCGGTAAGAGGGTGATTTTTTCCATTTCTGATTTATTCGGTCAATGATTACATTTATGATAAACTTTCATGATGAATCTATCGTCGATCGTCAACTGTCTGGGGCGCAATCAGCCGATAAAATATGTATACAAACAGATTATGTTATTTTCACACAATGCGACCACGCGTTATCAAAGGTGTATCCAAAAGGAATGAAATGTACGCTGGCAAGTCGTTTTTATTATAACAATTCGATAAGTGATACATTTGATGCATAGTGGGTCGGTGTTGTTTCTTTGATCGCATTGTCTATGTCGTGAAATATCAATTAATTGTTTATATTGAAAAAAACATGGAACGGACCTATCCTATTGATAAACAAACGTGATGAACCGATATTATATAATGTTGAAATAACTGTTAAATAATCGAATCATGTAGCAGAACGAACATGTAAATACACTTTTTTCCGGTGTTTTATTTGCTGTATATACGTATGTTAGCGACTGTAAACCGCTTCCTAAATTTGTGGTGATATTATTTGAATACTGCAAGAAATGCACGTAAGAGTCGTTAAACATTGCAACATACTCGCAATTGAGCCAGTGCGTGTACCTGTAAGTTTGGTTTCTATTTAACATCCAGTGGCTGACAACAAATACATTCAATTTAGTAATGTAGGTAGGATACAACATGTTTTGATAACATAATCTGATATACAAAAAAGGCATGAGAAAATCCGACAGGGAAGGTTGCACTCAACCCAACCAGCCGGGCACAGAAATCAGAACGACACAACTACCCTGAGCAGTGCACACAGAAGCCCATGCCAAAACGGTGACCAAATGAGGCACAACATCCCCGGTGCGTGACCTAGGTTAAAACACTAAGGACAGTGACCTAACGTTATGCAACCTAATGCGGCAAAACTACAAAACCATAAATTATGATCGACCATTTGTTTTTAAATATCAAACATTAGCATCAAACATAAATGTTTTAGACAATGACTCTTGATATAAGTATGTATGAATATATTTTATAACTCTTACCATATGAATCATGCGTTCGCCCAACGCGGTCGTAATCGCTACTAGAAAATTGTTTAACCAGACAATTTGATATAATAAAACCATCGTATGGTATTTCTAGAAGCTGTTGTATGTGGCATAGTCTGAACAACATGTGTAGACTGGATATCGTGTGACACCAATATTAATAAATATAGTCTGCATTCGTTATGACAAGTGCTTTTGGGTTTGGCCATGACAAAACTTTGGCAGACATGCCAGAAGGTTGTCCTGATCTCAATTCGCGTAGACACTTTCTACTGAAGTAGGTTAAGTCGCATGCTTAGTGTGTATACCACATGGACTTGACTATATTGATTATTGTTTTCGTATTGTATATTGATGAAGTAAATGTATTTCTAATCACATTTTACACCAATTTTACATCCATTTGTTTCTGTTCTGAATGTGCTTTTCTCATAATGTCTATACAAGGGACATAAAAGGAAAGCAGAGAGCGATGCAAATCAATTCATTGGTCTTTGAAGTGAAAGAGGGTTGTTAATAGTGCCGTCCATTAATGGAAAAAAATGGAAAGCCAATATAGCTTGGAGAGGTTTAGAAGATATTCCACAATCATTGATTGAGCTGCCATTAGCTCTATGTTATATCAATGCATGCTCATAGAATGTAATTGCGCAACTGTCAAACACAATAATCGGTATAAGGTCCGTTATTGTAGATTTTTAGGGTCTTTTAATTAGTTTATTTCTCATCTGTAACGGCAATTGATTCATCGATGGCTTTTATTTATTGATCATATACTTCACATACACTCAATCAGTATACTGTCGACCTTAAGAATAATGTACATTTGACTATCAATGAAAAGGCTTAATACTACGATAGGTATTGGGAACACTTTAATAGTGACAGTACTCGTATAACAGACGTGTTAAACATGCTTGTAAGTAAGAATCAAATATTTATCAACTATTACATGTATATCCATAACGCATTGCCAATGCATATGATGTTTTCGCCGACGCATTAGATATAAACAATGCAGCATAATGAGCATTACAAAAATTGCTAAGACGTAGAATTTATTCAATATTGAATCGACTCGATCAATATAGATACGATGTTATAAACACAATGCGTTGTTAATAGTTATTGTATGTCGTTTGCAAATTTGTCCGCATTGGACCCAGACGGAAGTCCTGGTTTATTGTAAAACCCAGACTGATACTTGTTGAGTTTCATTTTTCTTGTTTGCTATTATGTTTGTCCTGGTGTTTTCTACTGTACATGCAAGGTCTGATTTAATCTTTGTATTTCTGTGTATGCCTGTGCAAGAACAGTCCATTTATCAGCCGTTAGACATTTTTCCTGTATGGTTTAATAACCAGCATGGTTTGGACAATCATATATAACTCCAGATGTCATTAATTCGACTGGAATAAATGATTCTGCCCATATAGTCATTTGACACTCACAAACCTGTAAACCACTTGATGCATTGTTGGGTACGAATTTTAAGTAAACTTAGTCAAAGAACAATGTAACACTGGTTTGGCGCACCTATAATTTAATACTATGAGATCTAAAATAGTTCTGGCGTACATAGTAATCGGGTATATATATATAGTGCTTCATCGCTGCTTGCATCAGTAGCAACTGTGAGACAAATGCAAACATTAATTCACCGCGGCGAATTTGTTAGCGTCGAAATACCGACAAATATGTCATAATAATGCAAAGACTACTCAGTTATCTTTGGTCTGCACCAAACAAATTCCAAGTGATGCGTCTGGTACACGTGTTTACAATTATCTAATGCTAGTCAAGCACTGGGAATTAGGCTCAAATAACACTACACTTGAGCAAGAGAATTTGTAGACCTATAATAACCACATTGTCATTGTATTAACTAAAAAAAATAATTTATACAAATATATCATACATTTAACCATCAACCGTGTACGAATTTATAGTTTGTAAATTAGGTCTGACATCCCAGCTAGAATCTTACAAATAATATACGTGGGTTGTCCCAGAATACCGTATAATCCTGTAATAACTTAAAAACTATCAAGTACCGTATGTCCAAATTATAATCGACCTTTAGAGAAATTATTTCTTGACATATTTCATGATATATCTTCCAAAAACATACAGAGTGTGTACATTTTACAACCACCAGGTGACGCTTTACGGCCGACAGAACGTCAACGTCAACACTCGCCAACGACGTCACGCTACCCTAGTTTTCCAAAGAACTCCCATTCGTGAGCTTTACATTTTAAAACTTATACGCCGAAATTGTTATCAACTCTTTGGAAATATATTTTTTTACATACTGTCAAAAATTCATTAAATATTTTTTAAAATGGACAGCTTGAACTGACTTCTGTGCGGATAGTGTAGGAAGCGATCTGACGTAAGTGTTTTGTTTTGATCGGTCCGTCAAATGACTTTTGTTCCACTTCCTTTCTGTGCCAAACAAAACGCCGGGGAATCTTAAAAACAACTGCCGAATTACCCAGATGTATTGTGCTGTGGATTTTACATAATTTATCGTTCCTCCGTATAATATTCTATGTTATATACGGTATAACACAATGCTTAGGAAATGGCAGTCACTCCGCAACGTCGTCTAACGTCGTGATTTTTTTTATATTGTAACGCTAACAACGTTGCTATATTACTTCATTAACCCATAAAATATGACATCGTTACTATGAATCATTGTATAAAAACTCGCAAAAAGATGCCAATTATTCTTATATTTAGTTTGGCGCGATGCCGCTAAAATTTCTTAAGTATAACTGTCATTAAATAATTAAATTCCTTTTTGTGATACGTACTTTTTTCGTGCTGGGCCGTAAACCGTTACCATGGGTTACAAATACATCCATTTATCTGATACAACGTATACTGATATAATATAATTTCGTCAAATACACGTGCTTTGGTTGTAGAAATGTCAATGCAAAATTATATAACTATATCATTATGTTGGAGTAAATAAATCAAGAATTATACGCTATTCTGATACAACCCTCGTACAATGTACTTTTTATTATTGTTACACATATTATACTATGAACAATGCAACAGTGTGTACAGAGATGCCAACATATTCCACAGAATCCAAGATATACTTGTATAACGTAATTACCCTTGGAATGTAACTGTATGATAATGTTCAGTTGTCAACTATCCTTGTTAAATTGGACTCAATTTGGTCAATTACCAGTCTTTGGAAGCCTTTATGTATATGGGGAGACCGGAAGTTGTATGTGATTACTTAACGCTGAGGTGCAAATGCTTACATGTGTCTACCGGGATACTATACCATGCTAAATATAAACGTAAGATGAAATTATTGATATTATTTCACTATTCCAATGCTGTCGTTGATATAGCCAGTTAAATGCGAAACTAACATCTCAACAACTGCAAACTATAAACTCCCGTAGTAATATAGATAAGATATATTAGATATATAAAACAGTCGACTCGTAGACAAGGCATACAATTATGGTGAATGTGTACTCGATGACATATCAGTAACCAGGTTATACTTAATTGAAGACTTATATGGTGAGACAAAAGGCAAACGTAATACACTTTCCTTTCCTGCGATACTCGTTACACATAATTAAGTTCGCTCAACAAATGTATTTTGGGTCGCCCTGAAGTGTGAGGATCTACAAGGGATTTGTATATATGGAATGTCGATAAGTGTTGTTGTATTACATGTGCGTATTTTATCAACTTGTAGTGATATATTCGCGCTTGTATGAGTATTTGACGTATGCCATTGGTACATTGATTGCCTGTTCAAACTTGTTTTCTGGTCTACTTTATATCGGCATAACGTGTCTAGACGATATTGAGTTCTTATTGATCTAATTACAAGTTATTTACTGCCTCGTTGACCACTTTGTCATTGTGTCAAATTAAGTCATAAGAAATATTCCATTGATCCAACGTTGACAGGTTTCACTTTCATTAGTATTGCTGTACAAACGATGCCCCGTCGACCAACCGTTGCTGATTTCCGTAGCCGTAAACCTTGCTGTAAGCTTTAATGTTTCTGTGAGCATTAGCACGGCATATAAATAGACACGACCAGGCGTTGGTTATAACTTTCTATATCGTTTGAGTGTTTTGTTCTTTACGTTTTATCGAATTTGTCCATCGCCTGATTTACTGGTATGTAGGTTAGTGCTAACTATTTGAGGATAACTCACTGAACGTAAATGAAAACAGACAATTATGTCTATTTTTAGTAGTTTAGGGAGGAGATAACGATGCAATAATTGTTACTCGCTTCAACGACTTTTACCGGTACTTGGTGCCCAATATTGTTAATTGCTTTATAACACTTTGCACAAATAACACACACAATAGCACCATATTAGGTTTTAATTATGTCACCACAACTAAGCTGTCCAAAGGTTTCAGATAAGAAAAAAGCTAACTGAGCATTATGTATTTCCGTACTGCAAATGAAAAGATTGCGAATGCGCCTCCGTCTTCACCAAGCTTAAAACGATGCACTGTCACCACGGTTTGTGTTATTGATAGGAAAATGCTTGGAGTCCTATTCACATCACTTACAGATGTCGGTCTGGTGACACATCCCCGTTTCAAGCATAAAAAGGAATGCTTTGTTCATGAGGCTCGATGGACGAGATCCGAAGTTATTAACGATATATTCGTTTCCAATCGCATTGACTCTAGGGACGTTGTGCAGAGGAATGACACGAAATGAATTATACATGTACCGATCAGCCTTGAACAATTTGTCTGTGTTCGAATAACATTGTAAATGAATTGATGCTTGAACTCTATCTTCCGAATTGCATGAAAGTCATCGAAGCCACAAAGGGGATAAAATTGGGTCGCAATGGCGAGGAAAGCTTAATGGAATTATATTCACTTAAATCATTCGTCACTTCTATTCATTTTGTATTCGATCAGGACTCGGCAGTGTTAAATGTGAAAAGTTAATTATATTGTCATAGTTCGCTACAATAGTGTAGTTTAAAGGTTACACCGCGAGTAATTCAAAGGTTAGCCGCAGAAATTATATATAACGTTATCATATTTGGCTTTATCACATAACCTGCGGTCTGGGAGTGCATTAAAGCCGTGCCGAAAATATCGTAATGCACACCCAGCCCATTCATTAAACATTTAAATTAGCTTGACGTTGATTGGTTGGTTAGTTCAGGAAGACGTTACATAAGCCGATCCGTGCCTTGAATCGACCCGTGACGTCAGTATAATACACACGTCGACATGACGTCGAGCGCGTTGTAACGCTAAATTTTGAATGAAACCTATGTAGTGTACGAGGATCTTTCAATAAATTCGTGGACTGGGCTCATCCTTTAAAAATACCCAATGTCACAGAGAAATACAAACAACATTACATAAAACTACAGACTTTCGGACATGAGTGCAGAAAATATTTTATTGATCAACGCATATTTTAACATAATACGGCAAAAATAAAAATACCACTTTACCACGACCACCACACAGCGCTATTTTATCCTGACGTCATCTACGTTATTGACGTTTTGCAGTTTGTCTAATAGTTCGCCCTAAATTGAATTATGTCATTGAATGAAATAAACAAAAACAATTTAATGTATTTGATTAAATATATCTAACACAATATCTAACCAAATCAAAGTTAATGATTAACGCTGGGTAGCATGTTTCTATACTGAGTTCCAAAAGTTCCACATCCAATATATGGTGTGTCTGTTTTACTAGAATCTCCAACTTATTTATGATAATTCAAATGCACATGTGTAGAGCGATGTGTACTTGATATAAATCCATGACAGTTTCGATTTGAGGATATGTATCGATCCATAATAAAACCACATGTGACACCAGCCAACGATTCCAAAGTACACACAACGATAAACTACTATTTTGCAGTGGAAGGGAGGTAATAATCGTAAATAAATACCGAAAATGATCTCTCTGTGACCTCAGACAAATATTGATGTTGCAATAGAGTCTGTACAACAGGCAAGATTTTAAGAAACAACCTCCATGACATAAAAACCCCAACATAAAAGCAAGTTTCCCATTATTTTAATGTTGGGTGGAGTACAATTAAGCTACAACAATGCCATTGTTCTTTGGGCAAAAATATAGCAGCATTACCTGTCTAGGTCAGCGGCATTGCCCTTGACCTGTTGTCACGTGGTACGTCATATACAGTTTTTTTCGGATGGAGATGATACAACAGTCTTATTATGATAGAGACGTGTCAATTTAATTCGACACAATGCATTTTTTATGAAACACAAGCCTTGAGCGTCTTATATACTCGAATACGTCACTATTATACATTTTTGCAATCAAATTAAGCGTGCATTTCTAACTTATTTGACTAACTTATTGTGTTTTTTCGTAACACAGACACAATGCAAGTAAATTGGAAGTGAAAATAAAGTCGAAAATGAAGAATCCAAATTGTGCGTGCTTGAAAAGACGTTTTTACCATTTGTGATAGTGTGATCACGCAAGCGAGACGAAATCCAACGGAAATAGGTTCAACATAAACACTAAGGGTACGCAAATTGATAGTGTTCCTAAAAAGTTCTTTTAAGTTAATTATTTAATTCTTAATTAAGATGCAGAACTTTTGGAACTCAGCATATGTTAAAATGAAAACATATCGAACATTTCGTATGCAATTGCGTAAACTACGTTTGCCTTTCTGTCAATCCACGAACCGTTTTTAAAACCATGATGCTAAATAGACATTTGTTTTTTTGCACTTAAATGCAATGTCACTGGATGCTATACATTCTGAATTTGTTCTCTGTGGCAGTTGTTTGGTGTCGGCTACGTATTTTCGAGGTCTGTGCACAATTTACAAATCAAACAAATTTCCTGGAGTAAATTCATCGACATTTTGACGTTTATGACAATCTGATTCGCCTTGTTCAAACAGTGTTTAATTCAAAGTCCAACGTCCAAATTATTTTATACTTTCACGAAATGTCATGAAAATATTTTGAAATAATCTGGCAGAAATTTTGGAATATAAATTAACTAATTCGAAATTTATAAGTAGTTGAATTAATAACAAGGGTACGTTACGTCGGCAGGGGGTGGTACCGCGTTACTATGGTAATAAAAATGCTGGTTACGAGCTACTCTGGTTGGTATTAGTAAGAATAATTTTTTGTTGACTGTAGATAATAAGTTAATGTTATAATGATGCACGAAATTATTATTAAAGCACAATTATTATCAAATGAGAACGAATGTCTCCGAATATATTGAATGACCCTCGTACATCAGCGTTTTGAATGTTAACGAGCGTTCTCTAAGGTTATGCGATAACTCGTCGACAAAAACAATAATGATGTTGTTTTGTCCACTCGTTTAATAAAATTTAATGAGCACTCATGCAAGATCCTCTATTTATATTAGGTTATGTGGTATGATGTTCAATGAATGTTTCTGGTATTTGAAGAAACAAGCGTGTCCAGTGCGTCTCTGATTCTACACATGAGGTTAATAACTTAGAAGCCTGTAACAAAATGACAAACATTATTTCGATCTGATCATTCTCGACTGTATGATTATCGGCCTTATCACAACAAAATTACTTGTTGATTTTGCTTTATTTCGGTAACATTTGTTAAAATATCCGTATGAAAAACCAGTATTATAATTGTACAATAAATGTGTTTAGTTGGGTTGAATGTTTAGTGAAAATAAAGTATAAAATGTAAAACAGTACTATCCAAATAATTACATGTATTTCAGTGTTATTTCATTTAGATTATCATTTTCCAAACATTTTATTCTTCGGAATGTATTTATTTTGTAACTACGTATATATGCAATATACACAGAGCAACAACTACCGGAACCACCGATGGAATTCAAAATTATTAGATTTTTGTTACGCAGTATTCTTCAAGACAAACATTATACTTCTTTGCAGAATTTAAGACGTGCTCAGCATTGAGCTCTGTTTATGTCGAAAAACTAATTTAGAACGTTTGAGAATATCTCCCAACAGAGAAATGTTCTTCATGCCAGCAAGACCTTTCAGTTTAGAAATAATTGAGTTGCGCAAAGCCGTTAATAAAACATGCAACGACTTAATGTGTTTCAATTGTGTCAATTATGTCAACAACGTTGTCTGAGAGACTTATCTGGTCTCCTACAAGTTGTTTTCTTCTGATATATTATTAAGGTCAGTCATGTCAACAACGAAATCCTTAGTATCAGCCCTCAGGAGATGTTCCTGATCAAATTAAACTGAACCAGACGCGAAGTTGCGTTCAATACTCTTCATATGGGTAAATCGTTTAGGTTTGTGACATCGCCAAAGTTCGTTGATCTCATCATAAGGGATTTAGAGAAAACATATACGTACAAACCTTTATTTGGCCTTGGAAGCGTTTTTGTGTATGTGTTATCGTGTTCAGCACCGTGTGTTGTTTTAAAATGTTTCCGACACATGAGTGAGGTAAAGTTTGTTTACTATAGTGTCACCCCTATTGAAAGGGCCAGTCAATTCTGACTTATGAGACACTTACGTATATTGCATGCTTACAGTACCTTCCTGAATCCCTTCTCGTAATGCCAGGCACCTGGCAGAAATGGGCCTACGGTAACCTTTAATTTAACTAGCTGGCGGCTGACCAACCGGTCTCATCAGTTCCATCCCGGCTTCCGCCGAGATTCCAACCATCGACCTCCCGCTTCCTAGGCGGACGCCCTAGCCACTCGGCCACGGTCACGGGCATACGTAGAACTCCAGTTATTCGTTTATGAAACATTGTGGACATGAATATTTCAATGTTTCCTTTTATATATTCCTCGAATTATACATGTATGGGTATATTGTGTCTTAGTAATGTGTGGAAACTGTGTCGTGTATTTGACTTGTGCGATGTTCTTATGTTTTCTATACACGGCTAGTTAGGTATAATTTCTGTTTTCCCTGCGAAATATCTATTGAAGTATACTTGCTATCACATATATTTGTAATGCCTTTTTATCCCATCATGTTATTTCAAACAATCAAACGCTTATGTTTGTCCGTATACACGTGGCAGACCTAAATGAATGACTTCAAGCTGGTCTGTTCACCAAGCAAGTTTTGCCTTCATTAGCAACCAGTACTAATTGTTTTCTCTCTGGTAAATGCCAATTTCTCCAAATGCGGGGGACATGGCCGTAAGCAATGATTTGGACGAACGTATCTAACATATCTAGGCCATCTCAGAATTAGAAAAAGGAACGCTCGGATGACAATCGAGATTGATAATCAACTGAGCGAAAACTGGTAAGGTCATTCGTTTGTTTCAAAAGTCAGACAATTGGTGTTACCCAGTGTAAAGCCAGAAGACATAAAAACCTAAATGTTACAGAAATGAATCCTTCCGCATCATCCGTGTAGCATTCTATTGACCAGCAATCTTACATCCGTTGGAAATCGAACTGGTTTGTATTAAAACGATAACACGATTTGTAACACAAGACAATTTGTGGCAATGCTGATAGGGTATGGCACAAGTACATGTAAAACTTGATATTTCAATGCACAATTGGGCAATCAGACAAGGGAATAAGTAAATATAAAATATTGCAAATAGACGAATCATGCTGCAATTAGGTTAAGTCTGGTATGAGACGAAAGTCGATGTAAATGCCTTCCTATTTGGTCTTACTTGTTTGTCAAGAATTACATTCGACTACAGTACAATCTCTGATTTTGGTTGGCTTTAATTTACGCGAATGTTATATGATAAACATCATAATGCGCGAAGTTGAATGTGTTATTGTAGGTTCTACAGACACCACGCACACTTGCTATGGGATGGGTATGGAAATGGTGGTCAACTTTTAATGCATCTTTAGAATGAAACGTTTTGATAACTCGTCTTTAAAACAACCGTCTGTATACAAATGTACTATAAATACTACTTACATATAAATGTGTAGTTTTCAAGAACATTAACAAACAAACATATGAATATATCCTAGCATGATATAGAATTATCAACATGTACCATTATGTTATGTACAGCACTGTTAATTATATTTGTTTTAAAGATGGTCGAGATTTCAAAATATATAAATAAAACTATTGTACGTAAGATGCAACTTGATGCGAGCACAATGTATTATTGTAGGATTTGAAGAGATTGAGTGCTTCCATGAAATGAGCATTTTCAAAAGCCCACCCTCACGACTAATTCTGAATTTTAGGTAAAACCAGACTGTATCGTTCGGTATTTACCGAGCTAAGTCAAATTACGGGTATACTTATTAGGAAGTAATGGGACCTACTTCAAGATGAAATAAATAACAATCTCCACGTTAAAGATCGTAAAATATTCCAGAAATTCGTCTTGATATTTTAGGGAATATGATTATTGCCTCCCTTTCAGAGATTTTATTTACATACTTTTTATCACATCGATAACAGTAACGACTTTAATTTGTCTTCATTTAAATCTTAATATGCTGCATTTACCCGTGAAATGATGGAGTGACATATTCGATATTATTGACACGGATCATCCAGCTCGACAAGCAGTAATCAAGACATTGGCTGATTATCAGATACAGATGACGAATAGTGAGTATAATTATTGGCAGCAGTTTATTAACGTGCACTGGAATGATGTTATTGTACAGATAAAGCGTAAAGTTCTATCTAACTTTTTACATCGTAGAAAGGACAACATACTATGATGATAAAGATTGTAGTTAATCGTTAATTTTGTTTCACAGACATGTTGTAAGTAAATTGAAAGTGACAATTTTGTCGAAAATGAAAAACCCTAATGTTGCGCGCTTTAATAGACGGTATACCGTTTGTGATGGTGTGATCATTCAAGCGTTGTGTATGCCAACGGAAATAGGTTCAACACAAACAATAAGAGTACAACAATGGACAGTGTTAGTAATCAAAGCACTGACAGTGCTGGTGGGACGATGCTTTTGAAAAGGATAAATATAAGGGCATCGATGTACATCTACATAATTATAATGTTTAATGGTTATAGGAGGCAATGATCATCAAGGAGAGTAAACTATGTGAACGTTATTAAATGAGTGGTAAACAGAGTTGGCATTACTTTATAAAGCACAAAGACTTTTTGACACACGTCCTGGACCTGAACTGTAATCCAACACGCTAACCACTGTTCCACCAAGCCAGCTATAGGAGAAACGTGTCACAGGCAAATGCAATAAACTTTTGCTAGTTTTTATACTCAAACATTTTCATAGAGCATTGGAAAGAATCGTTCGGTCACTGCAGTGTTCCAGCTAGAAGTGAAGAAGGGCAAGGTGCTGTTCCAAAAAGGGCACTAGCGAGATGCACAGCGACGGGGGGGGGGGTTGCGGCAGAGAGAGATTACAATTTTTTGAATTTGTGTTTTTATTTATATTGATGGGTCAAGTAACATTTAACAAGTTCAAAGGTGGCATTTTCACACCTATCCGAGTTCTGAGTATCTACTAAATTCCTGAACTTGCTGACCTGGATAACCTTTTAAATATCAGTTATGAATTCGTAGGTGTGAATAAACTGGTTTATGATCCAGGTCAATCAATGGATCGGTGAAGGCTATCAGTGACCTAATAATCTTGATTCACTGTGTGTTATTACTATTTTTATAATTGGTACCACGTGTCCTTCTCCAAAATTGCATAGCTTGAATCGAAAATGAGGCTCTTGGACCAGCTCATTGAGAAGGAGCGTGGGAAGTAAACCGTTACATTTTGACAATCGGACTCTCTCGTTTGTTTTTCATTCGGTCCAATATTAAGATATGAAACCACTGGTTATAACTTTGACTCGCTGTAAACAGCATCGTCAAAAAGTTACAATATATTTATTTTAATTCAATTATAGAACTACTGACGCTCAGACTATAAGACCTATTAAGCTACCTTTTATTGTCATTATACTACTTATACTACGAAATGGATTAATAAAAATAGGTATGAGAAAATCCGACGGGGAAGGTAGCACTCAACCTAACTAGCCAAGCACTGAAACACCACAACACAACTACCCTGAACAATGCCCACCACACAAACCCATGTCAAAAACGGGACCAAACGAGGCAAAACAACCCCGGGACGTGACCTAGTTTAAAACACTAAGGACAGTGACCTAACGTTATGCGACCTAAAGAGGCACAACTACGACTCGACCTAGTTTAAAATAATGAGCAAGGTAGGAATGGGCTGGGAAATAATATTACATATTCCTAGCAACTACACTGCGCAATGCCCACACATAAGCCATAGAAAAATGCAGGATGACTCAGTTTAAAGGAAGCACAACCCCCTGACCTAGTTTAAAACACCATGGACATTGACCTAACGTTAATACGTCTTAAAAGAGGCATTTTTGCGACTTGACCTAGTTTACAATAATGGGTAAAAAGAGGGCGAACATATACATGCCAAAAACGTTTATCATAGTGACCAAACAGCACAGTGGCCTGATTAAAAGTATCCCATCCAGCACCTCCACAAGATACAACTGATGAAAAAGGGGGGTGGGCGGTGGACTTTAAAAGGAGGGAAGAGGAAATTGACTTCCAAGGATAAGTGGAAACAAAAATACACCGACACTGCACAGTGCTGTAAAAAGGAGGAGGCATGGACACTGCTATAACAGAGTACAACTTGAAGACAACAGGTATACAAATTACACAAACCCGAAATCCCACCCGAGCGTTTGCCGCCTCAGTCAGTCAAACCACGCAGGGCAACAACAAAGCGACAAGACTAGAACAAGGGACAACACACATCTAAATGACACAATATACATGTAATAATTAAGGATACGAGACAGCTGCACAGCGAAAATGCAGCAGAACATGTACAATAAAAACAAAACAGTAACACAAAGGAGGGCCCTAAGTCAACAATTATTTTTGGAGTTTTCTATTTTTACTATAAAGTGGAAATACATACATAAAGCAAGGTTGTCAATGAGCATTCCGTTTCGGACAGCGACAATTGTCACTTGGGGTTTAAACTAGTTTATGGTGCACCAAGCCTCCCACTTACCTCATCAACAACCTTATAGAACAGGGCAGTGTAAATAAAAGTTTCCCGCCATGTAAAAGTTTTCCGCCATGGAAATTCAACATAATTTCACCGGATATGCCTGAATATCATAATGATGCAATTTATCCTATCAATTCAGCAAATTCCTATCTGACAGGGAAACAATTCGCCTGTTGTTGATGAATCTTTGCTCAGCGATGATTAAATTAATAGAAAAAATATTGATACAGAAACTGGTTTAATGCTGAACTGTTGTCAAGACAGGTCTTCCTCCTAAATATTTAACCGTATTTTAAAATTTTACCATTCAAACTCGACGTTAATTTATATTAAAATTGTGTATAGAGCTATATCTAAAAAATTCAAAAACTGAAATAAATTATGCTTTCATATCCATTTGATCAATTTTCGCGTCAGCTTTAACAGAAACTTTCTCTGTGATTTATTGGACATACGAATTGTCCATTTTCATACAAAAGTGTTCTAGAACACCCTAGTGAATTATAAGAATCGGCTAATTTTTCGACGATTGAATCAAAGTACACGGAACCAATCCAAAGTTTTAATTTGCAATTAAGGTAGTTTAGTATTATACTTAAAACGATGTAAGTCATTATTTTGACATTAAATGACCGTCAGATATAGCTATATTCACTTTAAAGCTCTAAGTGTCGCCAAATCTCGCACTGTGGGAAGATTTGTTATTAAATATGTATACTGCTCATGGGAGGCTCGTTTGAATTGCTCGCACAACCTGATAGTAAGATAAACCACAAGATAGGAATCGCTGGTTACAGTTACAGTTCTTTGTGTGGATAGCAGTCATAGAACATTGGCTATTGACCTCTAACGTAGGTATAATATAGCATGTTGGTTATTCTGGCTCAATTTTGATTGCCTTGTCGACACCTCGCGGTATCTTTTCTTAAATGATGTGGTACGTTACATAGACATTTGATATACTAGTATTCAGTTCATATTCCAGTTGCTTGCAGAAACAGTTGGAATATTTTTTTCATATAGTTAGTGTTTATACCAATATGTTATGTGCACATATATACGAAGGGTGTTCATATAATACCCGGACAATCGACATAGCGAGTAGTAAAATTTCTATTCATAAGACTAAGTCTCCAACTTGAATATTTGACAGAAAAGATTTGAATAATTTTATCCAACCGTACACTAATCATGGTGACTATAGTAGCTCCACGAACGACTACCCGATCCAACCCAATGTTTAGTGGTATGCAGAGTGTTTATTAGGGTGGGGGGGGGGGGTTATTGTCGCATATTTTAAGCAGAAAACATCGGACAACAATAGGTGTGCATCTAGGTCGTGTAATATAACATTTGTTGTCAATTGCGTACAGTTATTTGCGGCGTAAATGTGCTTCTGTGATTATCGCAATAATATCGGAGTTGTTTAGCGAAAACGGATAATGCAACACTTTCATAAAAATATTGGCCTTTCACATATAAAACTTTCTTTTGGATAAAAGCCTTTAGACAATCTGAAATAAACAGTTCCACGAGAGGACAGACTATTATCACGTGATGATAAGAGTCCGGGCAAACCCCTAAAGACATCGACAACATATGTCGTGCATGTATATTCAAGGCCTGTTGGGTGGTAGACACGAATAGAACAATACTTGCTATATGAATTGCAGCTTCATGCGATATTATCCTGGTTGTAGCATATTACATCACTACTGAAAAGCTTTACATGGCAAATAAAATATGTTCGCGCGACTTCTTGATCCCTAAATAGTAAATAATGATCAAATGATGGAAAATGTAGCATTTTAGATGCAAAAACGTCGCGATGTTTTTTACGTCGACTTATGCCGACTCACTTACTTACTTACTAAACCGCTAATATTATGAAAACTCAATATCGTTTTTATTTGAAATTTGGTGAAATGTGAATAATGGAATGACGTGAATGTACTAATGTCCGTTTTCATCGATATATGTCTTATACATGTTTAGCAATATAGATAGTCCGGGTATTAAATGAACATCCCTCGTTTACCTTGGACTCTAATATAATTTTGTAGATGTGTGGGTGTTGGAATAAGAATCAAGAATCAAGTTATTAACAACAATTGCGAGTGACGTTCGGCCTGGTATACACAAAGGCATTGCTAACAATTGAAGTCGACATTTGCCGTTTATAAATCCAATATAATTACGGATAAATGGAAATAAAACGATAATAATGATTGCAGGTCCATCTTATCTAATTGTATTGTTATTGCGGATTTATGGTGATTGTTGTTTATGTCCATTAATAATTCTTATCATTTACTTGCGTTCTGTCGAGGATACATTCGGATGCAAACCAGAATACAATATTAAAACACTATTGTAACGACGATGAGGCTTTGTTAAACTTGTCGGAAGTCTGCAAGGCAACGATTGAACATTTCCATTTGATTATTCCATCTGTTCAATACAAGTTGTACAACAATGGCATATGTACAGCCAGACATATTTAATGGTACTTACACGCCCAATAAACAGCCATTTATATCTACATATGCCGCTACTTATTTATGATTGACCTGTGAGAGTAGAAACACACGATCCGCGGTGAAACAAGTTGGACCCTTCAAACTACTCTATCGGGATTGCTCCAAAAAACGTCGCTCACAAATATATACTCAGATATAGATGTACAACAACCGGCCAGGCGTGACGCATATAGAGAAAGAATACTAAGTGTTTACTAGTCATGCCTCGAAGATTGTTGTAGATCTATACCATAAGCCTTGCAATGAACTGTAAAACACACGCATGTACTCGTACATGCAAAACAATATAATACAATCTTTATTTTAAGTCGGATTTCATTAACAACAAAATAACAAATGTGAAACTTAAACTTATGTTCAAACAATTCTATAATAGCTATTTTACAGCTTCAAATTATGATTAGGGTTGCAACAATCACAGTTTCAATGAAGGAACTCATACAAACCACATCTTTCATTAACACATATTTTTCAACGAGTATTTTAGAATTTAAATTTGAACGCCAATTTACGTTTTTCGCAAGTGCTCCAGTAAAACAGTAACCAGATAGTTGATTTTGCGTATTTATGTCTTATTGATTTATGACGTCACAACGCAACCGGAAGTAAACGTCTTTCTAGACAAATTATTTGTATTTATCAAAATATTGAAAGCGGTGCTGTGTGTGCGAGTATTACATGTACATAACACACCACAATGTCTTATTTTCCCCCAAAGAATAATTAGGTAATTTCAGTGAGAAAACATGGCATGACAGATAGATACGTATAAAGTAATTTCGTATAATTTACATCGGAGACAAACCGGATGTTGACTGATTACCACCCTAACATTATACCGATCGTACAAAAAGGTTCACTGGTGAAGTGTAACGTCACATGAAAATGTTGAATGAAAACTCTTTTCGGTTAAAACCTAGGTATGAGCTATATGCAAATCACATAACCACGACTGCTGTCGTTTTACCAGCCTAATAAACAACGTAACTTGAAATATATTCAATAAATTGTGAAAACAGGGATAAAACACAGTGACATCCTAAAATGTTGATAAATGACCAATTATTTAACAATGGAAAATCGTAAATCATGAAGAAAAAGGCGATTTAACCCCGTGTTCCAAAAGATTTGTTAGAATTTATGCGATTTATGGATTAATCAGTTCGTCAATGAAGATAAATCTGTACTGGCTGTTTCACAAATTAGGTTAGGCTCTGTCGGAACATCATTATTATGAAAGAGTTTACAAAAACGATCATTATCCGAAACCGGTTTTACCAGGACCAATACAATCACTGAAAAAAGAAGAAAATGTCGGCAGTGCAAAAACGTAATGTTTGTAAAAAGAAGAAGTTCAAAGCATCATACTTCATCTGGTGGTAAATTTGCTCTGCTCTGACTGATTGTTATTTCTATCGACCAATAAAAGTGACAAAACATAGAAGTACAACGTAATTTAGATTAATTTATTATGGCAAGACTTGATCTTTTGCCTCGGATTCCTGGTAGTCGCTGGAAGCTATGGTGATAAAGTACTATAACTCGATATTCTGTGACGTACTATATACATGATAGATATACCGTCGAACATGGTTTTATTGAATTTTGGGAACCGTAGAAAACATCTTTTTCTAAACGAAATGTCGACATCCAGAGGCCGTGTCGGTTATACCGCATTTATAGAAGTTTATTTTATTTAAAACACACGTTTTATACGACGGGATAGGGGACTCAAATGTTTAATTTTCATATATTTATTTCAAGGAATAAATAGAGGATATTTGCATTTTACCGTGTATGATCGGCTGATAGTTCACCGAGTGAGCAGCTGACGTAATATTTTTTGCGTAACGTCCTTTTCCCACCATGCGCGCGTCGAGTTGGAAACAAGTAATTCTTCTGGCTTCAATTTCGTCCATTTTTACATCTATGTACAGGTAGTGTTCTGATATTTATTAAAGATTTAGAGAACAAGTGACAATGATTCGGTTTTTTTTTGGCGGCTAGGAAGTTTGTTTTAAAAAAGTTGACCATTTGCGTGAAATTATGAGCTGTAAAAGTATGGACTGTGAAATTATCGGGGAATAGTCCTCCGTTATTCCGACGTAAACCACCGATAAGCATGAAATAAAATATCTTATAGTTCCTAATGCAAGGCCACGATTTACTGCGCTTGGCTTTTAATCTGAAAATACACAGAACACACCTAGATATAATAGCTTGCAACTTATCCATCAATGTAAATATAGTTACTGGCAAAATATACATACATTTATTTCGTTTAGTATTGCACGTGCATTAATCACAAACGGATCAGCAAAAGAATCGACCGACAGTAGTATATGCATACGCTGACACAACTAGCAGGATGAGATTAACGGGGACATGGTGATACTTGTATAATGGTGCCGTGTTGTCATGTACATTTGTATATCATTACGACCGTATCGTGTATGTGATTCGAGTTCATAAAGTTGTTTTGTTTTATAACACTTTAACATCTGTAACAACAGTTATAACTTGCTGAAGCTGAAAATTGCTTACCTGTATACAATATCAACATAACATATGCACATTGTCATTACCATTATGTTATTATGAAATGCGGGCGTACCGTGTCTCGCGAATGTTCAGCACCGCTTAGTGACCTACAACATACAGTTGGTATAAATTGGTTACAAAATGCGTATTATTTTCCGGATAATTAGATGAAAATGGGTCAAGTTACCCGTTGAGTCTACGTTTATAAGGAAAACAATTTGAGCTGTTGATTAATTGAATGGTTTAGAGGAATTTGTCGGATACAATTCCGACGATTATGTTTGAGCCGACACCGACACAAAGTGATAACCGCATTGATCCAATTGCAATCCATTTGTACGCGACAACCGTGTATGAGAATATAGACCGCCCGCAGCTAATGCATCTTGTTCTGCAGTAGAAATATATACAAACTGCGCACATAGATGTATAGATGAACCTATGCGTGTTCTCACATGATTGCAACGGCAATACAATGGTCTGCTAACAGTTCGACATTTAATGAATTTATCGCTTACTTGAAAGATTGAACCCTATTAGCTACATTGAATCAACTGTAATAATCAAGGGCATGCATTTAAATAATACATTGATATAATTATTGATTGTCGTGTTAAATGCACCAACTTTACATCGGTATTCAATGGTAATAACATGCAAATTAAACTGTGCAACCAAGTACATTCACAAAACAATTATAGACAAGTTCAGATAGTGGAAACTGGCAGAAAACGCAATGACGACGTAAAAGTAATTACGTAATTAGTGCAATCATGGTATTTTTAGTTTGTAGAACTTGAACGAATGATTTTGTTATATACACCGACAAAACGATGATTCGTTATCGGCATGGCATGGTAGTTTGCAAACCATGTTACTTTCGAGGGCAGTGAATTTTGGGGAAGTTTGGAAAAAATAATTTATTATTATAAGAATAGTCGGACAGGAATGGCAGCACAAAGTATAAAACACCATATCATAACATAAGGTGCAATGCCCAACACGTTCGCGTATTTGTGAAGATTAATTGACAATTCATGTACAAAGACGTGTAACTTTGTACCCGGAGTTTTTTGTACCATGAGTCGGAGATCAATGGCCAATGTGGTACATGTAGATGCAAACTGAAAACGATTGTCTTAGTCGAGTGCAAACAATACGGAATACTACGGAATACCGTTAGGGCCATCGTGGTTACACATTAAAATCCAGAGGGCGACAATGCGATAGTGCGATAGTACGATGGCGACAATGCGATAATACGATGGCGACAATGCGATAGTACGATGGCGACAATGCGACAACGCGATAGTACGATGGCGACAATGCGATAGTACGATGGCGACAATGCGACAACGCGATAGTACGATGGCGACAATGCGATAGTCATATCGTACTATCGCCATCGTACTGTCGCATTGTCGCCATCGTACTATCGCGTTGTCGCATTGTCGCCATCGTATTATCGCATTGTCGCAATCGTACTATCGCATTGTCGCCATCGTACTATCGCGTTGTCGCATTGTCGCCATCGTACTGTCGCATTGTCGCCATCGTACTATCGCGTTGTCGCCATCGTATTATCGCATTGTCGCCATCGTATTGTCGCACTATCGCATTGTCGCATTGTCGCCATTGTACTATCGCATTGTCGACTATCGCATCCAAAAACTAGGTTTCATCGACTCAATACAAGGAATAATCCTGTGAAGTTTGACTAACCTTGCTCAATGTAAGGTCATGTGACCTTGACCTTTTGCCTACTAACCCCAAAGTGTAGGTTTCATCTACTTAATACAAGCAATCATCCTATGAAGTTTGAATACCTTAGGTCAAAGTAATCTCCAGTTATTGAGCCAAAATCCTTTTCTATCATAAGGTCACAGTGACCTTGACTTTTCGACTGATAAGTATCATCTACTGAATATAAGCAATAATGCTATGAAGTTTCACTTCCATTGGTCAAATTGTTCATTAGTTATTTAGCTGCAACTGTGTTTTAATGTAAGGTCACAGGGACCTTGACCTTTGATCTACTGATCCCAAAAACATTAGGCTTCATCTACTTAATACAAGCAACCATCCTGTTAAGTTTGACTACCCTAGGTCAAGGCAATCTCTAGTTATTGATCAGAACAAAAAGGTCTACGGACCGGCCCATCAACATTTGCAAAACAATATACCCCCACTTCTTTTCAGTTATTATTCACAGAGTTATCTACTCGCGCCTTTTGATGGGGAGTGTGATCATAAATACGTATGCAAAGTTTCAAGGCAATATCTTGAAGGACTTGAATTTAAGGACAATTTATGTCAAATATCTAAGGTCTAGGAAATGTGGTTCTGGTGAAGATTTTTAGTTTTTCCCATCCGAATCCAGAGATGCCCCGAGGAGGGGTCTATCTGATCCCTGGGGTTATGATTTAATCAAACTTCAAAATTGGTAGAGGTCCATTAGACCATGCTACATGTCAAATATCTAAGCTCTGGCTCTTGTGGTTCTGGAGAACAATTTTCGAGTTTTCCTATACAAAACCATATATGCCGCGGGGCCAATCTTACCCGGTGGTCATGATTTTAACAAACTTGTCCCCTAGACAATGCTTCACACCAAATATTCAAGCTCTGGGCCTTGCTGCATCGTAGAAGATTTTTTTTAAATTTGGCTGCCATGGAAACCAGAGTTCCTCATGAAATTCCATTTTTGAACAACTTTGAAATGGGACCACCAAAGGATCATTACAACCAAATTTGGTACCAATTGACCAAGAGGTTTAGGAGAAGTATATTTTGTAATTTGAGGCAAAATTTTGACGGAATCATGGATGGACAGTCTGATGACAGTTTCCACAAAATCTCAAAAGCTCACAATGTCACAGTGTAACAGGTGTGCTAAAAATTGGACTGGTACGAAAATTTTAACCAACGACAACACCGTGGTAAGAAGAGCTCCGCTATTCCTTGAATAGTCACGCTAACTAGAACTCCACACAATGAGATCTATATATGTATCAAGTTTCAAGTCAATATCTCAAATACTTTTAAAGATATGCTCCGGACAAAAAAATAAGTATTTTAAATAACAAAGGACAATTACTCAACAAGAGGGCCATGATGCGACAATGCGACAATGCGACAGTACGATGGCGACAATGCGACAGTGCGATAGTACGATGGCGACAATGCGATAGTACGATGGCGACAATGCGATAATACGATGACGACAGTACGATAACGCGATAGTACGATGGCGACAATGCGATAGTACGATGGCGACAGTACGATATGACTATCGCATTGTCGCCATCGTACTATCGCGTTGTCGCATTGTCGCCATCGTACTATCGCATTGTCGCCATCGTACTATCGCGTTGTCGCATTGTCGCCATCGTACTGTCGCACTGTCGCCATCGTATTATCGCATTGTCGCCATCGTACTATCGCACTATCGCATTGTCGCCCTCTGGATTGTTATGTGTAACCACGATGGCCCTAACGGAATACCGCATCGCATTGTCGCCATCGTACTATCGCACTGTCGCATTGTCGTCATCGTACTGTCGCATTGTCGTCTATCGCCTTCCGGTACACACGCGCACATCGTATTTTTTCCTAGACGCGCCGTTTGATGTTACATTTTTCGCGTTTTTTTCCCCAGTACCTGTTGGAAATACATGTACAGTACTTCAAATCCGTCATTTGTGAAATATGGAAAGCCATGACTGTCTTACGACGAAACTGTCTGCTTATATGCGGCACATACCTTATTATATGCTTAAGTGTAGGCCTACTGTAACTTGTGCAGTAAATACTTATTTATTTGATGTACATTTTCATGTTTCAATAGAAAGTCCATATGTTGGATGCATACATTCATATTTTGGGATTAAATCATCTTATATGTGGTGGTTTCGCCATTATGAGATGGTTTGCGTATTTCCAGAAAATACACCTGTAATGTAGCCTGTGCAGTTCGAAATAACACAATTCAAAGTGTGTGAAACCAAAAATAATCTAAGGACAGCATACACCATATACAATGTACTAAGCACCGCATGTAATGCTCTGGACATCCCATATAAGGAAACTGTATATGCAGGCAGACTCACTGCATATATATGAGATGTGGCATACAAAGTTGTTAGAAAGAGAACCACCGCGTATAATAAAACAAAAGGCTACCACATTAATTTCATTTTGCTCATCATAAAATGTAAACATCACATTATATAGAGCTTCTACTGCTGCATATTTTGATCTATATATCACAAAAAATGTTTGATGTATATAATTACCTGCCTACTGACATTCCGTGTCGCGAACGCAGTATTTGACACATGGAACGACAGCCGAGATTGCGATGGCGACAATGCGACAACGCGATAGTACGATGGCGACAATGCGATAGTACGATGGCGACAATGCGACAACGCGATAGTACGATGGCGACAATGCGATAGTACGATGGCGACAATGCGACAACGCGATAGTACGATGGCGACAATGCGACAGTACGATGGCGATAGTACGATATGACTATCGCATTGTCGCCATCGTACTTTCGCGTTGTCGCATTGTCGCCATCGTACTATCGCATTGTCGCCATCGTATTATCGCATTGTCGCCATCGTACTATCGCACTATCGCATTGTCGCCCTCTGGATTTTAATGTGTAACCACGATGGCCCTAACGGTATTCCGTAAAACAAACAAAACACATAGTATATATGTTCCTCGCGTTAGGATGATATATCACAAACAACAAGTTATAAATGCAGATAAATAAATATATAGTACACACTCAAGTGTATACATCTCTCAGAACATATTCTTGTTTCGAATATAACAAGAAATTAATATTGATTGATGCGCGTCTTAAACGTTCCAATATATCGCTTTATGACAAATATAACGAGTTCAATAAACAAGCTATTTTCGGGTTTACCCGCAGCGCTAATTTATTTTGGAATCTGCATATAATTATGAAGACAATATGGGGATTTATACATAATAAATAAAGGATGTCGAGCGGTGCATATCTTTCGGCAATATTCCGCTGCAAATTTCTGGTTGATATTTTTTATTTATTTGATGCGTATTATATAGAATGATTTGTGTTGGATGCCTGTATGACTAATCGGAGTTGGTAAAGTTATACACGGTCACCAACTTGTTGCGGGTCTGATTGGTGGTTCAGTAAGGATATGTAGTTCTGTGACATTGGTAACGATCCTAAAGTCCACATGTGGAGAAATTGTCAGTTCAGTTACTCGCTGATGAGAACTCAAGAACTGCATGATTGTATAATTGATTAACCACTACATGAACAAATAATTGCATCGCACAATTAAGATCACCACATTTTATCATTACAACTCATAAATACAACTGCATCCAAGTAATGAAGATTGTTTTAATTTTAAAGAATGTATTGTTATGAATGCTTGGTTAAGTATAACTTATCGCTAGGAGTTATGATGTTTGAAACACATTAAGTATTTACTAATCAGAATTATGCATATTTCATCGTTTGATGTTGATAATTGTATCGCTCGTTGTACCTATTCTGGTACGCAACAAAGCGCGGTTAATTTTACACATCATCGTTACCAAGGTTTTTGCCTAGTCGTTTTGCTCTTCTTGGTGTATGCTATGGGTAACTGAAGGCATTAATTGGGCGTTTTATGCGATTGGACTATTATTATTATATGTACCAGTACTTAAAACTAATATATGAACTTAAAGTATTCACTATGCATGACCTACAAAAGTGCAGTCAGGGTTCAATACTCGTTTTCAATCTATGGCTGAGTAAAACATATAAAAATGCGTGTGCGTAAAATCCAACGACTCCATATGCAGTAATAACGAACTTAACACGCATAAGGAGAAACAAAGCGATGATTACATATTTGTTAACAACATTAAAATCTTTCAAAAGCGAACTATAAATATAATCACATTAACGTTTCTAAAACAAATCGTTCCGGATGGTATTAATTTTATTAATTAGTTGAAGATTATTGGATAATTGACTACAGGCAGTATCATGCCGCGTTAATAGCACTATTCTTAGAGCATCATTGCTGAACTGCCGCACACAAAAGCTCTATCTATTTCGCTTGGAAAATGAACTATTTATTTCAAACCGGTTACCTTCACAAGTTATTTCAAGAACATAATGTTCGTATAATACAGTTATAATAGCAGTGGAACAACCAAGGCTCGTTAAAACATGCTTCTGTTATCCCGATATCAATGTATTAATAGGAACATGGTTTCAAATTACGCTCCATAGACATAAACACATTAAGACTCTTAGATATTTTAGCCAGAAAGCAATTGTACAATTCTAGATATTGATTATCGATCAAAACAAAGGCATTGTTAAAACAATTGAAGTGAAACAAAGCAGCCGAAGATTCAGGAGGGCGTTTGTGTTGTTTTCCTTGAACGACCCTGTTACATCTTGATTTATCTGTTATGCTTTTTGTATCAATGTGTAGGATTATAGCAGGCACCAACCGTGCGCCATGCGTTATAAATTTCATATTCTCGCTTCTACACGCTGTGATGCGGAATGTATTCATCCCTCGTGCCAAATAAGTAATTAAAGTCTTGTGATGAAATCATTATTCTAGACAATGCGAACTGACAATGCACGAAACATATCAATACCATGCAATCCACATATTGCTCCATACTTTAATCATATCCATAGTATAGCTATAATAAATATCAGACATGATAAAACTTACATAATTTTATATTAATTGCCGACTTGATCATATCGAGCAACAACAATTGTGCCAACAATAAACACATACGATGACAGACCAACATAAGTTATATAGTATCTGGATGAAAGTAAGCCAATTACACCTGTACTACAAGTACGATAGACAGGCTTATAATCACAACAATATGGAGCCGTCTGGTATGTGATACATATACTGTCCTAACCACCAAATGCATTTCCTATCATTGTTGGGATATCTGAGGCATATTTGTACCTTTAGGACACTGGATTACTACGGATTCCCTGTATAATCCTACTGAAGTGAATTTGGCGCAGTCAACATCGAGGTAATGTTAACTTAAGTTTAGATGTATGTAACGGATATCATGATGCTGTATTAAAACATATTCTTTGATTTGGTCTGAAAAGGAATAAAACTCGGCTTGGCAGACAGGTTTCGTAGCAATGCCCCCTTGTCTTTAGAGGTCGCTCAATGTCAACAAACTTAATGTTTACTGCATTTTTATTTCTGAATTTGTCGTGTTTCATTGATATTTCTCCTTGATTTTAAAAGAAAACAACATGAATGTGTATAAGTCTAACGCGATATTCTGCAATGTCCATATAAACAGAAATCACTGACCATTACATCGATTTAGGGAGAGCGGAAGTGTATTTTACCTGCTCACTTCTATTCACCAAGTAAATTAATATAACGGTAAAGCTTGGCCACATTGACATGAGCCTGTCCTATTGATAAGCATAATTTAACAGTCGATATATTGTCTACGTTTACAACACCGAGTGTATGTTTTCATAATCGGGGAGTATCACGAAGACGCTCAAGATGTAATACAAACACAAATCTGAAATACCGATATTGCACGATTTGCTTGTGGAAATTGATATAATCAAAGCAAAAATCTTGTAATATATTCTTGCATAAAGGTCCGGGTCAGGTCACAATAGCCAAGCTATACACATTGAAAAAGATAATTCCTTTTCCAATATCCTTGTATGTTGTTGTACCTGATCTGCCTGTTTACTTTAAGTGGCACAGGTCCCAATACCGCGTTAGAGTTATAGAGGTATATGTTTGATGTTTTACTAAGATCACAGTGGCATGTGATAGGTAATGAATCAGAATCCATGCTATACCAGTACGCATATCTTTCTACGCTTTACGCTTTCTGTGCATTAACATCATTCTAGTGCACCTTAATAAACTGTTACCAATACATGTAATTACATTCAGTATTCGTCAACTAAATCTGATCATCAGCCAATGTCTAGAGCACTGCCTGTCAATCAGTATTATCCTTGTCAATAATATTCAATATGCAGTTAATGCGGTGAAATCCGAGAATCTCTGAATTGATTTGACGTCATAAATGTCACTCCATTTCACTGATATTTGCAACATTGTAAGAAATGAATGAAGACAAATTGAAGTCGTTACATTGATCGATGTGATAACAAAATCTGTACATTATGTGCTTAGAAAATCAAAAAGATTGTAATCAAGCCATGCAATACTAGGCTGGGTAGAGTCATTAAGATATTTAGAAGTACCGTAATTCAAGAACACTTTATGACCTTGCTGTAAAGGTATAAACAAGAAACTCAAATCCTTCGTTGGCGTTTGAAATCCACCCAGGTTTAAGAGAATAAAACAATTGCATTGGCACTGATTGTAACAAACCGTGACTGTTTGGCACCGAAAGATAATGCTGTTCACAGGAACATACATTTCCTGACAGGTAAAACATATAACAACGTACTCCAAGGTAAAAATTAACAAATTACGGTGATGATAAACGGTGCTGGTATTTTTGGCGTTGTTGACGTTGAGCGACATTTATTTCCCAATTTACCTCTTTGCCAGCGCATGTGTACATGGCGTTATGTTAACAGTTCTGGTGTTTTTTTCGACACATAACACTATAGATGTCATTATCGTACAAACATAATAGACAGGTTCAACGTTTAAATTCCTTAGAAATGTATATATATATATATCGGATACCTGGGTACATGTAGTTGCATTATTATTAAACAAATACTTTCTTTTATGCACATACTTGATATAAAGAAGCTTAACCGTGGAAAATGAGCCGATGTTTGTATGTAAATAAGGTATATGAGTTTGAAAAGTAAAACAACTAATTTCGGGTAATAGTTTGACTGCATCGTATGAAATTCTAATAGAAGTCCTAAAATTTCTATGAAAAACACTTACTGGGATTATTTAACTCATTACTTGTACTCGACCAATAATATCAGTAATCAAATGACGAGAAAAATAAATAAAAAATCTCATGCAAAACAGTAAGCAAATTAACACAAATTAAGCAACTGTGCACAGTTATAACGAATTTTTACACCCTGTCTAAGACCTATGCATAAACTAATTTTACCGAAACGTTTATTGAATTTTCCCTGAACCTTTACTCGCGGGGAAAGAGAAAATACTTTCTGACGCAAAGGTTATACACTATTCTGTTTATCGCACAGCCTGGAACGTTATGTGTCTAAAATGATGGTTTCAATGAGAATTTTATGTATGGTAGGTGCTATATATCTTCACCAAACCGGATTGGAATGACAGTAAGTGCAAATATGTCGTCAATGATTTAAACGGTTCACCAATGAGATCTATCTTCGCTATATAGTTCAAAGCAATAAAAGCATCAGATATAGACCACCAGAATAATCGTTATCGATGATATACAGTTAAACCGTCACCAGGTAAAGTTGGCTGTCTCTCTAAAATGGTAAATCTTATTTAAAATACCACTGTGTATGGTAGTACTATTAGAATGGTGTTGTTATAGCGGTCTCCGGTTGCAAAATGGCGCACATATAGGACCTTAAGAGAAAAAAAGAAATAATGTATCGTATTGAAGACATTAAACACCCCTACATTGTTTGCAACTATCCTTAACCTCGTCTAGTAACGTAATCGTGTAATATTGCGGGCGATTATACTTGAGGCAATCTACAAAACAGCAAGCTATTTCCAATTACATTGTCAATTATGCCCGCGTGCAGCTATTTTCCAAGATTACACTAATAGATGAAACATCTCGGTTACCAGATTAATTTTAGTCTTGTAAAACTGTGTGCCAGGGTATGATACTGCGTGTTCGTTTAACATATGCCCTGTTTACGTATGCATAATCTACTGCACCAGCAATATTTTACTCTACGTATTTGTTTTAATTCTGCGCAATGTTCGAGGAGTGCATTACTTTAGATGTGTATATCTATATCACATTTTGACCTAACCAGAATTACCCTGTATTGTAACAACATCCCTATAAAATAATATGTTCAAGCTAATCTCTGCAGATCAACAACCTCTAAATAACGGTCAATTATTTGCAGCGTCTAAAGGGCGTGGCTCTTCAAAAGTTGTATTTCTCAAAACTGACTATATTTTGTTTTGTTTTGGATTGACATCAATAGCTTTGGCATTGACCAGAACAATTGTTCCACCATACAACATATCACAAGGAACATGTTAAAAAGACATACTACATGTATTTGACGTCAAGAAACAGATTTTAACGAACATTCAATCCCAAAAGCTAGTTTATTATTTCCGACCGTGTAAAAATATCTGATGTTACTTTATGGGATGTAACAACTGTACGGAAACGTCTCTGAAATTCGATGATTTTAAAGTAATGGAAGAGTTATAAGAGGTAAGCGTAAGTTGTTAGTAAGACAAGTCACAATCGTGAGTTATGGGGTACAGACATCGCCAATATAGCGTGAAGTACGCCATATCCAATTATACGGAATTTGAAAGAACACGACCTGAAGAAGATGGAACCTGACAACCATAAGACAAACCTCCGTCAGTCTGATAACAACAGTGTGTATATATCACTCGTCAACTAACAACAATGTCAGATCGAATCTAGATTCACGGTGATCACAACGAACAATCGTCATGGAATTAAATCCCTAAACAATTGACAATCAGAAAAATCTAGTTCCAACCATGACATTCTGGAATATCATTTATTTTCGTAACTAGGTGTTACATTTTTTCTAGGAATTTATAAATGTAAACATCGACTTATCGTTAATTTATTGATTAAATGTATACGTAGGAAGAAAATCTATATGCGGTGTATTTTTAGGGAATCGTTGATGATATACGTGGCAATATTCAACGGAAATTCACCCCATGAATATTTGTGGTTTTATACGTATTCCTTTTATGATATATCGGGAGAAACGAGTTCCTATATACATCTCAAATTGTTAACCCTCTCGACGTTGTTGTAAATGTTCTCATTACTCATATCTTGTAAATGCATATTTCATCGATATTGGCTATGGAACGTTAATACAAAAACACGAAAACAACTATTGAAATAAATATATATCATGGAAAGGAAAATTTAGCACTAATAATCTTAAATTGCCTAACATCGTACGTCATGCGGTATTTCCAGGAAGCCTGCCATTATAAGATAATCTACAACCCTCTACATCAACTCGAACGACGTGCATAATTCTGCAAATCAAAAATGCAAATACCTTTGAGGATTGGCATTAACAAAAACAACAGCATGAGCACAGTCAAATTCCACAGATAATAAATTGTTTATCAATTATAATTCATATCTATTTTTGCAATCGTTGAGTATTTCTAAATTGACGTAATGTACACATTAGCTTCTGGACATTTTAGTGTCACATAATATGTAAAATCAAGAATATAGCGTATACATATTGTACGCTTTTAAAATGTCTCAAAATTAGACGACCGAAATGCACCAAATAGCAGTATCTACGTCATTCATAGACAACCAGTAACTGTACATACTAGACAACATCTCATCCATTCATGCATTGTCTCAAACACCAAGTGTACCAAACAAGGGGGCGTATACTCATCTAATCTCATCTCATAACATATACATTATATATACATCATCCAACACCTAGATTAATGCTAGGTTTGCCAACAACTCTTGGAATCAATTTCCATTGATTAGTACACCTGTCATGTTCAAAATGCAAAAAGTAATCTACAATGTGTTACCATAACATCGGTTATAAATCATTCTAACAAACCCAGCCCCTGTTGCATGTAAACAAATTAACAAAATGAACTGACTGTCTAAGTATTTCTTTTGATTTCAGAGATGTTTGTGTTTCATTAGGTTTGGAATGTGCGCGTCTTCCAAAAGCAAATTATGACATGTTCCTATTTTCCTGTAATAAGAATAACAAAGCTACCGGAATAAAAACGTTAAAACTTGACGATGTAATAGTTGGCGGCGATATTGCACATACATAAAACCACTGACTTATGTTAAGGAAAGTGAGTTATATACGTGTACATATTCAAAGACGAATATCCAAGCACAAACAAACATAGCTCGTCACTAAAAGGCTCATACTCGACAATATTTTGTTGGCGCTGATATTATGCATAACATTTCAGAGTTATTCCAAGGCAAATGAGCTACCATTATTATCACAATTACTTATAGAGAATTTCGAAACAAAAGCATTAAACCAATCACTAAGTATTTATACGAGGCACATAGCTCGATCGGCGGCAATATGTTATGTAGTTTGGTTACATTTATATCAAATTTAATTTTGTCTTGGTATTTCGTTTACTCTCTAATAACAGTTTCGACTTGAGATGAAACAATTGGCGAATAATAGCGATGTATAAAGGTTCAATTACCATGTATCTGAAATAAACACCGAAACAGTTCATCAATAAACCACCAGTAATCGCAATGCCGAATGTAATCAGTTTTTATGTACATTTTATTACTATCTAAATTGAACATTCAGAGAGTATTAAGAAAACAATACAAATAGTGAGCATTACTAGAGAACAAGGCACGCATATATTGGCACCGCTAGGCACCGTTAGGCACATTATGTGGCGATGATTGTGGGAGCGGGGCTATGTACGTGATGGTTTCATACTCGTTACAGAGTCAATAAGTACGTTTACAACTCTAAGTAACCCATGATATAAAGTGCATGTAACATAGCGCGACATAATTTGATGTACATTAGTAAGGCACTCTTTAGTATACCCTGTATACAGTGCAGCAATTAATTTGTTTTCAACAGCAGATAGAAGTGTTTTCGTAATTAAATTATTGAAATAAAAAAATTGGTTATTCTTGAATTAACAAATTTGCACACTCTCAGAATATAGTGCGGATTTGGCATGTGCCGTATTTCATAGTGCGGTCGACTGTTTCTTCAACAATTGAAAACTTTAAAAGTTAGAAGAAATTTTAACCATTTGTCACTTAAGAGAAAGTATTACCGTTGATGTCGTAATGAGAAATAGTCGCAATTAATATGTCATACTCAGTATTAACGGACATTTAATGGCGCATACTAAATACCAAAACTGAAAGGTTTCGTTGAGCACAAACATGTTTTAGTATGGCTTGGTCAAACTATTAATTTACAACAATTTCAGACAATCATGTGCAATCAATCACCAGAATTCAGCAACGACGCGGATTAGTCTATGCATATCATTATTTCTTAAATACAACATTGCTTGGAATGTTTTATTGCGTATTAATTAAATAAGTCTGTAAAACAAATTGCCTACTTTAATCAGTTCCATTAAGTGCGTTCTTTGACCGTCTTCCTAATGTCGGTTAAAACTTACGAGTAATGTGGGATCTAAATTGCTAAAATAGTTCGACACCTGTTGTTATTGGTATACTCTGCAATACCTACCATCATCAAAGCCTTAAAGCTCAAAGCTCACATACAACATTAGGCCATTCATGTAGCTTTTCATGCCTGTTGTATTGATAAGTTAATCTTGTATTTGTATCAGATCACTCTATTTACAAATACTTATACAGTCCATTGAACCGTTAATGGAGTATACTTCATTTACTATTCTCTTAGGTCACGCATTAGTATACGAGAATGAAAAATCATATACATAATAACACATACGTACACTTAATCGTATTACAAAGTCCAAACATACATTACTGAATACAAAACCCATTAACGGGGTATATTATTGAGTGGCATTGAGACAAACTAGTCTCATTTGGGTGATATAATGTTTTACTGTCTATGTACAAATGTGTATTCATGAGATTTGTAAACGAAACAAATGTATTGTTCGTATTTGTCTTGTACTGATGCTATTTCGTCTAAACTTGGAAAAATAAAGCGGAAACTAAAAGGAAAATTCGATATGATGTCTAAAAGAATTAGACGATGTATATAGACTTATGCTGGCTTAAACCCAAACACGCAAATTGACAAGGCCATTTCCATAGTTTAAGGGATTAATGTACTGTTGTGTCCAAGGATGAAGCGGCCTGGATACAGGGAACGTTCGAATGGCTGTATAAGAATATTTATGGCCCCTCCTATGAAATTCAGATTTAGACAAAGTATGTGGCTCGTCGAAAAATAAAACATATAAGTCTTATGATTAATTTTGGCCTATTCCACCTGATAAGCACATGGGTAAGATGAACGTGCATAAATGTAGATGTGATACAACTTTGTCTCCTCATTTGGAATTTAGGAACACCGATTGGATAAACGACTTCATACTTTGCCAGTAAGAAAACCATTGAAACTGCGAAAAATGACAGTTTTTAGTAAGTATTTCCTCGGCCGTAAACGTCATCATCACAAAATCCCCTCGGCCGTAAACGTCATCATTTTGGCGCATACCAGGGTCTCTTTGAAAGTGCCAATCTTTGGTTCCAGGGCACGGACAGAGTTGTAACTTTACAGAATTGTTCATATATGGATTTTCGTTAGATCAGTGATGTTATATAGTTAAATACTAGCGCAATCTGTTTAATTTCGGACAATGTAAGTGCGAATTGAGCATTATTTTCTGCGTGTCGTATACAAACAGGCTCTATCAGATTTATTCCTCAAAGATAGCATGCAAGGCTGTGTGAATAGTACATTTAAACCTTCGTGGTCATTCACAAATCGCTAGATCCACCAGAAATATCGAAATCGATAAGTTCTGGTAAGAAATATAACCCCACTACTTACCCGTCATCAGTGTTTACCTCGGCCGTAACGCATCACTCGGCCGACCACGCATCCGGTTATACCGTATGTTAATAGTCAGGTTTATAAATGGGATATTTAGGTTAGACGCGGTGTACACCGACATTACGTTGTATAGAAAATATTTTTTTTGTTTTCTGTAAGGGAATACAGTAAGTTGTAATTGTAGCATTTGCACATTTGAGCATTTTGTGAAAATTAAGATGGCGTCCAAGATGGCCGCCAAAATTAGTTACAAATTGCTTTTTGCCGAACGGTTGAAGTTCAAATGTATAAAACATAATTATTTATATTATATTTTAAATTATTTTATGATTTAGTGAATGTAAGATGGCACCCGTGATTGCTGGAATCAAAACGGCGGCTACAATGACAAGTTGTTTGGGGAAAAATGGTTCTAATTACTTTATTAGTACATGTGGTGTAAAATAAACTTTTAAACTGTTAAATGTAATACAAACTCAGATAAATATTTGATTTTAAATTATTGAACCTTTAACGGATTCAGAATGGCGTCCAAGATGCCTTCCGAAATCCCAAAAGTTATTGTGTTAGTGGTTCAAAGAAGTTACACATTGGTATTTTTGTGATCGATAGGAGTGTAAGTTGTGCAAACATAATTACTACTTAAATACGCTGTATGAACAATTATTTTTTTCTAAATGGCATCAATGATGGCTGAATTCAAGATTGTGACAAAATGGCCGCCTCATATAGGTATGTCAAACTGGAAAATTGCATTTATAACATGTATCGTAATAGAATTTGTACATGTGAACACATCTATAGGTCACATTTTATAGATCTAATTAATTAATGTAACAGTAAACACTTCGACACACTTCTGCACATACATCAAATTCGATACATTTATTATTTTATTTATCATACCATATTTATATAGCCCTTTTTTCATGTATACACACGTTCAAAAGTGCTGTACAGTCCCGACTAATACATGTTTAAAACAATATACAAGGTACATAAAATATACAAAAACATTTTTATCAACGCTATTTAGTCTCCCATCAGTATCATATTGCCGAAACGAAATGCAAGATAAAACTTAGGAGACATGGTATATAGAAATACTTTGCTACAATAAGATAGTGGTGTACAACGATTTGATTATCTGTAGGGGTATTAACTGAATGTAAACCTCAACTAGGACAAGGATAACGTCAAGTACCATTACCACATGTCCTTAACCCTTAAAGGAATATTGATACTTCCTTTAAAAGGGGGGGGGGATGACTCACAGATGACATAAAGTTACTATCATCATATGAGTTACAAAGGTCGAAGAAATAACATACTTTCTTCAAAACCGTACCATAAAGGTCGAAGAAATATTATACTTTCTTCAAGACCTTACCATAAAGGTCGAAGAAATAACATACTTTCTTCAAGACCTTACCACACTTTGAAACGGGGCTCTACTTAACCCAGTAGACGGGCGTCTACTTAACCATGAACTTCAGCATGAATAAGCTATAGTAAAATAATGCGTTTTCAGGGCTTTCTTGAAGGACGGTAGTGTTTTACTGTCTCTGAGCGCTGTCGGCAGTGCATTCCAGAGTTTCGGTGCAGCAGCTGTGAAACATCGGTCACCGTAGGTCACAGTCCTCGTCCTTGGCACAACTAGAAGAACAGAATCATTCTGAGACCTTAGCTGTCTTTGTGGAGTATATACTTCCAACATACTTCTGATGTAACCAGGCGATTTTCCATGTAGTGCTTTGAAAACATGAGTCAAAACATTGTACTCTACTCTGTACTGTACAGGCAGCCAGTGAAGATCCTTTAGTACAGGAGTGATGTGATTGTAACGCGGTGTCCGTGTGATGAGGCGGGCAGCTGTATTTTGAATAATTTGTAGTTTATTCAGAATGATTTTCGGGGTGCCACATAATAATGAATTGCAGTAATCTAGTCTCGATGTTACTAAAGAATTAATCAGGGATTTTGTTGCATCAACAGTCAAATATTGTCTGATTTGACCTATTTGTCGGATCTGCATGAAACACGACCTTGAAACAGAGTTTACATGTTTATCCATGTCCAAATGTGAATCCAACATTGCACCAAGGTTTCTCACCATCGATGATGGTTTGATTACAGCGTCGCCAACTGTCACTGTGAGATTCTCGGCTGTGCTGGCATTCCGTTTTGGTACAAACAGGATTACCTCTGTTTTGTCAGCATTTAGTTTCAGCAAATTATCTTTCTTACATACACCGAGTTCACTATAAGCACCATTCATATGCCACGGAAACGATACTCATCATTGGATCAAACTACCGGTCACTTAGCAGTGACCCACTACCACCAGCAATCAATGATTCATGGAAGAGATCAACCAAATTTACCCTGTCTACCCAACATCGACAAAATGGCTAACAGGCGATATTAACTTACCAGGCTGGGAAACTGGCATTATTACAGGCAACACCTTCGACATATTTTCCCAATATTTATAGACACGGTAATAGAAATCAGTTCGGAACAATTTGTCAACCTCATGACAGGGGTAAAGAACATACCTATCATCTTTGAAACCAACCACTCAAACCAAGAAGAATGTTGAACAGCACAATCTGGGGTAAGCGACTACAACGCTGTATTTACACAGGTTTAGTGCAGAAAAAATATTATTCCAACAAGAATGATACTGTTATGGAAGAAGGCTGGTATTACCATCATACGCACGGTCCAGGACATCAGCATTGACATTTCCTCGCACTCACACCACTGATATTGACACATTATGAATGTCATTTCAGAGACTACGCCAATGCGCCATATACACCCATTTACCAACCTAGGTATTACCAACCAATGATAATAGTAACCAGGAAATTAAATCATTCCATACAGCATCAGTTTAGACACACCGGAAAGCTCATAACAGGTCATGGCCCGCACAAAGCAACGATCCCAAACAACATCCACACAAGTGTTGTGAATATTATACTCCGTAATTGGCACTCAAAGCTTCAGTTCCACAGGGTGTCCGATCTGACTAGAGGCATGGCAGCGTCACACCCATAATCAAATAGGGAGACCAGTGTATATCGCGACCCTAGCAACTACTGGTCCATTTCAATCAAGTATGTGTGAAATAAACTGGCCGATCACACACCGTTTCTTCAAAGCCAGATTATGTCCCTTCTTGACACGTCGATACTAGCTGACCAACAGCATGGTTTAGAAAGATATGCACTGAGTGTCAGCTGATTTTACACTCCATAACACTTCTTATACTGTTACCTAGATGGTGGAGATCAGTTTGATGTTTCATTCCGGACTTCAGTAAAGCCATCGGTTCGAGAACAGGCGAGCCAACAAACTGAACATCAATGGAACCGGCTGGCCTGGATTAGTACTAGTAGCATTCTTGCAAACAAAACAAACACACAAGTAATGTTCGGAGGACAGTCCTCCAAAGCCACACCAGTCACACCAGGAATACCTCAGGGATCAGCCATTGTATCTCACTTTTCTGTTGCATTTCTACAACCACCCATTTCATGCAGCATCTACTTGCTGATAACAGTATCTTTAACAGGGCAATTCCTAAGTAAAAAGCTAAAACCTTACAAGAATACCTGGACAGACTACAGCAATCAATTGGAATTACCTTTAATCCTTATAAGTTTGTGGTCGCCAGCATCACCAGGCAGATAACGCTTGTTAAGACTGTGTTCCATCCACAACAGAATGATACAAGTTGTGGTGGAGATAAGTACATCAGTGTATAAACATAGATGAGCCCTCCTTGAGTACCCATGTTGCTACCATTGTGAGGTAAGCTATCAACAGCATCGCACTCCTCTGAACAAACTTGACAAGCTGTCCAAAAAAGACTAGGGTAAGATGCTACCAGACACTTGTCAAATCAATCCTTGAATGCGCATATTCGAAATAGGATTCTGGCCAGGGCACATTTTAGTCATCCGGAGGCAATTCAGCATCTTAGACACAATTCGTCAAAATGTACTTTAGCACAGCAAGCAACATCAGACAGATGTTTGGTGACATTGGTTCATTATATATAAATGCCTTCTCGAGGGGTCTTAATGCATATTGGATTATTATGATTATTTGTTTAAACAGATACAGTTTACAGTTTTATTGTTATTTCAACATGAATGACTCGCCGCTCAGACATACTAAAAACTGTACGATATTGCCCCAAAGGGGGACCATCTGTACTATTCCCTACTTCTGTCATGTTAAGTGGCCATCTTGGATGTCATTTTAAATCTGTTAACTAGTCAATGTTAAGTATACCATAATGCATGTCTGATAAATATAATTTTCAATGAAAACAAAGACTATTAGAATACAATAGATGAATTTAATAAAATATGCTCATTCAGCAATTGTGACAACCATTACAGCGGGTAGTTAATTTCAGCCTTAATGAATGTTAAAACAATTATTAACGATATGATTGAATAAATACTATGTTTAAACACCTACACAACTGCCAATTAGCAAATATTGCAATTTATGTAAGTAATCTTTACGCCACCCACATATTTTCCGATATTGGCGGCCATCTTGAATGAGGCAATGGGTCAATTTAGTTGAATCGTTCTTTTATTCGAATGTTAGTTCGCTGGTTTAATTCTGATATCAATAAATACGATAAAATTAATGATTTAATACCATAAACCAATATGTCAGTTATTGCGGCCGTTGTAGCCGCCATTTTGATTCCGGCCGTCATAGATGCCATCACAGAATCTTTAAATCGATGAATAATTATATATTATGATTAAGCATTTAAACTACAACCAATTGGCAAAAAAGCATTTGTAACTAATTTCTGGTACCTCTAATTATTTTTCTAATTTTGGCGGCCATCTTGGATGCCATTTTGATTTTCACAAAATGCTCAAATATGCATAATTTAGATTCTTCAATTACAACTTATTCCCTAACAGAAAACAAAAACATACTTACTATACAACCTTATGCCGGTGCACACCGGTTCTAACCTAAATATCCCATTTAAAGTCCTGACTATTAATAAACTTTCAGTTCTCCAATTTTCCTGACCAATAAATGATTTCTAAATGAAAATATGTAAATGTAATGATTATTATGGACGCCTAGAATCAACCTCTACATACAACAATTAACAAATAGTCAAATTCCAACTCTGATCCGATATGAAGGAGAAAATAAAACGACAAAAAATCCTAAACAAATCAATAAATATGAATTATTAACCTTATTATATTATTTAAATATATATATTACCATATCTACGGTTCAATTTCAAACATTTTAAGACATATATCTAGCCGATAGCCCTTGTGAGTGAGCAGTAATCGAAGTTTTCATAAACCTTATGACTGCTGAAAATTATGGCGACCATCTTTAAAGATGACCGCTAAAAGGTCATTTGGCAAAATGACCCGCAAGCCCATCAACTTATTTCGGACGTCTTAGATATAAAGCTAACCGAAAATCACTATTGGATCTGTTTCAACAATTTTGTAATGGATTTCGGTCTGTCACATGGACTATTACAACATAACTGGTAAATCGTATATTACATGTATACCGGTATTGCTTGGTGACAAATGGCAATTCTAAAAGCGGATTGTTTTAATATTGTAGTATCTGAGCAGTATCGTATATTTATCTCAGCTGTGTTTCAAAGTATCATGGCGCCAGTTCTTTAATATGTGTTGCCTTATTTTTTTAACGTTCTCTATCTTCATGATCAAGTACTTGTGATTCCCTTCCTTCACCACAGTATCGTCTTGTCCGTATGTGAGTAAATCATCTAGAATGATTGAATGCTACTTCCTATATATTTTCCATACATATCCCGGTGGTACCAAGTACGAGCTTAGATCCGGGAGAAATCGTGTTAATTATGCATTAACTAAATACATAGATCTCAGCCATGTGTACAAGAGTTTACATTTTTGTATCAACATTCCACGTACCGGTAAATTTCACATCAGCAACTTTGTTCTGACTGGATAATTATATTATCAATTATTCAAAATTTTGTTGACCACACTTGAGTGTGTTACATCTAGGAGGAAATTCTCAGAAGCGGACGTGTTTAACGAGAATTCGGTTCAATGAACTACAACTAGTACTTAATAAGACAAAATTAAATATTAAACAACACAATAACCTGCCTTACTGTTTATATAGTATCTGGCAGGGAAGGGGAACCACAAAGTTCATGTGATTATGTTAAGACTCGGGTTCTTATCATATAATAAATAGTATTTTGCGGGGTAGTTTAACGTTTTAACTGTTACATTACACATTATTACACTGGGTAGTCGAACGTTGTAACTGTTACATTAAACATTATAACACAGGGTAGTCGAACGTTGTAACTGTTACATTATTACATAGGTAGTTGAACGTTATAACTGTTACATTATTACATAGGTAGTTGAACGTTGTAACTGTTACATTATTACATAGGTAGTTGAACGTTGTAACTGTTACATTATTACATAGGTAGTTGAACGTTATAACTGTTACATTATTACATAGGTAGTTGAACGTTGTAACTGTTACATTATTACACAGGGTAGTTGAACGTTGAAACCGTTACATTATTACACAGGGTAGTTGAACGTTGTAACTGTTACATTATTAAACAGGGTAGTTGAACGTTGTAACTGTTACATTAAACAGGGTAGTTGAACGTTGTAACTGTTACATTAAACATTATTACACAGGGTAGTTGAACGTTGTAACTGTTACATTAAACAGGGTAGTTGAACGTTGTAACTGTTACATTATTACATAGGTAGTTGAACGTTATAACTGTTTTATTATTACACAGGGTAGTTGAACGTTGTAACTGTTACATTAAACATTATTACACAGGGTAGTTGAATGTTGTAACTGTTACGTTAAACATTATTAAACAGTGTAGTTGAATGTTATAACTGTTACATTATTGCACAAGGTAGTTGAATTTTGTAACTGTAACATTAAATATTATAACATAGGTAGTTGAACGTTATAACTGTTACATTATTACACAGGGTAGTTGAACGTTGTAACTGTTACATTAAACATGATAACATAGGAAGTTGAACGTTATAACTGTTACATTATTACACAGGGTAGTTGAACGTTATAACTCTTACATTAATTATTATTACACAGGGTAGTTGAACGTTGTAACTGTTACATTACACAGGGTAGTTGAACGTTATAACTGTTACGTTAAACAGGGAAGTTGCACGTTGTAACTGTTACATTAAACATTATTACACAGGGTAGTTGAACGTTGTAACTGTTACATTACACATTATTAAACAGGGTAGTTGAACGTTGTAACTATTACATTAAACATTATTAAACAGGGTAGTTGAACGTTGTAATTGTTACATTAAACATTATTACACAGGGTAGTTGAACGTTATAACTGTTACGTTAAACAGGGAAGTTGCACGTTGTAACTGTTACATTAAACATTATTACACAGGGTAGTCGAACGTTGTAACTGTTACATTATTACATAGGTAGTTGAACGTTATAACTGTTACATTATTACACAGGGTAGTTGAACGTTGTAACTGTTACATTAAACATTATTACACAGGGTAGTTGAACGTTATAACTGTTACGTTAAACAGGGAAGTTGCACGTTGTAACTGTTACATTAAACATTATTACACAGGGTAGTCGAACGTTGTAACTGTTACATTATTACATAGGTAGTTGAACGTTATAACTGTTACATTATTACACAGGGTAGTTGAACGTTGTAACTGTTACATTAAACATGATAACATAGGTAGTTGAACGTTATAACTGTTACATTATTACACAGGGTAGTTGAACGTTGTAACTGTTACATTAAACATGATAACATAGGTAGTTGAACGTTATAACTGTTACATTATTACACAGGGTAGTTGAATGTTATAACTGTTACATTAAACATTATTACACAGGGTAGTTGAACGTTATAACTGTTACATTATTACACAGGGTAGTTGAACGTTATAACTGTTACATTATTACACAGGGTAGTTGAACGTTATAACTGTTACATTATTAAACAGGGTAGTTGAACGTTGTAACTGTTACGTTAAACAGGGAAGTTGCACGTTGTAACTGTTACATTAAACATTATTACACAGGGTAGTTAAACGTTGTAACTGTTACATTACACATTATTAAACAGGGTAGTTGAACGTTGTAACTGTTACATTACACAGGGTAGTTGAACGTTATAACTGTTACGTTAAACAGGGAAGTTGCACGTTGTAATTGTTACATTAAACATTATTACCCGGGTAGTTGAACGTTGTAACTGTTACATTAAACATTATTAAACAGGGTAGTTGAACGTTGTTACTGTTACATTAAACATTATTACACAGGGTAGTTGAACGTTGTAACTGTTACATTAAACATGATTAAACAGGTTAGTTGAACGTTGTAACTGTTACATTAAACATTATTACACAGGGTAGCTGAACGTTGTAACTGTTACATTAAACATTATTAAACAGGGTAGTTGAACGTTGTTACTGTTACATTAAACATGATTAAACAGGTTAGTTGAACGTTGTAACTGTTACATTAAACATTATTACACAGGGTAGCTGAACGTTGTAACTGTTACATTAAACATGATTAAACAGGTTAGTTGAACGTTGTAACTGTTACATTAAACATTATTACACAGGGTAGCTGAACGTTGTAACTGTTACATTAAACATGATTAAACAGGTTAGTTGAACGTTGTAACTGTTACATTAAACATTATTACACAGGGTAGCTGAACGTTGTAACTGTTACATTAAACATTATTAAACAGGGTAGTTGAACGTTGTAACTGTTACATTAAACATTATTACCCGGGTAGTTGAACGTTGTAACTGTTACATTAAACATTATTACACAGGGTAGTTGAACGTTGTAACTGTTACATTAAACAGGGTAGTTGAACGTTGTAACTGTTACATTAAACATTATTACACAGGGTAGTTGAACGTTGTAACTGTTACATTAAACAGGGTAGTTGAACGTTGTAACTGTTACATTATTACATAGGTAGTTGAACGTTATAACTGTTTTATTATTACACAGGGTAGTTGAACGTTGTAACTGTTACATTAAACATTATTACACAGGGTAGTTGAATGTTGTAACTGTTACGTTAAACATTATTAAACAGTGTAGTTGAATGTTATAACTGTTACATTATTGCACAAGGTAGTTGAATTTTGTAACTGTAACATTAAATATTATAACATAGGTAGTTGAACGTTATAACTGTTACATTATTACACAGGGTAGTTGAACGTTGTAACTGTTACATTAAACATGATAACATAGGAAGTTGAACGTTGTAACTGTTACATTATTACACAGGGTAGTTGAACGTTATAACTCTTACATTAATTATTATTACACAGGGTAGTTGAACGTTGTAACTGTTACATTACACAGGGTAGTTGAACGTTATAACTGTTACGTTAAACAGGGAAGTTGCACGTTGTAACTGTTACATTAAACATTATTACACAGGGTAGTTGAACGTTGTAACTGTTACATTACACATTATTAAACAGGGTAGTTGAACGTTGTAACTATTACATTAAACATTATTAAACAGGGTAGTTGAACGTTGTAATTGTTACATTAAACATTATTACACAGGGTAGTTGAACGTTATAACTGTTACGTTAAACAGGGAAGTTGCACGTTGTAACTGTTACATTAAACATTATTACACAGGGTAGTCGAACGTTGTAACTGTTACATTATTACATAGGTAGTTGAACGTTATAACTGTTACATTATTACACAGGGTAGTTGAACGTTGTAACTGTTACATTAAACATTATTACACAGGGTAGTTGAACGTTATAACTGTTACGTTAAACAGGGAAGTTGCACGTTGTAACTGTTACATTAAACATTATTACACAGGGTAGTCGAACGTTGTAACTGTTACATTATTACATAGGTAGTTGAACGTTATAACTGTTACATTATTACACAGGGTAGTTGAACGTTGTAACTGTTACATTAAACATGATAACATAGGTAGTTGAACGTTATAACTGTTACATTATTACACAGGGTAGTTGAACGTTGTAACTGTTACATTAAACATGATAACATAGGTAGTTGAACGTTATAACTGTTACATTATTACACAGGGTAGTTGAATGTTATAACTGTTACATTAAACATTATTACACAGGGTAGTTGAACGTTATAACTGTTACATTATTACACAGGGTAGTTGAACGTTATAACTGTTACATTATTACACAGGGTAGTTGAACGTTATAACTGTTACATTATTAAACAGGGTAGTTGAACGTTGTAACTGTTACGTTAAACAGGGAAGTTGCACGTTGTAACTGTTACATTAAACATTATTACACAGGGTAGTTAAACGTTGTAACTGTTACATTACACATTATTAAACAGGGTAGTTGAACGTTGTAACTGTTACATTACACAGGGTAGTTGAACGTTATAACTGTTACGTTAAACAGGGAAGTTGCACGTTGTAATTGTTACATTAAACATTATTACCCGGGTAGTTGAACGTTGTAACTGTTACATTAAACATTATTAAACAGGGTAGTTGAACGTTGTTACTGTTACATTAAACATTATTACACAGGGTAGTTGAACGTTGTAACTGTTACATTAAACATGATTAAACAGGTTAGTTGAACGTTGTAACTGTTACATTAAACATTATTACACAGGGTAGCTGAACGTTGTAACTGTTACATTAAACATTATTAAACAGGGTAGTTAAACGTTGTTACTGTTACATTAAACATGATTAAACAGGTTAGTTGAACGTTGTAACTGTTACATTAAACATTATTACACAGGGTAGCTGAACGTTGTAACTGTTACATTAAACATGATTAAACAGGTTAGTTGAACGTTGTAACTGTTACATTAAACATTATTACACAGGGTAGCTGAACGTTGTAACTGTTACATTAAACATTATTAAACAGGGTAGTTGAACGTTGTAACTGTTACATTAAACATTATTACCCGGGTAGTTGAACGTTGTAACTGTTACATTAAACATTATTACACAGGGTAGTTGAACGTTGTAACTGTTACATTAAACATGATTAAACAGGTTAGTTGAACGTTGTTACTGTTACATTAAACATTATTACACAGGGTAGCTGAACGTTGTAACTGTTACATTAAACATTATTAAACAGGGTAGTTGAACGTTGTAACTGTTACATTAAACATTATTAAACAGGGTCGATGAACGTTTAAGGTGATGTATAGAATCTCGTTAAAATGAAGTAGTATTGATAGTCGAAGTTTTTTGCTGATACATTATCGCGTTACAATAAATGACAACACAGCTGATCAATCCAATACTGTGCATGCAAGACAACTTGCATAGACTTTATTGTATCTATTCTAGTAGCATATATTACGTGCCTAGCAGTCAAAGTAATTATACACCATTGCCCGTTCCCTAGCGATATAATACAGTGTATGTTCTCCTATTCTAGAAATACCTCATTTTATAGATCATTTGTACTGTTACTGTCACATATATCTTCTATATAGAAATGTTGCTGCCTCGTTGACGAGGAAATATAGACGCCTTAGAGCTCAGTAAAGACTAAAACTAGTTTACTATCCATGTTTTACCTGATAAGCAAAGGGACTATTCTGATTTAATGCCGAGTTATGTTATATCTTTCTGTCTTATGTAAAATACAATTTCTGTCTCATATTTGACGCGCTTATATAATCACCATCAAGCTATTTTTGTTTATTGCTCCTTTTGTTAGACTCAGATAGCCTTTTGGCAATTCCATTTTCGTCTGCGTACAGTTAATACATACACAATGGACCAGACAAAAAGGTGAACATTTTGATTGCGAACATGTCTTCATAGCGGACCGTTTTTGTATTACATTTTAGAGGTGTCTCATAATTCATGTTTTGAATGCTTTCAATGTGTTTTAAAAATGTGTATCAAACATTACAATATGCTTTACTCCAGAAACCAGAAGGAATGTACCCGAAACAGGTAAAACAACTTTACTTTACCTATCCATACTTGAGATAGAGTTGTGTCGTTTTTGGTTAGGTGAAAACAAAAATGAAAGTAGTTTCTGAACTAACATCGATCGTTGTGTCTCGATTAATAAGATCATGAATACTGCTGCTGAATGTGAATCGTGATCTTTCCACGGTGTGGAACAATCTCTGGACAGATGCTAAGCCTTATTGCGCTTGTGTCGACTTGAATGTGAACGTAGATACAATAACAGCAACGCATTAACAGAAATAGTATACAGAAAACACAATGTTCAATTATTTGTGTACTGTAGACTTAATTACTCTACAATATGAGACTGACATTCTATTCCAGTTCATATTCGTGCACGAAAATTTCACTTTAAGTTTATGATCCTATCTATCGGTGACTGGTGATACAGTTTTCATAAGCGGCGATGAAGTACGACACTTGGTATTAAACAAGTAATATTAATGCTAAACTATGGTATAATATGGCATGGGTTTGTTTGTCAGGAATAAGCCGTTTCTCTACAAAAGCCCAAACAAAAGCTGAGCTGTTCTGATATTACAAACTGTGAACGAACACGTAAAAGCATAATCAGAGCCTAGTGATTTTAAATTCTAAGGCATTATCAAACAAAGCTGTACCAGTTATTTTTTAGATCAAATGAACCTTGTCACTTTTTGTATTCCGTATTTTTATACATATCACTGCAAACCTTTGTTTTCACTGGTATGTCTAAGTCTGCAGAGAATAATTACATAAGCAGCCATAAGAGAGTAAGTTAACAATTTGTTACCTGGCAATGTGATACAGTATAAGCCTGTGTTTCTAATTAGACTCAAATCAAACAGAACATGTTCAGTAATCCGATGTAATGCCTTACAATCATAACTGTATAACAATATTGTAATTACAAGCAACATTGAACCTTCTATGATATTACCATTATTTTATTATATATAATCTCAGCAGCCCCCAAGACAGTTTGATGACTTTAACCTTACATATAGTACGCTAAATTCAATCTACCACATATGCGTAATTTTCTTATTGTTCTAATCTAATAGAATCATGACTAATAAATAATTATAGGGTTTTTAGCTTATAAACAATATCAATTCAATATATATCATATTACACAACATTACATAACATAAACATACAGCATATTGTTACACAAACGTATCTAAAACAATATGTCTGTGTTACCTAGTGTTAACCAGTCCTATGGATTTAGGCTTTAATATTATGTAACATTCAATCGGACAACTATGTGCAATTTAAACATACTCGTATTGTCAGATGTATATGGGTTATGAATAGTCATGAATAATCGTGACGATGTTACATGTTAGTTTCTAGACGGAAGGTTTGTAAACATGGGAAACCATGGGAATAACAGCTCGTTTCCACCATCAAACACAATAAAGCGACCCCTAGTGACTTCATACACGGTCAGGTTTTCAACGAATTTGAATATTCTCAAGACGTTAATGTAGACTAACCACGTGTGAAAAGCCTGACATTCTACCATAATCGAGCAAAGATTACATTCCAAAGCCTTAAACATTGATTCTATATACGTTCATGCCGCAGGGATTTATGGAATCTGATTTCAGCCTCTGGAGACACCGTGTCTTTATCACAGTGCAAATGTCAAGTTATATTTTCTAATTACGTTAACTTCAGACGATCTTGTGTCACATTGTGGGAAGAATCGCAAGATTTCAACAACAAAACAATGTTAGTTCCGTAACAGACTCCAAAGAGAACTTTCAAAAGGAACGTTTTGTAAGCTGAATACCTCATTTCTTGTGTAATAGAAATACCTCGGTAACCCAGTCATGCACCATGTCCTAGAAATGCCCCGGATAACCCAGTCACGCACCATGTCCTAGAAATACCTCGGATAACCCAGTCATGCACCATGTCCTAGAAATACCTCGAATAACCCAGTCATGCATCATGTCCTAGAAATACCTCGGATAACACAGTCATGCACCATGTCCTAGAAATGCCTGAGATAACCCAGTCATGCACCATGTCCTAGAAATAACTCGGATAACCCAGTCATGCACCATGTCCTAGAAATACCTGAGATAACCCAGTCATGCACCATGTCCTAGAAATAACTCGGATAACCCAGTCATGCACCATGTCCTAGAAATAACTCGGATAACCCAGTCATGCATCATGTCCATCTATTGGGGCACCAGTGTGCGAGTTTAGCCCTTTTTCTATAATACCATGCTATCAGGAATTGCCCGTGTTTGCTTTTTCAAATGCATGGCACAGCCTAAGCGAGAACATGTGACCCACCACATTGAAAGCTGACACTTTACCACTGTGCCATGGTGTATCGGTATATTTTGCATACTGTTGTGGTATGGTTCAAACTATGCGTGCACATTGATAATTAACTGTCTTTCTTATGCAAAGGAGAATAAACGCAAAACACTAAACATAATTACACATTCGCTTGAATGCAACAATAAATTCCATAGATAGAATATATGTTTCACTTGAGTCCTAATTAAATGGCTGGGACTAAAATCCATTCTTGTTTCAACATTACGCACAGGTATACAATGTACAGGTAGCGTCACTAAGTGCTAACCTTTTTATATCGCTCTGTTTCACGTAATTTCCAGGAAGTTCTACACTTGTTTAAACAATTCTACAATTACTGTTTGATGATTTTACCACGCTTATAAAGATTATTTTAATTGCTGCCTATTGAACTCGTGCTTTTAAGTTTAGTGGTATCACTGTACTTCTAGAACGGCTGTATCACACAGGAATACTTGACTCGTTAATTGAAGGGCTTATCCATTCATTGTCTCTGGAATTAGCGTTTTAGAACAGCGGTAAATACAACACACCACAATGTATGTTACAATGGAATCTCACTGTTATATTCCATTTAGCTTCAGTGTACATAGCGTGGGGATTTGTTAAAACTATCAAACGATATTTGTATGATAGTCTGCACCAGCTAACAGTTTCAATGATGATCAACATAGATAACCAATACACATCCATTAATATGGCAACATCATCCCAGACTAATTAATGACATTTAGATGTAAAAGTCTACATCTGCTTCCTCAAAATTGATGATATGTTCGTTAAATGCTCAGTAGTATTTAATGACCCGCATGGAGTTTTTGTGAAATAAATACATTCTTACTGTGTCTGATATAATCAAGGAAGGTTTTTGTGGTGTTTAATACCGATTTGTTAAGGTAACACTACTTCCGTCATACAAGGTGTTCATGTTACCGATTTCCCTGGAATCCATTGTTATAACCACCAGTACTCGCTTATCTTTCCAACACAACTGACGATGTATTTAGTGTAGCAATTTCACGTGACTTTTGGCTACCGTACATAGTCGAATTTTGCTTCACTTCGAAAACAAATAAACCTAAGTATGTTATTTCTTCAGCAATTGTTATGAAATATAAACCACGTTCTGGGTATCCGGCTACAGCCGTTTTCCCCAAAGGTTTCTTGGTCTGTTAGGCAAAACTACTGAATCCCGCATTTCGTTGAAAGCTGACAAGAGATTTTCCCTTAGCGTGGCATTATGGTTAAAACAATCAGTATAGAAATGGAATATTTACGGCTGTTTTTGTTGTAGAAGTGAAACAAAGTTCGTCTTGACACTGTTAACGTTGTTCTGAACGCGTACACATACATTCAGTAGTGATAGTGTGTCGATACAATTAATGCCACAACTAACAACTAAAAATGAATGTATAAACGGTGTCAGTAAACTATGGATGGGTGAGGATTTACTGACCATGCACTTTACTTCTATAGTCAAATACATGCATGCGTTCTCTGATTTGAAACTGTATATCTTGGATCGAATCTAAATATTCACTGTTAAATTATGCAATACAAATCAACTATCATTATTCGGTTTTTGGTTCATCTATTCATTAAATCGCTATTTTCACGACATCTCCTGGGTCATTTATATCACTTAGTACATAAAACATAAAATGAAGACAGTATAGTGCTTTCGTGATACAATATATTCCAATAAGAAAGAGAAACAGTTAAATAAATCAAGCAGAGACAGCTTTATGATACCAAATTCTCTTATTCTGGAATTGCGTCTAGATTTACCGAAATGAGAAGACATGTATAGACTTCAGAATATAGTTCTAGAATTTTATCGATTAACGTTACAACATTATGTCGTCAGTATTCATCAAACTAAACCAAATAAAGTTGCTTTAGATTGAAATGGAATTATGAGAAATGGCGTGTACATCTTTTAATTTAAGATAATATCTTGGAAGCGGTGTTAATTTAGATTGTTTTCCAAGATATGTAAGTACGCACATGTGTTTAAACTCACTTTTCAACTTGTTTAACATTTTCCTGGAAAACATCATCAATCAATTTCAAGAATCAAATCTCGTGCACTACAATTATCATATTACGAGGGCTGATCGACAAAAACTGTCAAATCATTTGATTTGAATGGGACAAAATTTCGTGTTTTGGTGAAAAAGGCCATTACGTGGAACTTTAAGATGTTCCAAGTGATTGTCAATGAATGATTGAAACAAAGTGAATTTGCAACACATTTAATTTTCTCACGTTAAGGTGATACTACATGAATATAATACGAATAGAGAACTCACTAGGTTTATATTTTTACTATGAGCGACGCCCCTAACAATATAGAACAACCTAGCGAATGCGCTCTCTTTCTATTCAAGGAGAACAAACTGCACCAAAGCAAGGCGCATGTAGGTTGGATGATCAAGTAATGAGATAAACGCTCTAGATAATGATTCTTCGTGATATCAATAAATTCAGTTTTTATTTCAAAAATAATGTATCCTCACTCCGTCTGCCGAGCTTCATCAACTTTTCATCCATAACTGGCAGAGATAGTATCTATTGTTTTTGCAACCATAGGTACAGCGACTCGCCACACATTAACGACCCTCGTCAATGATGTCACTTACGTAAATTGCTAACTATTCAAACGTCGAATTGCTCCGGAATTCGCGCATTTCTCTTAAACTATTGGATAGATTTAGTAATATTCAGTATTCATTTAGAACATTTGTTCATTTGACTAAAAGCAACTCATTTGTTATAAAATATCAAGGAAATGTTGAATAATAATTCCATCATTTTTATTCTAAAGACGGCTCTCGTATACGACGTCCGTCAAACGAGTCGCAATCATTAATGTTAGGATTATTTTACGCTCAGTGGATTTACTTCATATTTTTATTAATTTGTTAACATCTCGTACATTACTAATCCGTTGTTATTTTTCTATATATTTACGTGTCACATCACATGCCATATCATTAAATTATATAATTTATATTTTAAGGACCGCAATGGAAATAAGATCAGCATGTAGGCCTATGTGTTGCTCTTTTTTTGCGCCATCCTTTACATGTATTGTTTATTGTCATGACTTTATTATTGCTTTTATGTTAGATTATTGTTATTGTATGTTGTCATGTATAATTATGCCATCCATCCGTCCGTCCGTCCGTCCGTCCGTCCGTCCATCCGATGCTCGTTTCCTAATTCTTAATGCCTGTTTCGACCTAAATCATAGTTTGTGGAAGAAATGTATATACATGTATTCGATATGTAATTTTTTGCCGACACATTTTGTTTCCAAGATTCCAAACAGCATACGCCCAACCATTTTATACACATTGTTAATAAAATTCCTTCGTTTTCTATTCCAATGTATGTTCGTTCCCAAATACTACGAATGGTCCTAATTATACGAAACAGACATCAATTCAAGTTTTATTACAAGAAAATGGCGAACATTCAAACACGTCTCAATGATATACATAATTATTCATAAAAAAATGTTGGCTCTCGACGTGAAGTTATGTCATCTGTTATATTGCACTCTATGTAAAGCGGCACTTAGTCTTATCAATCAAAGCAATTCTTTGGATATTCAAATGATTATAGCGAATAAGGTGCTTATCAGCATTATTTTATAGGCGTAGTTGAAATCTCCGGGGGTAGGGAGGGGATTAGGGGTTGGTGCACAATACATCTCTTGCACGAGTAGCTAGGCGATGCCACCAGTAATGTTTGGCTTTGAGTTGAAGTGATTCATGTTTACAAGGGATAATTTAATGATGGATGATTTGTTTCAAAATTGTTCAGTTTGGTTTGATTACTTTGGTACACAATCATGCTTCCTATGGTTTGGACTATGGATGGGTTGTTTGTAGGCGTTGTCGTCTATGATATATCATACCGTTCCTAAGGGGAATACAACCGACAACAATCATTTGCGTTCATCGCATTGCACGCACATGAAGATTTATAGATATAGTAGGTGTGTGTAGAATTGTAGAACACATGTACCTTCGGAAACTACAGATTTTCTCGATTAAGATTTGAAAAATCATACCAATTGATGAGTAGTCGAAAATTGACATGACGTGTAAAGGCAACAATACATCAATACGCCCCATAATTTAGTCAACTACATTTAAATATAATCCAAATACTGCTCGATGTAGATTCGCTTGAATACATCACGAATGTTCGTAGCATTCTGAGGTGGGGGGGGGGGTAAAAAGACCAGATTGCATCGAGAATGTAGGCAACATTTGTAGGATACACTTGGAATATCTTAAAACATACCACAAACATAACATCAGAGCAGTACTAATTGTTAGCGACATTGGGACATGTTGATTACCGGAGATATCATGTTTGCCTCAGACAAAACGTTTAGATTCTTCAATATTATATTTAAAGAGACTAAACTCCATTTTGATGATAAAAACACGTTTTGTAGACGTTTTATTCACAAAACTATGTTTAACGAATACATAAATAATTCTTAAAACTTGCATTATGTTAAGGAGAAAGTCCAAGTAACTGTCCATTCCTGAGAAATAATGGAGACGAGGCCCCGAAGGGGCCGAGTATTCATTATTTCTCAGGAATTGACAGATACGCGGATTTTCTCTGACTTAAAATACACCAATACTGTCAAATGTAAATTTGATTTTCTGAAAAGATGCTGTAAATGTCAAAATTGAAAGAAAATGCATTTTCCCCCAAAAAAGTCTCCCCTGATGTACCTCTTATAAATAGAAGATTAAAAATATGAACATGACTGAGCGAGAAGATCATGCTTTTTTCATGAAACCAGTGAACTAATACAATAACTCTCCATTACTAATACTGGTGTGTAGTCCATGCAAACACATGGTGCGAGTTATGTGTTACACGATCAAGCAGTGGTCATTTACCCAGTGTCACTTGATGTTATAACACGTTGGACATTGTGAAGACTTTGTTTCAGTCAGAGGATATATTTCCGTGCATAAACTATATATGGATATTTATAATTGATATGCAACTTTATGGACATAACTATAGCTAGTTTGCGATAGAAAAAAATCGTGTTTTTTGAAAATTTCTCTGTAATTACTACACCTACAAGTATGAACTTTTGCACTAATAAATGAAATATATCTACCTAATACACACTGAAATTTCAGCAAGATCAGAAATGAGTTTTGTTCATAAGTTCTATGTAACATTTTTGTAGTTTTGTATGAAAAATCAAGTTAGAAGACTTGATACTTGCAACAGCCAATTTACGGTTATGTGATACGGATAACGGTATATTTACGTATTTGCAACCTACTTAATTTAACAGATGCGAGGCCCGTCTGTGAATATGACGAAGTACATGTTATTGCTGTACATTGTTTACAAGCGACACACCTAAATAAACCGAATCACAAGGGCCTCCTAAGTCTTGTTGTTATAACAGCATCTTCAATCCCGCTGATCATGGATTGTAACAGTTAAATAATTGATAGTAAATCATCAATGGAATTCCAGATTACCTCCCTGCGTTAAACTGTTAATACGCATGTAATTTCAATATGTAATAAAGAATAAATGTCTTTTAATTGGTGACTAAAAATTATGAAATTCAAAATGAGACTAGGTAGGAAGTTATTGTAGTTCTGTGTAATTTTTTACCAAAATCTGACGAATGGATTTTCAGAAATCTTTAAAAAACACGATTTTTTTTCTATCGCAAACTAGCTATACAATGTTTTTAACATGTTGTTATTAAGCCTAGATCTGTATTTGCACAGTCATGTTAATGAAAGAATTAATTAATGTACTCAAAAAATGATATGTATACTTGTGAGGGCAGTGTCTATTCCTAGGCGCCGCAGTCCGATGTTGGCTGCCACACCCACAAAAGAGAAAAAGTCACCCCGTGAGACTCGAATGTTTCATTTGGTAGCCCAATGATCAGAGGAGGTTAATGTTCAAGAGTGATTTAGCGGCTGAGCAGCTGTGAAAACAGCCCTCGTAAATTGGGAACTTAACCTTTTTCTTACCCTTAAAAATTTATACAAACTTTGCCTGTTCTTTAATTCAAATTTAGCTTTGTACGTACTATTATGTTCAAACAGTTTTCATCTGATCTTCTCAAAACCTAAGTTGCAATGTTCATTGACATTTTAATGTAGGCCAAGGTCGATTATTTCATTTTTAGTATAATGCTGAAGACGGGTGTCATGATTTAGTGATAATTTTGGCCCTTGTGAATGTATAAAAGCTGTAATTGGAACTTATTGAATAATCATGATCACGCGAAAGTGCAATTGCAAATTAACGGTTTTTAATATCATATCACACTAGCATCATCTTGATTTCTTTATTTCTTGTGCGCGTACCACCCTAATAGCTGAAATATGTTAAAAGCTATTTAGAATCCGCAGGTTGATTTAATATTCTAGTTTTCGTCTTTTTTCTGTGTTCGGCTCTTTCAGTTGAGTGCCGCTTTTCCTGAAAATTGTATTGCCCTTTTTGTGAACACATACATTTTGTAATGTATCAGTCAGTTGCATCCACGGCCCCAACCTTCCAGCTTTCCCCGCACTGCCGAGGAAATGTTGGGATTTTTTTCACCGAAACAATACCTTTGGGACAATGTTTAATTGTAAGATTACCGCGGAAGGGCGGGGGTTTTGAAAAATTCCCGACCCATCTATTTGGGATGGCGGGCAATGAATGCAACTCACTGGTGTATAATTATACATTATTTACAATAATTCTCCATTACCTGTTAACACACTTAATAAAAATAACTTTCCATTTTTTGTTAACACTACATATGTGTGTTATGTTTTTCAGGCATAGAGAGTTTTCTTAACAATAACTCTCCATTATTGCGTATACACATTTAATGTAATGTGTATACGAATTAATGGAGAGTTATTGTTAAGACAACTCTCCATTCCTGAAAAATAATGGAGAGTTTATGAATGGGTTAATCCCCTGGGTGTATTTTAAAATACGATCAAATGTGTTATTGATGAAAACTCACCAACATATTTTACCGTCCGTTAATAATGTTACGACTTTTCTCGGCCTTTATATACTATTACGCTATAGAACAACGTTAAATACATATTTTACCGCGTAAGTCACGCAATAGATATTTGGCGTTTAAATAGTAATAAACCGACGTTATTGGATAATTTTTTTTCTAAATGAATGAGTCCAGGTTCTTATATAAATGTATTATTAAGTCGGTCAAGCAAACAAGAGAGCCTGAAAGGCCCTAGGTCGCTCATCTGTTGCACATTGGTCTACTACCTGGTATCAGTACAACCTACATTCTGACCATATTTCATGAAGATTGGATCAAACAGTGACCCCTGGAGTGAACACAATGTTTTTCTAAGATATGACCTAGTGACCTAGTTTTTGACACCACATGACCCAGTTTTGAACTTGGTATTAATTTCATGGAGAACAAAATTCTGACCAAGTATCATGAAGATTGGATCAAAACGGTGACCTCTAGTGTGAATACAAGGTTTTTCTAAGATTTGAACTAGTGACCTAGTTTTTGACCCGGCATAACCCAGTTTCGAACTTATCCTAGATTTGATGGAGAACAACATTCTGACCAAGTTTCATAAGGATTGGAACAAATTGGTGACCTCTAGAGTGTATAAAAGGTTTTTCTAAGATTTAACCTAGTGACCTAGTTTTTGACCTGGCATGACCCAGTTGATCTCGTCCTAGATTCTATAGAGAACAACATTCTGACTAGGTTTCATGAAGATTGAATCAAATTGGTGACATAAAGAGTGTACACTAGGTTTTTCTACGATTTGACATAATGACATAGTTTTTGACCTTGCATGACCCAGTTTCGAACTTGGCCAAGAGTTTGTAGAGAACAACATTCTGACCAAGTTTCGTAAAGATTGGATCAAATTGGTGACCTCTAGAGTGTACACAAGGTTTTAATAAGATTTGACCTAGTGACTTAGTTTTTGACCCCACATCACCCAGTTTCAAACTTGTCCTAGATTCCATGGAGAACAACATTCTGACCAAGTTTCATAAGGATTGGAACAAATTGGTGACATCTAGAGTGTTCACAAGATTTTTCTAAGATTTGATCAAGTGACCTAGTTTTCGACCCCACATGACCAAGATTTTATAGAGAACAACATTCTAATAAAGTTTCATGAAGATTGGATTAAAACTGTTGCCTCTAGAGTGTACACAAGCCAATTGTTGACGGACGGACGACGGACGAAGAGTGATCAGTGAGCTAATAAACTGCGATTTTTAAAGAGCTTTTTTGATAATTTTGTAATTTACCAACTGGAGTTCAGTCCTTTAACGTTGACTTGCCTTTCACATGTACGATTCCGTGTCGCCGTTGCGTGCTTCGGATCGTCAATCGCACACCAGAATAGTTTCTCGGATAATCTCGCAAATTACATAACTATAATATATCGGCTTGGTTCTAAGGAATTTAGACACCTGGTTAAGTTCAGCAAACGTCAAGATGGTGCAAATATTGGGATGAGTTTACGGACACGATTTTTTGCATTGTTATAAATGACCCATACACCGGGAAACATCTAGAACTGCAGAACCAAAACATACCTGAACAATCTCATTAGTATACACACTATCCATTCGGCTATACATTTATCATAAAACAATACATTTCTCGCAAACAGCACATGTGGCAAAGACTGTAAGGAATGGCAACCATCCACCATGGTACATCAACTTATACAATAACAAGAAACCAGCCGGCTTCTTTCCAGTGTCTCAGCTGCCAACAGACGAATAACAATAATTAACATAATACAATTTATAGATCGATTTAAGGAAAGATATACAATTGTTTCCTGCAAATAGGAAGTATAACATAGATGCATGACATGCTTTGGTGAGTAATAAATGCGTTCCATATTATAGATCTTGCACTCTATTAGCAATAACCTCTGCCGTGTGAAAACCACTAAATAATGAAAGTGATTATCACAAAGAATGCGTGTGGAATTAGCGTACGTCACGTGATGGGCCTGGACTGTCAGAACATTGCAATAAATATATAATTAACTTTATATTTATATCATTTTGGTTGTTATCTTTGGGCGCTAGCAGAATTTTTAATTCTTGGATGATTAAAAATAAACAAGATAGTAGGGTACGATTGTGAATGACTTGGTACGTGAATTCAGGCGATGGAGTTGTCGAGGGTAGTATAATATACCACAATACTTGTGCGACTGTCGCCAGAGATATTGATTAATTGAGTGTCGCAAATTTCTGTATACAAACGTTAAGTAATGCAAATGTGAAAACAATCCAGACCCTGTATTTAAGCAAACGTAAATGAGTGTATATGCATTGTTACGTGATGTTAGTTGCTTACATTGTTTTCATAGATTTCCCTTTGAACGGCGTTACCTTATACTCATTATTTATATAACTATGGTTAAATGAGGCGTAAAACTAATATTAAGTTCCAATATTCTAAGACAAAATAACTGTCTACTATTTAAATTGCTTTGAGACATAAACAGAGATCATAGCAATATAATGCCATACACGGGTAAACACAACACAACAAGTACATATGAACGGCATTCAATCTAAGTCTGCCCCTTAAATGTGTCTTAACAGAAGTACAATATAACGTCATAGAAATATAAAACGAACAGCACGAACAAATAAAGTATATCCAGTCTAACACACACACATAAGATGTCCTTAATATGACATTTATGACTATTGACTAAAGCTAGAGAAATGATACGGCCACAAGGAAAGCAATTCAACAAGAAGGAAGAGTTGTCATGATCTATCATAATACAATAAATACACATAATCAATATGCAGCAATATACATCACATTGGTAACAATCAATCTGGTTAATTTGTCTAGTATACAGGATGTCTCAAAATACATGTCCGCTTGTTGAGGACATATCACTCCGTAATGTTTTGCTTTACGTATCTGATTTGTATGTATGATTAAAGGGCATTCCAATCAATGTAGAAATAACAAAACAATTCTCCAAAACAATGCATACGAAACCTATAGAATGTATTTTGAGTAAAAACCTGTGTTTGACGTCGTTTGACAATGTTGATGACGTTCACAATTACTTCCTGTCTGATGTGATGTTTCCATTTTCTCCACAAATTGATAGTTTGAGTTTTGGTACAAGTATATATATTGAACTGTATAATCATACTTTCAACTGGTATCAGATGAAATATATAGTTAGGATATGTTTTTTTTCCTAATTTCAATAAAAGAAGCATCAGCAAATCCATATTTCTACCAAGACAGTTTTTTAGTAATTGGTACTTTATTGAGTACTAGTTTAAACTTTCAAGTTACATTATATGAATATTATTGGACTGTTGGAGATGAGCTAGAAATACAGCTTATGTGTTCGTTTCGAGGGGTTGGGTGCATCTTTAATGCATGTTATATGCTAAGAAATGTGTGAATATCAAATTTTAAGTCCCACTCGTGTATAATGTGTTTCTTCTCTAAAATGCGACCGATTTCATTTTCAAGTGATCCCTGATCAGTTTCTCAGTCAGTGTTGGCATAATAGAGAACGATTGTCTATTACTATGTCCACATATGATATAAATTTAACCCATGTTACCGTACAACATGTTTTCTGCCTATTCGGAAAATGTTGAACGTTCTTTGCTAATGACATCGGCATAACGTATAATTATGACGTCGTCAATGGTTCGAGTGTTGACACATGCTATAATTAACCACACAATATTGAAATTTAGCCTTAATATGCGACTATGATTATCAATTTACTAACTCATTTGACAAAAATATGGCTCTTCAACCCGCGGACATGTATTTTGAGACACCCTGTACATTCTAACACACTTCCTTGTCTGGCAGTTTAATTTTATTTATTAGGCTGTTACCATTTTTAAAAATTCCAATAAACAAGGCTGATGATAGTACCTTTATTCTCTGGGTAAATTTAGTTGCTAGCTCTTATATGGTTCACCACTCCATGGACAGACCTAGCGACTATATCAGCACCTATGCATGCTTGTATGTATGCTTATAAGCAATACGACACCGGACATCCGCTCTTACCCAAAACATTTACATAACGGCTATACTGTAGGCGGTAGTTATATTTTAGTCTATATATGCTTTCTTACATATATTTCGTATCTGAATGCAAACTGTATTTATATAAATCCGCGCGTAGCGGTTAAATCCCTAAAGTAATGCATATATCGTCAGCCTTCACAAATGTCGCGTAATTATAGTAAGTAAGTAAGTAAGTAAGTAAGTAAGTAACGACTTTATTTATAGTAGATAACATATTTGGTAATATACCAATTTTCAATATGGTCTACATTAAGAACATATATACATTAATTACATGATAACATACAAACATATTAATGATAAATACAAACAGTATCACATATAACTTAATGAGATGATCAGAATATGAAAACACACATGTTGTTAAAGCATTAAATCATATATAAATAAATAACTTTGTACATAGTGTATACATAATCAAAAAAGGTATGAGAAAATCCGACATGGAAGGTAGCACTCAACCCAACCAGCCGAGCACAGAAATCAGAAACACCTCGACACAACACCAGAGTACAACTTGAAGACAACTGGTATACAAATTACACAAACCCGAAATCCCACCACGCGCGTTTGCCGCCTCAGTCAGTCAAACTATGCGGGGCAAGAACCAAGCGATAAGACTAGAACAAGGGACAACACACATTTAAATGACACAATTTACATGATCTATTGATTTTGTTTCCATTGTAAGAATTGTCTTTTAAATGCATTGATGTTCTCTGCCTGCGTAATATGTAATGATATTTCATCCCAAATAGAAGCTCCTGAGTAGGAAAATGATTTCCTAAAGAACTCCATATTTGGGGATGGAACAACCAATTTTTCATTTGTTGTTGATCTTAATCCAAGATTAGAGTTTAATACAAATTTATCACTTAGATATTTTGGAACTTTATTGTGCATTGAATTATACATTAAAATAGTTTTTTTATATATTATTCTTTCGTCAATTTTCATCCAGTTTAATTTCATGAATAATTCATCTGACGGGTGGTCATATGGTTTATCTAGAATAACTCTAGCTGCCCGTTTCTGAAATTTGTAAAGTTTATCTATGCGTTCCTTTGCACATGATCCCCAAATTGTACTGCAATAGTCAAGGTGGGGCAGGATATATGCATTGAAGAAGAGCTTACGAGAGTCTAGATTGAGACAATGTTTGATGCGTAGTAGTAAGTATAAAAGAGAATTACATTTTTTAAGAACATGATCAACGTGACTTTTCCATGCTAGAGTTTGATCTATTTTGATACCAAGAAGTTTTTCTTCTTTGGAGTTCGTAAGAACTTGATTGTTAAGAATTATATCTGAATCACTATGTTCAGATCTGTCTTTTAGTTTTTGGTGAGATGCAGCAATATACATAACTTTAGTTTTTTGTGCATTTGGTAACATGGCGTTCTGTGTGCACCATTGTTCTGTGATATAAACTTGCTCTTGGAGGGACGATTTTACGTCACTGAATGTTTTACCTGAAGCAGACAATGTAGTGTCATCAGCGAACATGTCAATGTTTGTGTTATTTTGTTGATAGAGGGGAAGATCATTTATGTAGATAATAAAAAGTAAGGGTCCTAAAACTGATCCTTGTGGAACACCAGCATTGATACCTTTGGCACCTGAAAACTGACCTGATATGTTAACCTTTTGGAAACGGTTTGTTAAATATTATCAACATTAAAAGACGAACACACAGTGAGGTAATATTTACATGTTTCGTGTGTAACGTTTATATTTCAGCCTCCATAATTAATATATATCTACTACGGTAGGAAACTTTCGAATCAAAATTCCTAAATGAAAAAGTCAAATTCGTGACAATATTGATGGCAAGTTTGTAAGGATAGCTTGCCGACGAAGATTGGAATTATAAATTTGACATTTGCCTTTTATTTCTAGAAAAGACACATCACGTCAGATGCCAAATCTCCTACACGTTTCTAGACTTTGTTAGTTTACTGAAATCGTTTTCCCGACACAAATCTCGAACGAAGCGCGAGTTTGATGGACGCTTAGTTAATGTGAATTAACCTGTCTGTGACAGTAACATTAAAACAGACGATTCCTTAAATTGAATATTGTTTCTTGTCATTTGATCACCCCTAGCAATACGACGGATCAATGAAAGATAATATCTCTGTAATGGTTTTATCTTATACTCGCGACTGTTGGCTAACTTGATAAATCAGTCTGTAGCGAGTATAATGTAGTTTAAGGCTCCATATTTTACTGTGATACAGATCGATCTTTGCTCTATGTGCCTAATTGTATTACTGAACTACGGTGACTTTGCAACATTTACCTGGCTACACTGTATGTTGTGTGATAGTGTAGTGTAGCTTATTAAGGTACATAAAAGACATGCACTAAACATCAGTTACGCCAATTTCTCCAAAGCTAATGAGTGAATTTTCAATTCCCGCCCAGAATATCCAGCACTCTAGAATGGGTTCGATACTGGATCGGCTTAGATATATATTGTACCGTGAGAGTTACGTATATATACTGGTGGTTTGTTGCACATATTGAGGCGAGATGGAAGGCGAGCAAGTTATACATATATACAGATAATGTATGTCCTGAAAAACGTAATGTCGGCTAAACAGCATACTGGTACATGACTGGCAAGGTGTTGAAATAACTGATTTAAAATTTAAAAAAAATCGACAATAATTATCAAGTCATCGGTAATGCTACGGTCACATTTGCCCTACGAGCTCCGTACGAGCTCCGTACGGAGCTAACGAGCTCCGTACGAGTTGATTTTGCTGAACTCGCACGACGTCCGTACGGTGCTCCTAGTACCGGACGGATATTGATACTCGTACGAGAATCGTACGGATTTTTTTCGACTCGTAGAGGTCTCGGTGACATGTTAAAACTTTTTTACCGAGCTCCCGAGTTGTCTACGAGCTGTCTACGAGCTCGTATATATTTTGAGTCAGACGTATTTCGCACGGGACTTTAACGGTCAACGTCATAGGATTAGATAGTGAACAGTATGTCAGCAGTTATATGTAAACAATGTTAATTGTTACGTGTATGTAACAATACGTTATAGACAATATATCGAAATTTCGACACATTTTTCAATATCTAATTAATGATACATGTGTTTAACTGCTATTGTGTCAATGCTGCATCTGTACCCAGTACCTAAGATCCGGTACAAAGATAAGTATAACGTATCAATTTTAAAACACAAAACATAAATTAGGTAATGAAATCCAAATTTAATACATAATTATAATTATGCCCTTCAATTTTAACATCTGCTATGTTTTGAATATATAGCCTTTAATACAAAACAAATATTTAGTGTAATGATTAGTATTTTTATACAAAAAAATGACTAAATACTTTGATATATATTGCCTATGTTTGTTTTGGTTGAAGCTGAGGGGGAAAGAATGATTGGTTAGCATATCCAGAACGAAATACAGGGTGCTGACAGATTACTTATGCGTGTAGGTCTAGGATTCTAGGTGGCCGGATTTATCCATGATGTGACAAGTCTGGCCACCCAATATGCCTTGTTCGGCACCCAGTAATTTTATATGTCATTGTTTGTATGATTGTTTATAAAATAGGTCTACAGGGAAGACTGGACTTTTCCAACCGAGTTGTCTCTTAAAATAAAGGTATTGCTGTTATATTATAATAATGACGCTACTAGCTTTTGAAAGAAGTATTTAAATGATTTTAAGAAGAATCAACATGTTAGTACGTCAACAAGCATTTTAACATGGTATAATCAACCATTCGGTGACACGCAGACTGTGGTCGCGTGGGTAATTCTCTAGACTACGGGCCGACAAGTCCATCAAAAGTTTTAATCTCGACCAGGACATATGGGCATTCGGAAATCATTTCATTGTTTCCATCCAACTAGAAATGGACTAGTTGGTAAACTCAGAGGTGGTCCACACCTAAAACGTTAAAGAACCAAGTTGCATATTCGAAAAGGCTAGGGGTCCCACAGGCCGTTTAACATTCTGTCTCTTCCAACATCCCGTGTATCCGATATGTACCCGATGTTTAATGATGATCGCGCAGACACCGACCAATGAGTAACAACGTATATTTTTTAATATACACACTGTACTTTACATGACCCTGGCCGGCGTCACTCGATGCTACACAATTCCCCGATCTGCAGCATGACAACGTTCGGCTTCAGTCAAATTAGCCAAAATGTACGCCGATCGTTCATTGTATTATGAAGATGTCCAACCGGTTATTTTGCTAGGTCCGACTAGCACAAGAACATAACACAAGAAGTACTCGTCTCTTAATGTAAGATGGCCATATTTTACCAACATTCCAGAAGCCCAGACCCTATTTCACCAAACCTGGATCCGCTCATGCTCAATGTAAAATGAATTGACATGTCCGTGATTCGCGTGCACATATCTTATGTGTACACATACATATTTGTCTATACGTCTATGTGTTCTTTTTATCTTTTAGTTCATGACAACTGTGAAATATACAAGTACTCAATGTACTTTAATACATATACTCATCGTACTATAATAAACTCTATACACGTATATAGCCCTGATCGTTCAATGTAGATCAAGAAGTAATTAAACGTTTTTTTCTTGCATTTATAAACATGACATGAAAATTCCATCATTCTTTAATCATCTTACATATAACAATAACTAAAAATAGGTAATGTCAGCTTCCTTGTGAATTCCCCACTTCAGTAATAACTACGAGCAAGTAGACTACTCGGGAGCTCAGTGGAAAATTTTCATCGAGCTCCCGAGTCCTAGATACGAGTTACGAAAATCCGTACGATGCTCGTAAGAGCGTACGGACTCCGTGCGGGCTTGCTAAATTTCGACTCGCACGGAGCTTGTACGACTAATGTGACCAGGCGAAATTGAAATATGCCGTAAGAGTGACTTGCGAGCTCCGATTGACCTACGAGTAGCTTGCGAGCCCCGTACGATCTCCATAAGAGCGCCGTGCGATCTCCGTACGAAGATTACGATGTCCGTACGGACCACGTACGAGACATTCTCTTTCAATCGTACGAGGTCCGTACGAGCTGTGACCGGAAGCTAAGAACTTAAAATACCTTAAGGATTTGAAATATTTTGGACTCGTAGCCTACTCGTTCGAGTTGGTAAATCCGTACGGACATCGTAGGGCAAATGTGACCGTAGCATAAGGTACAGTTTTTCTAAATCATAGATGATAATTATTTTTAATTACATTCAATGAAGTAAATTTTGGAATCCGTTCTTAATTAATTTCCACGTAATGTTTTAATTCAAAATGATCCAGGACTCTATAATTAAAGTTAATTAATCCGAAGATCTACACAGTAAAAATATTTGTCTTCGTTTAGCATTTAATCAGAGAGCAAATGACCTTTACTGATTTAATGGGATAATAGAAAAAATATATGTAAATAATTCTCAGAAACAATGCAGAACAAGATTTCTTCTAGTTAATGCGATTTTTATCCTGGCTTGAAATAAGTTCTGTGTTTTTCTAATGTGTTTGTGTGTATAATTACATCGTTTTCAGTAAATCTAATCAGTATAGAGATAAAGTTTGAGTAGATTTTCTCGTAGATTAACATGTGGGTACAATATAACCTCCCTCGTAAATATAAAAAAATATGTTGGGATCAGTAATTGTAGCTTTGTGATACACATGTTTGAAGAATTAGTTACAAATAAAACAGTGATACAAATTAGCTCAGACACAAATAACATAAAATGTCCATTTCTTGAGTATAAAAAGAAGATTAATGTATATGAAGCTTACATGTGTTTTTCATGAAGCCATCAGGAATGAGTTGATATATTTCCAAATATTGGTAGGAGAAGGGCTTATTCAATGGCTTCACATGTATGTGTTATGTGGCTTAGTTTAAGATTATTCCCCATCCTAGATTTTAAATGCCCGCATGTTTCATTAGGCTACAATAATTTATTTAATGCCGAATAGAAAACAGGTGCATGCAATCGGTTGTGTTATATATTATACCAGTTCCGATACCGAACATCTGATGTAATCCTTCGCCACAAATGTGATACATTCTTTATATCATAGGACACTAAAATGCAAAATACGCATCGATTTATTGGGAAAAACACGCCCATATAGTAAACTTTATACTGCACATGTTACGTATAAAATTATACGTACTCACTGTACTAAGCCGGATACAATGAAAGTCATGTCATATAACAAAAAGTTTGGAATATGATGAGAAGGAAGAAATATTAATTTTAAATTGATTTCATAAGGAGAGAGTAATAACTATTCATATGCGGTGAATATACACCCAGAGAGACACATTTAAAATCAACGCTCTATGCAGTCCATTTATACAGCCGTTATGCCGGACTAGTCGAATTTCACGTAATTGTTTTTCTAAATTTCCATGTTAACCTTGAACACCACAGCCAACGGTGTTTGAGTCGAAATTTCGGTACGACACACGAATATCCAAGGTCACATTGAATTCACGATTGTGTCGACTCCCTAGCTAATCAATTTAACTAACAAATTTTTTTATTAGTTATTCCTTTTAATTGAATTTGTTTTTATGACATTTCGAATTTGCATTGTATCAAAATTCATAGAAATAAATACCTATGGTAATAAACGATTGTACGCTATATTGCCCTGCTGTTCTTTTATTTAAATATATACTATACCAGCTAAACAGAAACAAACTAACGCATTGTTGAGTTTAATTATATATTAATCATGTAAAAATCTACTTAAAATAGCAATGCATTATATAACTTCATTATATTCATATGCATGATAAAACTGACGTCACGAGTGAATGAAAACATATCACTTCCCTGTTTTTCCTAAATGAACTTCACAAGTGTATGAAATATTTCATTTCATTTATTCAACTTGGCAGTTTAATTGAAACAAAACATGGCATCTGTTTATCTAGAATCTTGATAAAACGCAATACTTAAATTCAGTCCTCAATAAATTGAATTCATGCAAGGAAACCATTTGCTCGGTCGATGGTGTAATTTCCAATTTAAGTGTTATTCAATGATGTTTACATTTTACCCTTAACAATTTCGGTACAAATGAAAGTATTAGCTTATTTAACCTGCCAAGACCTCCTGTAACTATTTCACAATTAATGAAAACATTCGTCAATTAGTATATTTACATTTCCTATGCTCTATAGTACTCTTCTACGCCCGCAAATTAATCCGCGTGAATTTATTATTAATGGAATAAATGTCAAGATGTATACGTTTACACCCTTATATATTTCCACCTGGCACGTTTTTCGGTGAACAATTTCGTATGAAGCAGTTTAGTGAAGCTAAAATGGACGCACTAAACCAATTAACATTGAATTACTACGAGTACACGGCCTTGATATTCATACAAAAAAATATAATTTGAACAAAGCAACAATCAGAAAGCATTCACAAATTCCAAGCCTGCCTTATATGACTCAGTCTATTGTAACAGCATGAGCTGTATATATAGCAAACATTCTTGTATTTGTTTAAACCATATGACCCCCATATAAATATTTTATGACAATTATATCCCGATTACAGTTCAGACAAAGCGATTAGTAATAGAACTTCCTACCACTCGCATACCACTTCAAAGTAAACAGAACTGGCGGTTTTCAAAACTAAGCTTGTGTATTAAAACAGGTTCTCTTATCATTTCCCAAAGGCAATTTGATTTCATTGCACTAGGACCACGGCTTCTGGCAATAATTTTGCCTTAGCAAGAGCTTTCCCACTGTCCGTAAAAATAGCTTTAAAACATAATTTACGACCAATTCACGTTTTTGGCTGTCAGAATTGAGTCGGACATAAAGACAAAACAGACAGAAACTGACGACCCATAAGTGCCATTAAGTTGTATTTAGGAGTATTCAGAACTGTGGAGAATTTGACAGAAACATGCAGCTTTCAATACATGCAGACTTAACAAGTTCTAACGACATGCGTCGATTAAATCGTACAGTATATTCGGTGCATATTTTTATTTAAGGTTTTTAGTTCTTGAAGCAAATCGAAACAGCGAGTAGTCAATGAAAATAGTCTTTATAAGACTACACGGAAAAAATGTTGACTGAAGTTGTTTTCAATTTTATTTTCAAAACAACGACCTGAATTGCTTCTGAATGACAAGGATGGTACACTATTGTGACGGCAATACTTGTTTTTTCCAAGAAAATTAATGAACAAAGCTACTTCATTCTGGTTACACCAAAAACACTCAAATTAGCTTCCTGTGCGTTTTCATTATCATGTAGTTTTGTAGTACATTGATAGAAATAGAAATATACGTTCACAAAATGTCAAACACCGTTCCGACAGTTTTGAAAAATTTCTGTCGAGCAAGCCTTGTTAAAAGTTACAAAAACCTATACGGGTTGTAATATTGTTTAGACATTGTTTATGCATACACAATGACGACACACACATACACTCACGTATAACGCAATGGCGACACACATACAGTTTATTTTCAGAATTTAAGACATTATGCCCATGATTCACATATCGATGGCTTCGAACCAGAAGGTCGTAACTACCTCTTACGACCTTATAACACTCATACATATTTGAAATCTGCTTCACAAGGCGCTTCTTATGAGCATATTTTCATGAAAATCTGAAATTGCCATGTTGACCAAAATGAAGTTTTAAAAACGTGTTTTCCCATAGGTAAACAGTAAATTACAGACAGTTTTCTCTTGTTTTCTCAATTATCGATTTAGTAGTTACGACCTTTTTGTTCTAAGCCAGCGATATATTGCAATGGCGACACAAATATACACTCGCGTATAACGCAATGGTAAACATGCAAGTGGTCGATGATGCATAATATTCTGAACATGTTTTTCATCAATTATTGTATTACCATAAATTTTGCCGGGCATTAATTTGGAAGTCATACAGTATATTGCAGTAATTTGTCATTAACCAGTGCTATCTTTTTCATAAGCTACATATAAGCTATTTGAGTGTGGAGAACAGGGCTGTTGTAAATGCTAAAAAAGATCATAACATGGCGAAGAAAGTTTTAGACTACACGTCAATAATTTATTGATTTATTGTTTATGTTAACCGAAAACGTCGCACACTGATACATTAGGGTAATTATATCTTTATGGTTAAGCTGTCGTACCATTTTCATTTAGAACTTCACTCACAGACATTTACCCATCCCAAGCACAGTGTTTGATCCGCAAACGATTAAAAAAATAAAATATAAAAATATATCTCAAAAATCCGTCACTGAGCTAATATACTATCAAGGTATAAGGCGTGCTATATGTCTATATGCCAAAGATTATTTAACATCGCATCTCGTTGTTTCAGCATAAAATACGGGCGCTGAATGAAAATCGCTAAAAAAGTCATTCAGATAAATTATAAGATATTCATTCTTACCGAAAATCTCGTTCAATTGTATCTTATAACTGCGAAACGGCAAGAAACGTTCCTTTCCTTATAATTAACTTCATTACAGGCCATTTTATTTATGCGCTGGATACCCGCTCCGATCACAGTATCGTAATTATTGTTAGGAACCAAATCTATTTTTAGATGCGATGTTCCACAATCTTTGGACATAGACATATAGTATGCTTAATTCAAAGTTTATACATAACTTGATAGTGTATAAGCTCAGTGACGGATTTTTTTCATTTTTTTTTATATTTTATTTTCAAAACACTGATACTGCAACTGTGACCCAAGCAGAAATATAAGTTTAATGTCTGATATTTGAAGCATTTTACACTGTCAGGTGTATACATAGAACAAACGTTTGAACAAACTCGCTGCTTGACTTCTGTGAAGTTTTCAAACATGATGAGTATATAATATAATTGTTCCCACGGCCACCAAACGTGCGCACTGGGTCAGCGTTAGGATTTAAAATGAGAATAACTGACATCCCAAAAGTAGAATAGTAATACTATCATAAAACAGTACTATACATTTTACAGCCTACAACGAAAACACTGACAGCAATATGGCTTTTGGTAGATAGTTGCCGACGTTCTCACTTGACGTTAATCCGCCAACATGTCCCATAGACACGTTTTCTTTTATTGTAATAAAATAATGCATAACACTTTTCAACCGCCGCTTTTTTCAGAAGATCGAAATACAGACCTTTAAATAAAGGACACAATGTCTGGTTATATCTCATTAAAAAGTATTTGCCGTAAAGATGCATGGTATAAAATGTGTTTATATAGTGCGCCCAGGATAACGTGATGTTTACAAACATTGGCCGGATTGGTCTTTAGATGTATAACTCTAACACAGTATTGGGACCTGTGCCACCCAAAGTAAACAGGCACACCAGGTATAACAACATAAGGATATTGGAAAAGGGATTATCTTTTCAATGTGTATAGCTTGACTATTTTAACCTGAGCCTGACCTTTATGCAAGAATACTTTTTTACTTGCTTTGAATATATCAATTTCCGCAAGCAAATCGTGCAATATCGGTATTTCAGATTTGTGTTTGTATTACGTCTCGAGCGTCTTCGTGATACTCCCCGATTATGAAGACATACATTCGGTGTTGTAAACGTAGACACTATATCGAGTGTTTAATTATGCTAATCAATAGATCAGGCTCATGTCAATGTGGCCAAGCTATACCGTAATTTTAATTTACTTGGTGAATAGAAATGAGCAGGTATAGATAAACCATGTTTTTTTAGCCGTGACGGAAGATTACACTTGTCATGGTATGTGAATATACCTGTTTAAAATCTCTTTTGGCCATGGATTGGTTACTGTCATTGGTCACATATATCGCTTAAGCCTTAACACATGCACTATATCTATCCTTTGAGGGCAAATCAACCTTCCGGCATAAATTAGCCATGGCTCAAAAAACATGGTTTATCTATAAAATAAACTTCTGCCCTCCCTAAATCGATGTAATGGTCAGTGATTTCTGTTTATATTGACATTGCAGAATATCGCAAGCGTCGAGGCGTGACCCATATAGAGATACTATCCGACCAACGATTTTTGACAGTTACGTCATTTCGTAAACAATCTATAAATAAGCAAGGTATATCCCCAAAAAGATCGGGGGTCATATTATATAGAAGTATGTCTATACCAATTCATAAATTTCAAACAATGCATGGTTCTGTGGATGTATTTGTTGACCCTCACTCAGGCGATCTAAGTTCAAAGCTTGTGACAACCATTAAACTATAACATTTTTTTTCTTGTATTATAAACGAAAAATGTATACCATTAGATGATTTGATAAGATATTTATTTCGAAAATGAAGTTTTTGCCCTATTCTTGTTAAATTTAACCCGTGGAATTCGTGTAATTGAAAACTCGTTCAGGATAGCTGTTGGTTTCTCTTAGTTCTTCAAAGACTCGACCCCTACTATAATTTAAAACTTGTTCTTCGCTGATAATTAAGTCATTTTAAGTTGAGTGCAATGACCAAGGTGTTTTTTACTCAAGCAGCATTCAAGTACACTTGTATGCGACTGCAAAAAAAAAAAAAAAAAAATCAGCATAAAAAGTTCTGCTGAAAGGGTTCGAACTTGACACGATTTAATTAGGAATGTACTAATACTGCACCGTTATCCTCTCGGCCACGATTTCATGCAGATTAAAGTTAAAGAATTATACTGATAATCCCCATTTTTGCAGACGATATACAAAGTAAACATTTGATTGTAAATACAACATGACGTCACTGTCAGGTATCCCTGGTCGGACTGTAGAATACAATGTATTTACTAGTCACACCTCGACGCCTGTTGTAGATCTATACCGTTGTATAGATAAACCATGTTTTTTTAGCCGTGACAGAAGATTACACTTCTTAGTCATGGTATGTGAATATACCTGGTTAAAATCTCTTTGGGCCATGGATTGGTTACTGTCATTGATCACATATATTGCTAAAGCCCTAATGCATACCCTATATCTATCCTTTGAGGGCAAATCAACCTTCCAGCATAAATTATTCACCGCTCAAAAAGCATGATTTATCTGTTAAATTGGTTAGTAATACTTAAATAAACACAAGCGGTCAATTGTATACTGAAATAAACACTCATTTCTGGTAAATCGTGTACGCTTGATTTTTCCACCTATGCGTGCTTTTAACACGTAATGTCTTTGGGGGGGGCGGGTCTACGGTCGCTACGCAATTTTCTCAAACAACGGAAGGAAGTATGGCTGGGGAAGTACATGAATGTGCGCCCTGGTCGTGAGTGACTGGGTACATCGTGCGTTCCGCAGTTGAAAAGTAAGTTGTACGTGCTTACAACGTGCGCACAGCGTACGATCTCCGGGGGAGTTAAGTTATGGTACGGAGACCGAACTTGCACCTACTGTTCACTTGTATTGTCCTTACGTTATCGTTAGCAGTAGATTGCACGTGCGTCGCACGTACCGGGACATATACGTAACCACACAGCGAAAGTTCCCCATACACTAAAAGTGCTGCATCGTGTCTGCGCATGCTCCGAAAAACGTACGGTTGTGGTACTGGGAATGTATAGTTTTCAGTAACATGTACGGTACGTCCAGTTGTGACCGCCGCACAAATACATCTAAAATACAAAGTCGCTGTAAAAGATAAAAGTGTAAATGCACAATAAACATTGTAAGAAGACAAGAGACACACGAAACATGAAACTAATAAACACAAACAAAATAACATAAACCAAGAAAAAAGTCATTTTATAGAGACAGCAGCAATTCGTGGCGCTATTCACGGCAGCCACCAATTTAGCAAAAATAAATTAATATTTAATAAATTAATTATGTCTGAAATCTTCATGAAAATCAATTAGTAGCATGCAATGCATTATAGTTTAAAGTAAAGTAGAAGCGACGGTTTTGTTTCGCCCGCGTCTGATTACACATTAATGATTCATAATTAACTTCTTGGAGTCTTTGAGGTATGCGCGTTTTAATTAATATGGATTTATTTCAGCACGGATTTAATGGATATTTTGATACTTATTTCAATATTCACCAACCTCTAGATTACTTTGTTACTCATAAGTGCAGTATAGTACTATCATAATATTGATGTACCCTACTGTGTGGTCGAATATGATCGGGGGGTGCGGGTAACACTTAAGCAAAATGACATCGCACTTAAAGGTACTTAATGATTGACACATACACTAACATAAAACCATAACGTCACACATAGGTGGTTTATTGTACACTATGCAAAACAAAACGATTTAAACAACAAGATAAAAGCAAACAATGCTCCACACAGCACGGGCTAATTCGTTCAATTTATGCGACAGTTTAAATTGACAAAACTGTCCGATTTTTACACTGCCTCCATGTGCACGCATATGTTGGTCATGTTTTACACACACACTTTGTGTAATTACTACAATATGATAACAATACATAGGATGGAAAGGAAACTCTCAACCGAAGAGCCGAGGATAAATGTGAGACACTACATACATTAGTATTTAATACAAGTCACAATGAGACGAGAGAACCAGTCAAACAAACAAATTACTGGTTACACCGTCATTCTGCCGCTCCATTCAGTGAAACATAATCGGACATGAGTAAGAAAGAAAGCATTACAACACATACCACATGGTCAACTCACAGATCACTATACAATACATAATATGTACGTGTAAATATGTTTTTTAATTATGCAATGCATTCTTATGCTGAATTCCATAGCCGACACGTTTCTTAAAAATTCTTAATTTGCTGTTTGTATGAATTAACAATGTTTCTATTTGTGATTTTACATTTTTTCACCTCTCATACTTATGAGCCTGAATTATTATCACATAATTATTATATTGTAAATTAGATCTTGACATGATATTCAATTTTAGGAATTGCAAATGTTGATTTGTGTTTAAAAGGAATACAAAAATCCAGCAACAGCAAGAAACGAGCGACTACATTATCACTTGGTAGTATATAAATAAAACATTAGTATTAAACACAGAAATTCCATGTACCTGTACATGAAAATCCAAAATTATTTCAAATCGAATATTTGCGTGTTTTTATAGTTTAGAAAAAATAAAACAGGCGATGAGATATTTTGCGTTAGGAAATTCAAATCAATACACTTCTAAAAAGTAGATCATACATGTAATGCTGACCGTTTTTATGTTTGATTTCAAGTAAGTGGAGCTCAATTTACACCATTTAATGTGAAAATAACTTAATATTTTCTATCGTACGTCGTGCTGTATTGTTATTTATCTAAACAATGTTTAACTCGCGACCAATGATTTGCGTGTTTGTATTCATTAATATTCATAACGTTTTACTGTATCCTTCAAACCACACTCCACAATTTTAGTACTGAATCCTCGTATATCTTCCGAGGAGCATAAATTACTCACAATAACCCTTGTTCATTTATAATTCAACGGTAATTAAAGATAAAACAAATCTGTTTCCCGGTCAGAAATCTTCTCATACAATAATTCATCTTTATGGTTGTTTCTCATGCTATAACCAAGCCTAGATTACAAGAACACACTTCAGTCCAATCGTGTGCTAATGTTAACGTAGTTTGTATGCTAAGACCGCAGTGTTTATTTCTTGGTTAACACATTATTTGAACAAATTTTAATTCGAAGGGAGGACGGAATGGAAAACGTGCGCTTACTATTATTTTCAGCCCCTCATCGCGTCACCAAGATTTTGTGACAAACGATGGCATAAATAGATGATTGGCGCATTTATAATATAGAGCACAAATACGGCCAGAAACAGTATGGACCCTAATGATCGGAGGTTCAGTGCATGATATTTACTTGAATGCATTTAGACGACATAATTATAGTGATTGTATTCCATAAGCTATGGGTGTATGTTATACATCGTATATTAGCATTATAAAGTGCAAGTGAGCGTTCTTAATGGACGAAAATAGGATTAACCATAACTATATATTACGAGAACAAATCGACACTTACAGCCACAATAAACCTTTTAGTGTAATGAACGCACTCAACCAACTTTCCGCGAAGTGTAAAATCCGCGCAGTTTATGTGCAACTGGTTCTCTTATATCGTGCTTTGGTTTAGTATGTTTGTATGTTTCATTAAACATTATATTTTTTACAAGATATTACAACAATCCCGTAGACAAAACTGAATAAGTAAATTTAATTGAATACGAAATGATAGGAGTAGCTGTAGTGGACATATTAATTGGAACCGTAGACACGTATAATTTAAGTACATTGCATTGAATAAGACATTATAGGATGTGTTGTAGTGTGCATATTTTTCACAATAATGACAGTACGTCTATATATACATATTTAAATGATGACATTGCGGCTATATATACATATTTAAATGATGACATAACGGCTATATATACATATTTAAATGATGACATTACGGCTATACATACATATTTAAATGATGACATTACGGCTATATAAACATATTTAAATGATGACATAACGGCTATATATACATATTTAAATGATGACGTTACGGCTATATAAACATATTTAAATGATGACATAATGGCTATATATACATGTTTAAATAATCACATTACGGCTATATATACATGTTTAAATAATCACATTACGGCTATATAAATATATTAAAATGATGACATTACGGCTACATATACATATTTAAATGATGACATTATGGCTATATATACATATTTAAATGATGACATTATGGCTATATATGCATATTTAAATGATGACATTACGGCTACATATACATATTTAAATGATGACATTATGGCTACATATACATATTTAAATGATGACATTATGGCTATATATACATTTTCAAATGATGAATGTCGTGGTCTAGTAGCGCGTGTGAAATTTTTGAAAATGTTAAAATAAATATTAGATAAGTAGACAGGAAATATATCATTATGCGCCATCCAAACATCATACATGATTTGAAATATTAACTAGCGGGTTTCTAGTTGTTTCAACACCACAAATACACTGACCGTAAATCTCATGGCGATTTAAAATTACTAAAATATCGTTAAATGGTTATTTTGATACATCATTAAATCTACCATTACACGATCGATCCAAAAGAATTATAAAAGAAAACATTTTCATTACGTATTAAAATTCTCTTTATATGAGAAGGTATCAGTCTATATTGATTATACAGATAATAATGTTGATTTATGTAAGGGTATCATGACTAATATATATCAATATACATGTAGTAGTTAAATATATGTAGATATTTCAGTAAAAAAACCACGCGGTTCGCGTTAAAAGGAACAAATCCCAATGAAATTCTAAATGATTTAAAGTGCATGCTCATAGCAAGTATTTATATAGGGCCTACGAGTAGTAGTATATGTATATATTATATATATTATATAATAGTAAAGTGTGTGTAACTATCTACATGCAATAACAGTAAAACACACAGTCTAATTTTACACACACGTACATTAAAACAAGGAAATCCTAAATACGCACTCATCTAACAACACACTTATATACCACATTATGGAATTAATAATATTGCTATTTTTTAAAGGTGGCAGAATGTATAACTAGGTGAATAGGTCAATATTTCTATGATATATGAGCTAGTGTCTGCGAGTTTGGCACTGATCACATGAATACGACATCTTGAATGCTTTGTTTATATGTTTAATACACATTGGTAAAACATTACGTTAATGTTTAGCAATGTGTTTGAAAACAAAAACGAACATAACATAATGATTCATTGGAACAGCAACAAGTTATATAGAGAGAAATGAGTAAACTGTGATTACCTACCATAATTAACACTCAGAGACATCAGTAAGATGAAAAGTGCAGTGTTCGTCAAACGATCAAATACTGGAAATCTTCCCATGATTCCGTTATCCGTAATAGATTTCAGAAATCAGATAAAAAGTACATTTCATGTTGATTCACAAACTATAAAGAACGCATATATCAGAGTAATTGATTTCGAGCGAGAACTGCGGGAAATATCATGTAATCACATTTGAAATATGCAGGTCTTTAATCCATAAAAATCCAAAACACTCACTTTATCAATTGCTTCTTAGTATCGGTTACAAATAGCACTATAATCATGCTTGCAGGCATATAACAATTATATACTTGTTACACTCCAATCCTGTTATCTAAACACTTTAATATCACAGAAATAAATCTACTCTTGTTTTATCACTTTATACTCGAGTAATTAATTTCCAACATCAGAATACACGTTATTGTTGTTCTCACGCACCGTTTTGTTCACATTTTATATGATACCAACGTATTTCAAAAATACAAAATCATCCTTATTTTCATCCTCGGCGTAATTCTTCAATAGCTCAGTATTTATTCTTTGCGTACAATAACTCCACTTACGCTCTCTCCCGCTTCATACGATGTTAACTCCAAGTCACTTGAATCTGAAGTCGAACTACGCAAGTTTCTCGCAGTCTTAGAAAACCCAATACCGTAATCGTAACAACAGTTACTTTTACTGATCTGCCGGATTGTCTATCCTTGTTCAATATACTCAATATTCCAATAAAGCGATCGTTACGTCAGTCCATTTGACTTATTGATGAGAAAATTATGAAGCATTCATTATCGACTCATTAAATGTTTCAACTTTTTCCTCTTTTGCTTCATTTAATTACTACACAATACACACATCATCCGATTCACGCAGCTTCTTGTTTTATATTTGGTATAAATTATTTTTATTGTGTATTAAACGTTTGATTAATACACAGTATATTGGCATCCACTTTATGTAAATCAGCAACTCATCGCGTATATTATGTAAAATATTTTTCTATCTTTTTCTGTCTGGTTTTAACTGTGAATAACTCCGAATTTTGATTTAATCCGTAATATTACACAAAGTAATAGGAACACCCACATCCGCGCTGTTCACGTTGTAGTTAGACCATGGAAGCTTCATGCTAGAATAGAGAAAGTCGAAATTAACACATTGTGACACAAATACTAGTAAACCACATCAACTTGTTCAAGTAATTACATTCTCTCTATACTTCAAGTTTCGGCAAGTTGTCTGCAAGCGAGTAGATGTGTCTCTAGCTTTATGTAGCCAAGAACATGTACGTGGGAACGTTTCTAGAATTTGTCAAATGCCTTCTCCTTCCTGTAACAACCACAAGCATCTACCATAATTACACGGCGCTCTTCCAGTAACATGTGCTTTACATTTAAACTATAATTATTTGTAACTCGTCCTTTTGACATTAACACAAATACACGCAATTGTTTTCATGCAATGTTTAGAAAACAAGAAAAACGTGCAGACAGAAATATATGTTTACATTAAACACATGCAACTTATTACGCGGCTTATACAACTGAATAGATGGTTCAACGAGAATTAAAGTATCGAGATCATTAGAATTATGACTCAGTCTATTTAGATATTTAAAACAATATTTATCATAAGAAAGTCGAATTATAGTAAATGAATTTCAATAAAGTTCTAAACACAACTACTCAGCTTATACTACCCGGTATGTCATATTAAAGGTATATCTGTATGGGATAAGTTGAGAAAATAAATTGAATTATATTGTATGATCCACTTTATACTGTCGAAGATACATACACAAATAACCTTAATCTTGCTTTTCGCCAGGACACTGCTAAGTGATTATTTACGATGCTTTGTATGGCAGGCGTATTTAACAACGGAATCTAATCGAAACACAGCAGTACAAACGTTATAATTAAATTACAATAAAAGTACGTGATCGAATTACACCGACGTTTGATTCTAAAAATCCGTTTGTATAAGTCAAATGGATAAAACCCAATTTGCAAGATGAATGGAGTTTAACAGCTACTAGAAGACACGTCGCCAATGTAATCTTTAATTCATTGAACGTAGGAACACAGACTCAAAACAAGCACGTTATTTATTAACATCGAAACAACGCGACATAAAAAATAATTATTTTGAAAATAATAGATTTTGATTTAGATAATATTTGTATGTTGATTTAATGTATTTGGAGATTTACTGGAAGCATAGTTTGATGTGCCCACTGAGACTGGGGTGAATTAAAATGAGATTGAATAAATGAAATTGAAAACAAATGTAAATACAGCGCACACAGTCTAAGAAAGTGGTCTACTTGGCATGAATAATGATTGTTCAGGAATGTGTGTACAGTTTTTACACCAATGCGGCAATAAAATTGCCCAGTGTTCTAAACATTGAACACACAACTTGTGAATATATTATTGTTTCTGGCTGGTTTTATGAATAACCAAATCATCCCTTTGAGGAAAACGATTTTAACTCTCATCCCACACATCTATTACAGTAACTCAACCAGAGTCAGCTGTGGGATGATAAGTATTATTACATGGAATCTAGGTTTATTTCTCAATGTGTCTGTTCAACATAACAATACAGCTTTTCATATTTCCTGTTTGGATTAGATCTAATATCACTAATACTGTATTCAGTCTTTGTCATTTTTTACACATACAAATTACATTAAATCTACCGTATCAGAGATTACCGCGATAGGAAATAGCGTTTATTGTTGTTGTTGTACGTCTCTGAAATACTACATTGAAGTTTGCATTGATTCAATGAAGGCATTATCTGATAAAACATTCACAATGCTTGGGAGCTTAAAGCCAGGGAATGAAACTGTTAAGTTTTGTAATTCGAATTAAATAGATGGGACAGAGCGTATAGAAAACTCGCAACAATGAAAATATTTTGATGTTTTTGCTATTAGTGCGTCGAAAACTATCGCGGCGCTTGATCGATGATGCGACAATATTTGCCCGGTATTTCTAATACAATCACTGAATCGTTGAACAGAATGAATCGATGTGTACCACTCTCACTATACGCATGGTTTATATCAATAACTTAGTTAATACTCTAATTTCAGTTTTAATACAACTATATGGTTATATCTAAAAACAACGATATGAACAACAAAAATAGATGATTATATTAGTAAATTATATTCGATAGATACTAAACTTTAACAAAAATTGAAGAACTTCGGCTTTTTACAAGTCGTTATACTTTGTTAGTAAGCTATCTACTAGTATGCCATTACGTGAATGGACAGTTACTCATGTGAACATAGAAGTTGTCCAAGCATCTTACATTTTGCATGACGTTAGCACCTTACTGTTAGTGTTACATAAGTTAGTGATTGAATTTTACAGCAATAGTAATCATTCTTACAATTTAACAAGTGCTGATTGCGACATATACTAACCGATTGCTTAAAAAGAAATGGATGTTTTTGTAGCTCCGTGAAGTTGGCACCGGGTTACAAGTTCGTAGTTCGATATTCAATTTCTAACTGATAGCCAATACCGAACTAGCACAACGTTCGTTATTCGACACCCTTTGGCCAATACCGAACTGGTGTCCAATCTGCTGCCAGCACCAAGTTCGATATTCAACCCAAATAAAAGGCGAATACCGAACTGGGGTCGAATCTGCTGCCAGCACCAAGTTCGATATTCAACCCAAAAAAAGGGCAAATACCGAACTGGGGTCGAATCTGCTGCCAGCACCAAGTTCGATATTCAACCCGAAAAAAGGGCGAATAGCGAACTGGGGTCGAATCTGCTGCCAGCACCAAGTTCGATATTCAACCCCCAAAAAGGCGAATACCGAACTGGGGTCGAATCTGCTGCCAGCACCAAGTTCGATATTCAACCCAATAAAAAGGCAAATACCGAACTGGGGTCGAATCTGCTGCCAGCACCAAGTTCGATATTCAACCCGAAAAAAGGGCGAATACCGAACTGGGGTCGAATCTCCTGCTATAGCACCGAGTTCGATATTCAACCCGAAAAAAGGGCGAATACCGAACTGGGGTCGAATCTGCTGCCAGCACCAAGTTCGATATTTAACCCGAAAAAAGGGCGAATAGCGAACTGGGGTCGAATCCGCTGCCAGCACCAAGTTCGATATTCAACCCCGAAAAAAGGCGAATACCGAACTGGGGTCGAATCTGCTGCCAGCACCAAGTTCGATATTCAACCCAAGAAAAAGGCGAATACCGAACTGGATTCGAATCTGCTGCCAGCACCAAGTTCGATATTCAACCCGAAAAAAGGGCGAATAGCGAACTGGGGTCGAATCCGCTGCCAGCACCAAGTTCGATATTCAACCCCCAAAAAAGGCGAATACCGAACTGGGGTCGAATCTGCTGCCAGCACCAAGTTCGATATTCAACCCAAGAAAAAGGCGAATACCGAACTGGGGTCGAATCTGCTGCCAGCACCAAGTTCGATATTCAACCCGAAAAAAGGGCGAATACCGAACTGGGGTCGAATCTGCTGCCAGCACCAAGTTCGATATTCAACCCGAAAAAAGGGCGAATACCGAACTGGGGTCGAATCTGCAGCCAGCACCAAGTTCGATATTCAACCCGAAAAAAGGGCGAATACCGAACTGGGGACGAATCTGCTGCCAGCACCAAGTTCGATATTCAACCCGAAAAAAGGGCGAATACCGAACTGGGGTCGAATCTGCTGCCAGCACCAAGTTCGATATTCAACCCGAAAAAAAGGCGAATACCGACCTGGGGTCGAATCTGCTGCCAGCACCAAGTTCGATATTCAACCCGAAAAAAGGGCGAATACCGAATTAGGGTCGAATCTGCTGCCAGCACCAAGTTCGATATTCAACCCGAAAAAAGGGCGAATACCGAACTAGGATCGAATCTGCTGCCAGCACCAAGTTCGATATTCAACCCGGAAAAAAGGGCGAATACCGAACTGGGGTCGAATCTGCTGCCAGCACCAAGTTCGATATTCAACCCCCAAAAAAGGCGAATACCGAACTGGGGTCGAATCTGCTGCCAGCACCAAGTTCGATATTCAACCCGAAAAAAGGGCGAATACCGAACTGGGGTCGAATCTGCTGCCTGCACCAAGTTCGATATTCAACCCGAAAAAAGGGCAAATACCGAACTGGGTCGAATCTGCTGCCAGCACCAAGTTCGATATTCAACCCGAAAAAAAGGGCGAATACCGAACTGGGGTCGAATCTGCTGCCAGCACCAAGTTCGATATTCAACCCGAAACAAAGGCGAATACCGAACTGGGGTCGAATCTTCTGCCAGCACCAAGTTCGATATTCAACCAGAAAAAAGGGCGAATACCGAACTGGGTCGAATCTGCTGCCAGCACCAAGTTCGATATTCAACCCGAAAAAAGGGCGAATACCGAACTGGCGTCGAATCTGCTGCCAGCACCAAGTTCGATATTCAACCCGAAAAAAGGGCGAATACCGAACTGGGGTCGAATCTGCTGCCAGCACCAAGTTCGATATTCAACCCCCCAAAAAGGCGAATACCGAACTGGGGTCGAATCTGCTGCCAGCACCAAGTTCGATATTCAACCCGATAAAAAGGCGAATACCGAACTGGGGTCGAATCTGCTGCCAGCACCAAGTTCGATATTCAACCCCCAAAAAAGGGCGAATACCGAACCGGGATCGAATCTGCTGCCAGCACCAAGTTCGATATTCAACCCGAAAAAAGGGCGAATAGCGAACTGGGGTCGAATCCGCTGCCAGCACCAAGTTCGATATTCAACCCCTAAAAAAGGCGAATACCGAACTGGGGTCGAATCTGCTGCCAGCACCAAGTTCGATATTCAACCCAAGAAAAAGGCGAATACCGAACTGGGGTCGAATCTTCTGCCAGCACCAAGTTCGATATTCAACCCGAAAAAAGGGCGAATACCGAACTGGGGTCGAATCTTCTGCCAGCACCAAGTTCGATATTCAACCCGAAAAAAGGGCGAATACCGAACTGGGGTCGAATCTGCTGCCAGCACCAAGTTCCATATTCAACCTGAAAAAAAGGCGAATACCGACCTGGGGTCGAATCTGCTGCCAGCACCAAGTTCGATATTCAACCCCCAAAAAAGGGCGAATACCGAATTGGGGTCGAATCTGCTGCCAGCACCAAGTTCGATATTCAACCCGAAAAAGGGGCGAATAGCGAACTAGGATCGAATCTCCTGCCAGCACCAAGTTCGATATTCAACCCGAAAAAAGGCGAATACCGAACTAGGGTCGAATCTGCTGCCAGCACCAAGTTCGATATTCAACCCGAAAAAAGGGCGAATACCGAACTGGGGTCGAATCTGCTGCCAGCACCAAGTTCGATATTCAACCCGAAAAAAGGGCGAATAGCGAACTGGGGTCGAATCTGCTGCCAGCACCAAGTTCCATATTCAACCCGAAAAAAAGGCGAATACCGACCTGGGGTCGAATCTGCTGCCAGCACCAAGTTCGATATTCAACCCGAAAAAAGGGCGAATACCGAATTGGGGTCGAATCTGCTGCCAGCACCAAGTTCGATATTCAACCCGAAAAAAGGGCGAATAGCGAACTAGGATCGAATCTGCTGCCAGCACCAAGTTCGATATTCAACCCGAAAAAAGGCGAATACCGAACTAGGGTCGAATCTGCTGCCAGCACCAAGTTCGATATTCAACCCAAAAAAGGGCGAATACCGAACCAGGATCGAATCTGCTGCCAGCACCAAGTTCGATATTCAACCCGAAAAAAGGGCGAATTGCGAACTGGGGTCGAATCCGCTGCCAGCACCAAGTTCGATATTCAACCCCCAAAAAAGGCGAATACCGAACTGGGGTCGAATCTGCTGCCAGCACCAAGTTCGATATTCAACCCAAGAAAAAGGCGAATACCGAACTGGGGTCGAATCTTCTGCCAGCACCAAGTTCGATATTCAACCCGAAAAAAGGGCGAATACCGAACTGGGGTCGAATCTGCTGCCAGCACCAAGTTCAATATTCAACCCGAAAAAAAGGCGAATACCGAACTGGGGTCGAATCTGCTGCCAGCACCAAGTTCGATATTCAACCCGAAAAAAAGGGCGAATACCGAACTGGGTCGAATCTGCTGCCAGCACCAAGTTCGATATTCAACCCGAAAAAAAGGGCGAATACCGAACTGGGGTCGAATCTGCTGCCAGCACCAAGTTCGATATTCAACCCGAAACAAAGGCGAATACCGAACTGGGGTCGAATCTGCTGCCAGCACCAAGTTCGATATTCAACCCGAAAAAAGGGCGAATACCGAACTGGGTCGAATCTGCTGCCAGCACCAAGTTCGATATTCATCCCGAAAAAGGGCGAATACCGAACTGGGGTCGAATCTGCTGCCAGCACCAAGTTCGATATTCAACCCCCAAAAAAGGCGAATACCGAACTGGGGTCGAATCTGCTGCCAGCACCAAGTTCGATATTCAACCCGAAAAAAAGGCGAATACCGAACTGGGGTCGAATCTGCTGTCAGCAGCGGGTTCGATATTCAACCCGAAAAGAAGGCGAATACCGAACTGGGGTTGAATTTTCTGCCAGCAGCGGGTTCAATATTCAACTTGATAATATTGCGAATACCGAACTGGGTTCGAATTTTCTGCCAGCAGCGGGTTCGATATTCATCTTGATAATATTGCGAATACCGAACTGGGTTTGAATCTGCTGTCAGAAGCGGGTTCGATATTCAACTTGATAACATTGCGAATACCGAACTGAATTCGATTCTCCTGCCAGCAACGGGTTCGATATTCAACTCGAAAAGAAGGCCAATACCGAACTGGGGTCGAATCTTCTGCCAGCAGCGGGTTCGATTTTCAACTTGATGATATTGCGAATACCGAACTGGGTTCGAATCTGCTGCCAGCAGCGGGTTCGATATTCAACCTGAAAAGACGGCAAATACCGAACTGGGATCGAATCTCCTGCCAGCAGCGGGTTCGATATTCAACCCAAAAAGAAGGCGAATACCGAACTGGGTCGAATATTCTGCCAGCAGTGGGTTCGATATTCAACTTGATAATATTGCGCATACCGAAGTGGGTTCGAATCTCCTGCCCACAGCGGGTTCGATATTCAACCCGAAAAGAAGGCAAATACCGAACTTGGTTCGAATTTTTTTATCCTTGTGTATTTTGCAAGGTATTTGTGTTTTGTATGACAGATGTGATATTTTTTCCTGACGAAACATCTCTTAATGAAAGCAAACGAGGATACATGCACGCCTTGCCAAATGTAAATATATATAAATATAAAATTGTACCTGTACTTTTATTACTAGTTGGCAGTTTAAGTCATATCAAAGGTGTAAAGAAAGTACGTTCCGGTTTTTGAAAAGCTCAGGTCCAAACAAAACGTCGATATATTTGGACAAAATGTTTCAATCGGTTTTAGTTGTTAAATTTAAATTGACTGTCTAAATTGTTTTCTCCAAACGGCATGAAGAAACGTCCTGATGTTGTTCAACGATTGACTGTAATTAAATATTTCTGTCTTGCTTTAGGATAGTGTTAACGTGTTATGTACCTTATGGTACGGTCACATTTGCCCTACGATGTCCGTACGGATTTACCAACTCGTACGAGTAGGCTACGAGTCCAAAATATTTCAAATCCTAAAGGTATTGTAACAAGATACAAGATTTATTTCAATAGTACAAGGCCACCGGCCCAAAATACAGAAAACATGATTCAATAGCATAATTATAGTGATTATTTTTTTTAAACAATAATATTTACAAATTTACATTTATAAATTGTTATTAATTGAATAGTGTTAATACGTTGTGTTAGTCTTTTCTAGTTTTGTTCTCACGTACAGCTTGACGACTATTATATTATAACAAAACATTTCATTTGATCATGCTCAATAATTCAAGTGTAAATGTAAGCTTGCATGAAACATTTCGGTGTGTACATAGTGTCACATTCTTCGCATAATCATCTCGGTTAGTACATATCAAACATTTCATATTTGTACATATCATACATTTCATTTTGCATTCAGCGTCTTAATGAAATCCGTTCAATAGAACATGCAAACTATATGTATTTCATATTATAGCACAAGAGTAAACCGATATCACTTTTATATGTATATTACCACAAAACGAGTGTCGTATTAAATCATATCTAATATATGATTGTACATAAGTACCGGTATGCATTTTTAACATGCTTTAAGGGTAATGCAATTTAATATTCCATAAGTATTATAAAGTAGCGTATACATGTTAATATCAGTAATATCATAGCACAATTGCCCGTACGTGTGTGTGTGTGTGTTTGTGTGTACTCCAGTGGTGTTACATCAGCAATCAAATAATTGATTTGCTTGAAATAATAGACAACCAGTAACTACAGGTAGCGTGTAACTGACTCGGACCAATACTAAAACCCTTGAAGAACTGTTTGAAGCAAGGGCATAGACCTCAGTCTAACAACTTGGACCAATAACACTGGTCGGAAAACTGGTTTGATACACTGGAAACGTGTATCACAGCTTGGAGGAGGCCACCTGATAGCAAAGACCAGGTTGCGTCAACCAACTGTACGCGTGACTTTGCCAAACAACAAGATAAATGCAAAACTTTAAAGAATACTCAGACTAGTTCCTTTCGGCTTAACGTGATTTTATTTGGTAAAGGGGCTTAACAGAGTGACAAGAGACAATCAGGCCAAATAATGGGATAAATATAGATAAATGCTAAGAGCAATCTTAACTAAATGAATAACAACTGAGATCGAAGTCAGACCAGACGACACGGACGAGCGACGCGCAAGAAATAGACTCAAAGTTTAAGACCGCCAAATGTCAAAATATCGTTACCAATAATGACCTACGAAAAATAAACAATAGATAATAAGAACTATTTACTTACAGTCTAAAAGACTTAAAAAGCATAAATTTAATCCAGATAAAATATACTAACGTAATTTTCTAAGATGTGAAAAAGCAGCCGGTCGACTAAGAGGACAGAGGCAAAGTGCCAGAAAAAGAACGCTCATTAAATTTCTGGTATGCTAATTAGGTTGTGGTATGCAAATGAGCTTTTGGTATGTATATAAACGGACACCAAAGTTACGCTTGGGATTGGAGCCGCACGAAAGACCGTAACCTAGTAAGCAATACCAAAATTCCTAAAATATAAAAAGGTTCTTAGCTTCTGGCCACAGCTCGTACGGATCTCGTACGATTAAAAGAGAATGTCTCGTACGAGGTCCGAACGGACATCGTAATCTTCGTACGGAGCTCGCTTGGCGCTCGTACGGAGATCGTACGGGGCTCGCAAGGTACTCGTGTCCGCACGATGACCGTACGAGCTCCGTGCGAGAAGAATATTTGTTTCGACACATTAGTCGTACGAGCTCCGTGCAAGTCGAAATTTAGCAAGCCCGCTCGGAGTCCGTACGGGTGTACATAAGATATGTGCACGCGAATCACGGACATGTCAATTCATTTTACATAGAGCATGAGCGGATCCAGGTTTGGTGAGGTGGGTCCGGGCTTCTGGAATTTTTGAAAAATATGGCCATCTTACATTAAGAGACGAGTACGTCTTGTGTTATGTTATGTTCTTGTGCTATAGTCGGACCTAGCAAAATAACCTGTTGGGCATCTTCATAATACAATGAACGGTCGGCGTACATTTTCGCTAATTTAACTGAAGCCGAACGTTGTCATGCTGCAAATCGGGGCATTGTGTAGCATCGAGTGACGGCGGCCAGGGTCATTTGAAGTATGATTAAAAAATATACGTTGTTACTCATCGGTCGGCGTCTGCGCGATCATCAATACTCATCGGGCACACATGGGATACACGGGAGGATGGAAGAGGCAGAATGTTAAACGGCATGTTGGACCCCTAGCCTTTTCGAATACAAATGTATATACAACATGGTTCTTTAACGTTTTAGGTGCAGATCACCTCTGAGTTTACCAACTAGTCCATTTCTAGTTGGGCGGAAACAATGAAATGATTTCCGAATGACCATATGTCCCGAGTGAGATTAAAACCTTTGATGTACTTGTCGATCCGTATTCTAGACCACAGTCTGAGTATCACCCGAATGGTTGATTATACCACATGTTATAAGGCTTGTTGACGTACTTACATGTTGAGTCTTCTAAAAATCATTAAAATACTTCTTTCAAAAGCTAGTAGCGTCATTATTATAATATAACAGCAATACCTTTATTTTAAGAGATAACTCGGTAGGTAAAGTCCAGTCTTCCCTGCTGGCAGCAGATTCGACCCCAGTTCGGTATTCGCCTTTTTTGGGGGTTGAATATCGAACTTGGTGCTGGCAGCAGATTCGACCCCAGTTCGCTATTCGCCCTTTTTTCGGGTTGAATATCGAACTTGGTGCTGGCAGCAGATTCGACCCCAGTTCGGTATTCGCCCTTTTTTGGTGTTGAATATCGAACTTGTTGCTGGCAGCAGATTCGACCCCAGTTCGGTATTCGCCTTTTTTGGGGGTTGAATATCGAACTTGGTGCTGGCAGCAGATTCGACCCCAGTTCGCTATTCGCCCTTTTTTCGGGTTGAATATCGAACTTGGTGCTGGCAGCAGATTCGACCCCAGTTCGGTATTCGCCCTTTTTTGGTGTTGAATATCGAACTTGTTGCTGGCAGCAGATTCGACCCCAGTTCGGTATTCGCCTTTTTTGGGGGTTGAATATCGAACTTGGTGCTGGCAGCAGATTCGACCCCAGTTCGGTATTCACCTTTTTTGGGGGTTGAATATCGAACTTGTTGCTGGCAGCAGATTCGACCCCAGTTCGGTATTCACCTTTTTTGGGTTGAATATCGAACTTGGTGCTGGCAGCAGATTCGACCCCAGTTCGGTATTCGCCCTTTTTTGGTGTTGAATATCGAACTTGGTGCTGGCAGCAGATTCGACCCCAGTTCGGTATTCGCCTTTTTTGGGGATTGAATATCGAACTTGGTGCTGGCAGCGGATTCGACCCCAGTTCGGTATTTGCCCTTTTTTGGGGTTGAATATCGAACATGGTGCTGGCAGCAGATTCGACCCCAGTTCGGTATTCGCCTTTTTTTGGGTTGAATATCGAACTTGGTGCTGGCAGCAGATTCGACCCCAGTTCGGTATTCGCCTTTTTTTGGGTTGAATATCGAACTTGGTGCTGGCAGCAGATTCGACCCCAGTTCGGTATTTGCCCTTTTTTGGGGGTTGAATATCGAACTTGGTGCTGGCAGCAGATTCGACCCCAGTTCGGTATTCGCCCTTTTTTGGGGTTGAATATCGAACTTGGTGCTGGCAGCAGATTCGACCCCAGTTCGGTATTTGCCCTTTTTTGGGGTTGAATATCGAACTTGGTGCTGGCAGCAGATTCGACCCCAGTTCGCTATTCGCCTTTTTTTGGGTTGAATATCGAACTTGGTGCTGGCAGCAGATTCGACCCCAATTCGGTATTCGCCCTTTTTTTGGTGTTGAATATCGAACTTGGTGCTGGCAGCAGATTCGACCCCAGTTCGCTATTCGCCTTTTTTTGGATTGAATATCGAACTTGGTGCTGGCAGCAGATTCGACCCCAGTTCGGTATTTGCCCTTTTTTGGGTTGAATATCGAACTTGGTGCTGGCAGCAGATTCGACCCCAGTTCGGTATTCGCCCTTTTTTCGGGTTGAATATCGAACTTGTTGCTGGCAGCAGATTCGACCCCAGTTCGGTATTCGCCTTTTTTTTGGGTTGAATATTGAACTTGATGCTGGCAGCAGATTCGACCCAGTTCGGTATTCGCCCTTTTTTGGGGTTGAATATCGAACTTGTTGCTGGCAGCAGATTCGACCCCAGTTCGGTATTCGCCTTTTTTTTGGTTGAATATCGAACTTGGTGCTGGCAGCAGATTCGACCCCAGTTCGGTATTCGCCTTTTTTTGGGTTGAATATCGAACTTGGTGCTGGCAGCAGATTCGACCCCAGTTCGGTATTTGCCCTTTTTTGGGGTTGAATATCGAACTTGTTGCTGGCAGCAGATTCGACCCAAGTTCGGTATTCGCCTTTTTTGGGTTGAATATCGAACTTGGTGCTGGCAGCAAATTCGACCCCAGTTCGGTATTCGCCTTTTTTCGGGTTGAATATCGAACTTGGTGCTGACAGCAGATTCGACCCCAGTTCGGTATTCGCCTTTTTTGGGGGTTGAATATCGAACTTGGTGCTGGCAGCAGATTCGACCCCAGTTCGGTATTCGCCTTTTTTGGGGGTTGAATATCGAACTTGGTGCTGGCAGCAGATTCGACCCCAGTCCGGTATTCACCTTTTTTGGGTTGAATATCGAACTTGGTGCTGGCAGCAGATTCGACCCCAATTCGGTATTCGCCCTTTTTTTGGTGTTGAATATCGAACTTGGTGCTGGCAGCAGATTCGACCCCAGTTCGGTATTTGCCCTTTTTTTGGGTTGAATATCGAACTTGTTGCTGGCAGCAGATTCGACCCAAGTTCGGTATTCGCCATTTTTTGGGTTGAATATCGAACTTGGTGCTGGCAGCAGATTCGACCCCAGTTCGGTATTCGCCTTTTTTCGGGTTGAATATCGAACTTGGTGCTGACAGCAGATTCGATCCCAGTTCGGTATTCGCCCTTTTTTGGGGTTGAATATCGAACTTGTTGCTGGCAGCAGATTCGACCCAAGTTCGGTATTCGCCTTTTTTGGATTGAATATCGAACTTGGTGCTGGCAGCAGATTCGACCCCAGTTCGGTATTTGCCCTTTTTTTGGGTTGAATATCGAACTTGGTGCTGGCAGCAGATTCGACCCCAGTTCGGTATTCGCCCTTTTTTCGGGTTGAATATCGAACTTGTTGCTGGCAGCAGATTCGACCCCAGTTCGGTATTCGCCTTTTTTTGGGTTGAATATTGAACTTGATGCTGGCAGCAGATTCGACCCAGTTCGGTATTCGCCCTTTTTTGGGGTTGAATATCGAACTTGTTGCTGGCAGCAGATTCGACCCCAGTTCGGTATTCGCCTTTTTTTTGGGTTGAATATCGAACTTGGTGCTGGCAGCAGATTCGACCCCAGTTCGGTATTCGCCTTTTTTTGGGGTTGAATATCGAACTTGGTGCTGGCAGCAGATTCGACCCCAGTTCGGTATTTGCCCTTTTTTGGGGTTGAATATCGAACTTGTTGCTGGCAGCAGATTCGACCCAAGTTCGGTATTCGCCTTTTTTTTGGGTTGAATATCGAACTTAGTGCTGGCAGCAGATTCCACCCCAGTTCGGTATTCGCCTTTTTTCGGGTTGAATATCGAACTTGGTGCTGACAGCAGATTCGACCCCAGTTCGGTATTCGCCTTTTTTGGGGGTTGAATATCGAACTTGGTGCTGGCAGCAGATTCGACCCCAGTTCGGTATTCGCCTTTTTTGGGGGTTGAATATCGAACTTGGTGCTGGCAGCAGATTCGACCCCAGTTCGGTATTCACTTTTTTTGGGTTGAATATCGAACTTGGTGCTGGCAGCAGATTCGACCCCAATTCGGTATTCGCCCTTTTTTTGGTGTTGAATATCGAACTTGGTGCTGGCAGCAGATTCGACCCCAGTTCGGTATTTGCCCTTTTTTTGGGTTGAATATCGAACTTGTTGCTGGCAGCAGATTCGACCCAAGTTCGGTATTCGCCTTTTTTTGGGTTGAATATCGAACTTGGTGCTGGCAGCAGATTCGACCCCAGTTCGGTATTCGCCCTTTTTTGGGGTTGAATATCGAACTTGGTGCTGACAGCAGATTCGACCCCAGTTCGGTATTCGCCCTTTTTTGGGGTTGAATATCGAACTTGTTGCTGGCAGCAGATTCGACCCAAGTTCGGTATTCGCCTTTTTTTGGATTGAATATCGAACTTGGTGCTGGCAGCAGATTCGACCCCAGTTCGGTATTTGCCCTTTTTTTTGGGTTGAATATCGAACTTGGTGCTGGCAGCAGATTCGACCCCAGTTCGGTATTCGCCCTTTTTTCGGGTTGAATATCGAACTTGTTGCTGGCAGCAGATTCGACCCCAGTTCGGTATTCGCCTTTTTTTTGGGTTGAATATCGAACTTGATGCTGGCAGCGGATTCGACCCCAGTTCGGTATTCGCCCTTTTTTGGGGTTGAATATCGAACTTGGTGCTGGCAGCAGATTCGACCCCAGTTCGGTATTTGCCCTTTTTTGGGGTTGAATATCGAACTTGGTGCTGGCAGCAGATTCGACCCCAGTTCGGTATTCGCCTTTTTTTCGGGTTGAATATCGAACTTGGTGCTGGCAGCAGATTCGACCCCAGTTCGGTATTCGCCTTTTTTTGGGTTGAATATCGAACTTGGTGCTGGCAGCAGATTCGACCCCAGTTCGGTATTCGCCTTTTTTTTGGGTCGAATATCGAACTTGGTGCTGGCAGCGGATTTGACACCAGTTCGGTATTGGCCAAAGGGTGTCGAATAACGAACTTTGTGCTAGTTCGGTATTGGCTATCAGTTAGAAATTGAATATCGAACTACGAACTTGTAACCCGGTGCCAACTTCACGGAGCTTGTTTTTGTATCAATTAAGAAAGGTGAAAGTTTGTCGAACTATTGAAACCGAGTAAATATTGTGTCCTTGACCAACATAATGCCTATGTACCCACATATATTGTGATTTGAAATAGAATAGACCAACGAGTAGGTTGAACAAATTACACGTAGCATGCCATGTACCATTGTAACACACAAATGCAACCCCGTAATAACTCGTCAAAATGCTGCATTAGTTTCATCGTAGTGATTTGTTTTATCAATTTAATATTCCTCCGGATATATTGATAACGTCGCTTGGCAATTCCATCATTTGTCAAAAGAAGACCAGGCATTTCACAGATAATGAATCATTAAGGAGTATATGCAATCCAACATCCAAGTATTATATTGTTCTTGAAGATTCATCCTGCGTACATAGAATAGGATACGATACAACACAATAACATATAATACAACTCAATGCAATTCTTGAATAGTATTTTGTCACAAAGATGTCAACACAAGTAGCTTTCAAGTCATGAACTTTCATCATTCGGTGTAAAGACAGATACACACATGTAATTGTACCATGTTCTGTGTGTTTGCTATGTGCCATGTGGCATGTCCAGTCGGATGTAATTGTACCATGTTCTGTGTGTTTGCTATGTGCCATGTAGCATGTCCAGTCGGATGTAATTGTACCATGTTCTGTGTGTTTGTTATGTGCCATGTAGCATGTCCAGTCGGATGTAATTGTACCATGTTCAGTGTGTTTGCTATGTGCCATGAAGCATGTCCAGTCGGATGTAATTATACCATGTTCTGTGTGTTTGCTATGTGCCATGTAGCATGTCCAGTCGGATGTAATTGTACCATGTTCTGTGTGTTTGCTATGTACCATGTAGCATGTCCAGTCGGATGTGCTATTATCTTTCCAATTGAATTAGAAATGTCATGTTGTCGACAAGGTGAATGAAATAAATGATGAAATAATACAAATGCTTTGTAACGTTTATGCCAGGTCGCGTAAAATTAGAGGATCAATAATCGAATAAAATTGGAAAACTTGCAACAACAAACACCATTGGCCAAGTGTGAGAATAATGCAACTACATGTAGGTCGTCTGACATTATCTTAGTTGGACTATAAATCAAACATGATTAAAGCATAATAATTGGCAAATTAGTCATTTTGTAAAGAATATTAGATTACAACAGTGTTTAATTATTTATATTGAGTTGTTTTATCTTTTTTTTAATCAATGCGACTGAATGACTTCTGAATAAACTTACGAACAGCTGGTGAGTATCAACAACACATCAATAAAGCCCATTAAAGTCAACATAGAAACTATATGTTCCAATTAAATGTTAAATAAAAGCTAAGCTCGGCACCAAAAGTAATCGTTTAAATGTAAAAATAGAATACAACATTTGAAAGTTGATAATCCAACAGGTTTGAAGGGTTAATAGTTAAACAATTGGACGTGTATTTATTGAGTTACAAACAACAAAAGATAAAGACATCGAAACTTGAAAAATAAATACTGATAGAGAATGACTTGCATAATTTATTAACACATGCTAATCGTCTAATCCCATGATCGTCAGTAGGACAATGCTAACGGTAGTATACATAATGCTGACTTAGAATGAGACGCATACATACATTGTATTTATAATCGGCATCCCAAGGCGCTTCATGATGGCCAAAGTGAAGTTGAAACAGCTTGGTTTAATATATGTTCAGAGTAATTTTCGGACAGCCACGATTCTATACTTACCAGGTACGACCTAAGCCAGCGATATAACAACATTTCGTTGTACTGATATAGCTAAAGGATTTTAAGGGTGCCCAGGAGGTCTTTTTAACCGAGGTCAACTGTCAAGTTTATCATAATAATACTATATATATACTGAGTTCCAAAAATTCTGTATCTTAATTAAAAATTCTTTTTTTTTTAATTGTTAACTTAAAAGCACTTTTTACGAACACTGTCCATTTGCGTACCCTTAGTGTTTATGTTCGACCTATTTCAGTTGGGTTTCGTCACGCTTGAATGATCACACCATCACAAATGGTAAAACGTCTATTCAAGTACACGCATAATTTGGGTTTTTCATTTTCGGCTTTATTTTCACTTCCAATTTACTTGCAACGTGTCTGTGTTACGAAAAAACACAATTAGTTAGTCAAATAAGTTAGAAATGTACGCTTAATTTAATTGTAAAAATGGATAATGGTGAGCGTACTCGTGTATATAAGACGCTAGAGGCTGGTGTTTCACTAAAAATACCTTGTGTCGAATTAAATTGACATGTCTCTATCATTATAAGACTGTTGTATCATCTGCATCCGAAAAATCCTGTATATGAGGTCAATTGGTCAATGCCGCTGACCTAGACATGTAATGCTGCACCAAGTACAACGGCATTGTTGTAGCTTAATAGTAGTCCACCCAACATTAAGAAACTCATGGGAAATTTGCTTTTATTTTGTGTGTTTCATGCCAAAGATGTTGTTTCTTAAAATCTGGCCTGTTGCACAGACTCTATTACAACATCAACAATTGTCTGTGGTCAAAGATAGATAGTTTTCGGTATTTATGTACAATTATTACCTCTCTTTCACTGCAAAATAGTAGTTTATTGTTGCGTGTACTTTGGAATCGAGGGGTGGAGTCACATGTTGGTTTATTATGGTTCAATACATATCTTAAAATCGATAACTGGCATGGATTTATATCAAGTAACATCGCTCTACACATGCGCATTTTAATTATCATAAATAAGTTGGAGATTTTAATAAAAAAGACGCACAATATGTTGGATGCGGAACTTTTGGAACTCAGTAAAGGATATGTCTAGTCACCGAGAATTCCTCTTAAATGGACGTTAAACAAACTACAGAGGTATGGCTTTTGTGTAGTATAAATATAACCTTAACTAATATCATTAAGCGTTATAATGCAATATAATATTATACGTTTCTTCATGTACTTCTTGTAGACTTAAAACCACACAACTGTTATTACATGTAGCTGCTAATAAAGGCAATGGTTTTAAAGATTGTGCACAAATCCCTAGAGAAATAATCTGCATAGTGTTATATTATTCAAACTATGCAAGTTATAATACTGTCACTATAGCTCACATGCTACGATATCAACAAAACAAAGTAATCAACATAAAACTAGCGACACTAAACACTAAAAGGTTTCATGGAATTCAAATCTTTCCGATACTTTAATTATAGACAGTCGTCATACATTTTATGTTTATAAGTTGAGCAAGTAAACTTTATATATAAGATTATTTTGGTATTGACAGTAAGAATTTCCCCAGAAACCGAGATCATCTAAAATTAAGATCGTATTATAGCGTCTAGAATTCGAACGGTTGTCATCTGATAATGACGTCAGCAGCGATAACATTCTTTTCCCAACATGAATATAATTTTCGCTTTGCAACGACTGCGTTCGACCTGCTTTCTGTCTACGTGTTCGTCCAAGTGCAACTAAATGTTGAGAAAGCCTTACGTGTGTCGTGAGTCGAGTGCGTCGTGTGTCGACGCACGTCCTCCGTACTTCCTTTCCATGTTGCAAAAACATAGCGACCGCAGCCTTGCAAAAACGTACGTGGTAAAAGACGCACTCCCGGTACTGGCCAGGCTTAAAAACAACCATATTTAAAAAGCCGACATTTGATAATACATGCCTTTATATGCAATATTTCATCAATATCCGAGATACAGGCGATATTAAACTACCCAACACGTAACATAACGTAAACACGAACTAAAACGCCGAAAGTCCAAATAAAGGCTACGATTACTTCAAATGGCCACGCCCAACTGAACTTATCTTGACTCCCAATATGTCAAATTATATTAATGTGTCTTCTCCAATTTTTCTGTCTGCTCTGTATTCCCTATAGACATATTGCTATATCCCACATACACCGGAAGACGTCATTTAATTTTACCCCGCCTCTGACAAATTAGTAGCTTAATCAATGAATGTGATTGGTCCATTGCAATCACGTGGTGACCCAATGTCATCTCATACCGGGTCAGTAACAATCAATACCGGGTGCCCCACGTGATCAATACCATGTCAGTAAATTCAATACCGGGTGCCCACGTTAGACTAGCTATCGGCCGCCATTTTTTTCGTCGCATTGAATAATATTGTTTTTTTTTAGCAGTTTTGGTTAATAAACGGCGTTTTTAAAGGCACTGACTATGATGACAACGAATTTTAATCAATCAAATAAAGTTTGTTGATAAGGGTCTCAAGCAACGAACGATAACAAATTTACATGACCGTGTCACTAGATTTTCCGTGTCACTAGCCCATTGATTGCAAGCGTTTGCGAGATTTCCATGCGCCTATAATATCAACATTCAGATCATACCAGATGCTTGAACGTAGTATAGGCTACAAGTTGTTCCACAACCAGTTGCTCATATGGTATCACTAATACACTATGTCAACAATGCAGATAAACAATCCTATGTCTCAATGTAGCTTGCCAAAGCAATGTTTTAATATGAAATTATTTGTTACCGTTGAAAGTCTTTTGTATAAGTCAAGTTTTATCCACAACAACCAATCCCCGGGGAATGGTTAGGATTTTGAGTAAAAAACCCCGGCCTTACACGACCTGCAGGGAAGCTGATGGTAAAATCTCCGTTATTTTCCCCCAACAACTAAATATTGTCCCAAGGCTTTTGATTCCCAGAAAAAAATTCCCCTGTCCTGTTGGGAAGCTGGACGGTAACAGACAAATTTCTTGTCGAATTTAGTGGTAATTTTCTTGATGTGGTCTTTTAATGTGGTTATGTGTTTTGAATGGTCATCGATGGGGTAAATTCGTTGCATGGTCATCTAGTGACATGACATCAGTAAATATCGTACCATGACTCGACTTCCACAGATGACCAGGTAACTCATTATACCACAATTTCATCTGATAGTTAGATATATCGGAGGTGTAAAAATGATATGGGTTTATTTCATGATGTTTAAAATTAAAGTCAACTCATTAACTTCCACGAGGTCACTTGATTTATTACTACAGCTTTGTAATTTTATATCAGTATTTACATATTAGAGAGAGAGAAAGTCGAATGCAATAGAAACAGAACACAAGCAGTAAGGACACCATAAGAACAATCATAGAACATAAACCATTGATACACATACATATTGTAACACAAACCCAATAGTCGATGGATTGGTGGAAAGGAAAAGCAACACAGTAAAAGCACGAATATAATAATTAGAGTATTGGTAGTTTTCATAAACATCACTGCGTCAAAGTGATACATAATGCGTGTGATATGAGAAGAAAAAGAGTAACCTTGAATAAAAGGCCTTAATCAACTAGTAGATAGAAATGTTGATGTTATATTAAAAGATATACCGGAAGCGAAGTAATGTCGTTTTCTAATGTTAAACAACTATCAGCTGTGTAGCAGGACAACCATACAACCAGGAAAGAAACACACTACGGATGTACAAGTATTTGATGCGAATGTCCTTTACTGCATTTCGGTTGTTAAGGAATATACGTATAATATCAAAATGCAATATATTAACTAGTATTCAGGAATGCAATGCAAACTGAGTTTTGTTTTTCTACACTATTCCTGCGGCACAAACAACGTGTTCAGTTGTGCACGATTGCGTTCGATGAATATTTATATATGAACCATTGAATTGAGCGATGCTGATTTGAATTTAGCGATGCTCATTTAGGTCAAAATATTAGCAAAGGATTTAGGTCAACATAAATTGTACCGCATGTTAATTTGCGGAAAATCCACAATATCGGAAATTCCGTGTTAAATCAATTCAAATGAAAAATCATCCCGAACACACGGTGATTGCAACGGCATTGTCATACATATTGTCCGACAATTCGATAACTAAACATTGGCCCTTACACCTGACACGAAACGTCTTACACCAGGTGTTCGTTACGCACGAATACCTAAGTTCCGACTAACATCTTGCCAAATGGACCTTGTTCGGGTATTAATTATTAACAAACACGTTTAGAATAATGGTCTCTAAAATTAACGTACACGTTTAAGTCAGCATAAAAGGTTTAACGTGTTGACAGAAACAGATACAAATTGCGAGGTAGGTTAAACTTCACTATGTTAATCAACTATTACTTTGCAAATTTCACTTAAATAACCAAAAAAGTGATATTACACTGACTAATCTGAGAACTTATTTGAACAGCACTGAGCCACATTTATCAGTTGACTCAGTGCAGTAAATGTTCGGAATGCACCAATGGATGTCTTGAAGTAATTAATACAAAACGATGTATAATTTGTTAATCAACGCAATGTTGAAATTATTGCCTCGATTGAAAGTTAATTCTAACACGATTCGCGGATTAATCCAATACACAAAGAACGAACCGAACCATGTTTTATTGCCCCCATAAAACATACCTATCAAATTGGCTGTTTCTATTTACGCCCAGTATCACTTGACATATTTATGAATGAATGAACGTAAACTTTATAGTAAAATTTACTACGAGTCACGATGACAAGGCGAGTTGCACGAGAATCCAGTGTTACATCGATGACGTATCTATTTTTAGAAACTCCAATGTACTCTAGAAACCAAGTTTTATTAAAGCTTCTGATAATCAATCCATTTATATTTTTCATTTTATGAAATAGATACCATATACTCGTGTAATTAAAATTGTTTCAATGTTTAAATTGTGGTCTTTCCTTCAGAAAATTACGACGGTCGTTTTCATTAACGAGGGAGGTAATTGTACCAGCTAATAAGCCACTCAATTTCATCGTGGAATTATGTTCAATGTCAAATGGGTGAAAATTGAATGCGCGCAGTTAAATAGTGCGGGATATTATCGTATTTAGAATCGAAATAAAAACTCTGTTCTTGTATATTGTCGGTGAATAAAACACGGGCACGCGTTCGGATGTGGAAAATTAAATCACTCGTGCTACGCACTCGTGATTTAATTTTTCCGCAACCGAACTCCTGCCCGTGTTTTATTCACCGACAATAAACGCGAGCAGATTTGTATTTCTTAAATATGTACGACCGTCTGAGAAATAAGAACATGTCACCGATTTAGCACATAGTGTGTATGAAGTGCAGGACGAAGTGTAAACATGATCTGCATTGTAATTCTATTTATTGCGTGAACTTGGCATATGTACGACTATTTTGTACTTGTGTCGCTACAACTAGATCATTGACTTTGTTTGCCCCGCATCATATTTCGCGAAGATGGTGTCTAATTACATCGTTATATAGCGTTGTAGATCGGGAATAATATTGTGAATATAGTGCATTGCTGTATTTTCTATGCGAATTATTTAATATGTTGATATAGAATACTTATCCTATTATTTTTATTCACCATTCTGAGTGAATTTTGTATAACAATGTAAACAAGCCAAAATATTTCCTGGAAAGTATTCATTAGTTGAGATGAGGTGGAAGTGTGTCGGATATTGAAAAATAGAAAATGGATCATTGGATAGGGGAGACAACAGTTTAAATGAACAGCACATCAGATAAATCATATAGCAACATCACGTACCACTATTATACGAGGGTTGTCCCAGTAAATCGTGTACTTTGCCCATTACACAAAAAGTAGCCAAAACATCCGTTTCAAATTTTCACTGATGATTATTAAATATGTTCTTAAAAGGTATATGGAATTTCATGAAAATAAATCAAGAAATAAATTTGTCAGTTAGCATTACTAATAAACATGGTATGCAAGTGCGGCACACAGTGACGTCAAAGTAAGAACGTTATGCCGCGGAACATTTTTCTCTGCGTCTTAAGTTATTGTTCCTTTTATTTAATAATCTTACGATGGCATTAAACTTTTTTCTCATACGCATTTGCGAACCAATCGCAACGAAATGCACCATAGAAAAACTGTCTGATCGATATAACCAACCCTCATGGTGGGATAAAAAAAAATAACATGGACAGATCCTTTCTACTGCGAGAGGAGTGAAAGCCCTTTGGTGCGTGTCACAGTATATAACGTAGTTGTACAACGCGCTGATGTCACAAACAACATTACATATTTGTCGTCATTCATGTATACATGGTCTAGAAAAATTACTTCATATCCGCCAGTATAGTTTAGAGTCTTGAACTATTCTTCTACTGCACACCAACCAAAAATATGAAGTGTACTACGGTTGTTTTCTCCTGTTACGTCACAATTCTCGCACGTTTTTATTTTTAGTGTGGCTATTCAAACATGCGTATTTCTCACACATACAATAAAATTAATTTGAAATTTACTGCGATGACACTAAACAGACAGTCCTAAATGCCGAAGTGAAAATTGGGTGCAACCACGTATTGGAAATATGAGAGTTACAAGTTTATTGAACAGACATTTAATGAATCACAGCGCGTTGTTTGGGTTGCGCCGCATTTACGTACATGGGGTTGGTTAATCACCGATAATATGCACCATACACATATCCGTTCATTTTTGTTCACTTGTTTTAGTTCAACAATGAATTCATAAAGGTAACTAAAAATATCATAATCATATGACGTCAAATAAGAAAATTATTAGCAAAGCACACGATTTACTGGGACAACCCTCGTATGTCACAATACCAAACACATAACGTGGACATGCATTTATACGCTGAAAGTTAAAGTTCAAGCTATTATTTTACCAATTATCCACGTCCAAATATTATATCTTGATTATATATAGTATGTCTGTCTGTTCCATACTCCCTATAGTCATATTGCTATATCTCACTTACACTAAAAATGTTATTTAATTATACCTCTATTTCGTTCTGATAATTAAATATATCGGAGGTCTGGACCATATGATGTTGGTTTATTTCATAATGTTTTATATAGGTCAAAATGGTCAACACATGAGCCTCAATTAAATCGCAAGATTAATTACAAATTCAGTTCACTAGGTCGGATATGAAACACTTTCTACAACGTATAATACTTACTACAGACTCAACCTTTCTAGTGTAAGTAAGACACAAAAATACACAAGACAGAGCTGGCGGCATACATGTACAATAGAAACACTATAGCCGGCAGCATACATGTACAATAGAAACAGTATAGCCGGCAGCATACATGTAAAATATAGAAACAGTATAGCAGGCAGCATACATGTACAATAGAAACAGTATAGCTAGCAGCATACATGTACAATATAGAAACAGTATAGCTAGCAGCATACATGTACAATATAGAAACAGTATAGCCGGCAGCATACATGTACAATATAGAAACAGTATAGTCGGCAGCATACATGTACAATATAGAAACAGTATAGCCAGCAGCATACATGTACAATAGAAACAGTATAGCCAGCAGCATACATGTACAATAGAAACAGTATAGCCAGCAGCATACAAGTACAATAGAAACAGTATAGCCGGCAGCATACATGTTAAATATAGAAACAGTTTAGCCGGCAGCATACATGTACAATAGAAACAGTATAGCAGGCAGCATACATGTACAATATAGAAACATTATAGCCGGCAGCATACATGTACAATATAGAAACAGTATAGCCGGCAGCATACATGTACAATATAGAAACAGTATAGCCAGCAGCATACATGTTAAATATAGAAACAGTTTAGCCGGCAGCATACATGTACAATAGAAACAGTATAGCAGGCAGCATACATGTACAATATAGAAACAGTATAGCAGGCAGCATACATGTACAATATAGAAACAGTATAGCCGGCAGCATACATGTACAATATAGAAACAGTATAGCCAGCAGCATACATGTACAATAGAAACAGTATAGCCGGCAGCATACATGAACAATAGAAACAGTATAGCCGACAGCATACATGTACAATAGAAACAGTATAGCCAGCAGCATACATGTACAATAGAAAGAGTATAGCCAGCAGCATACAAGTACAATAGAAACAGTATAGCCAGCAGCATACAAGTACAATAGAAACAGTATAGCCAGCAGCATACAAGTACAATAGAAACAGTATAGCCAGCAGCATACATGTACAATAGAAACAGTATAGCCGGCAGCATACATGTACAATAGAGACAGTATAGTCGGCAGCATACATGTACAATAGAGACAGTATAGCCGGCATCTTACATGTACAATAGAAACAGTATAGCCGGCAGCATACATGTACAATATAGAAACAGTATAGCCGGCAGCTTACATGTACAATATAGAAACAGTATAGCCGGCAGCATACATATACAATATAGAAACAGTATAGCCGGCAGCATACATGTACATCAGACACAGTATAGCCGGCAGCATACATGTACAATATAGAAACAGTATAGCCGGCAGCATACATGTACAATATAGAAACAGTTTAGCCGGCAGCATACATGAATTTGAACAATAGAAACAGTATAGCCGGCAGCATACATGTACAATAGAAACAGTATAGCCGGCAGCATACATGTACAATATAGAAACAGTATAGCCGGCAGCATACATGTACAATAGAAACAGTATAGCCGGCAGCATACATGTACAATAGAAACAGTATAGCCGGCATCTTACATGTACAATGGAAACAGTATAGCCAGCAGCATACATGTACAATGGAAACAGTATAGCCAGCAACATACATATACAATATAGAAACAGTATAGCCGGCAGCATACATGTACAATGGAAACAGTTTAGCCAGCAGCATACATATACAATATAGAAACAGTATAGCCGGCAGCATACATGTACAATGGAAACAGTATAGCCAGCAGCATACATGTACAATAGAAACAGTATAGCCGGCAGCATACATGTACAATATAGAAACAGTATAGCCGGCAGCATACATGTTAAATATAGAAACAGTATAGTCGGCAGCATACATGTACAATAGAAACAGTATAGCCGGCATCTTACATGTACAATAGAAACAGTATAGCCGGCAGCATACATGTACAATAGAAACAGTATAGCCGGCAGCATACATGTACAATATAGAAACAGTATAGCCGGCAGCATACATATACAATATAGAAACAGTATAGCCGGCAGCATACATGTACAATGGAAACAGTATAGCCAGCAGCATACATGTACAATAGAAACAGTATAGCCGGCAGCATACATGTACAATATAGAAACAGTATAGCCGGCAGAATACATGTACAATATAGAAACAGTATAGCCGGCAGCATACATGTTAAATATAGAAACAGTATAGTCGGCAGCATACATGTACAATAGAAACAGTATAGCCGGCATCTTACATGTACAATAGAAACAGTATAGCCGGCAGCATACATGTACAATAGAAACAGTATAGCCGTCAGCATACATGTACAATATAGAAACAGTATAGCCGGCTGCATACATGTACAATAGAAACAGTATAGCCGTCAGCATATATGTACAAAATAGAAACAGTATAGTTAGCAGCATACATGTACAATATAGAAACAGTATAGCCGGCAGCATACATGTACAATATAGAAACAGTATAGCCGGCAGCATACATGTACAATATAGAAACAGTATAGCCGGCAGCATACATGAAAAATATAGAAACAGTATAGCCGGCAGCATACATGTACAATAGAAACAGTATAGCCGGCAGCATACATGTACAATAGAAACAGAATAGCCGGCAGCATACATGTACATCAGATACAGCAAAGTCGGTAGTATACATGTACAATAGAAGCAGTATAGCCGGCAGCATACATGTACAATATAGAAACAGTATAGCCAGCAGCATACATGTACAATAGAAACAGTATAGCCGGCAGCATACATGTACAATATAGAAACAGTATAGCCGGCAGCATACATGTAAAATATAGAAACAGTATAGCCGGCAGCATACATGTACAATATAGAAACAGTATAGCTGGCAGCATCCATGTAAAATATAGAAACAGTATAGCTGACAGCATACATGTACAATATAGAAACAGTATAGCCAGCAGCATACAAGTACAATAGAAACAGTATAGCCGGCAGCATACATGTACAATATAGAAACAGTATAGCCGGCAGCATACATGTACAATAGAAACAGTATAGCCAGCAGCATACAAGTACAATAGAATCAGTATAGCCGGCAGCATACATGTATAATAGAAACAGTATAGCCGACAGCATACATGTACAATAGAAACAGTATAGCCGGCAGCATACATGTACAATAGAAACAGTATAGCCGGCACCTTACATGTACAATAGAAACAGTATAGCCGTCAGCATACATGTACAATATAGAAACAGTATAGCCGGCAGCATACATGTAAAATATAGAAACAGTATAGCCGGCAGCATACATGTACAATATAGAAACAGTATAGCCGGCAGCATACATGTACAATATAGAAACAGTATAGCCGGCAGCATACATGTAAAATATAGAAACAGTATAGCCGGCAGCATACATGTACATCAGATACAGCAAAGTCGGTAGTATACATGTACAATAGAAACAGTATAGCCGGCAGCATACATGTACATCAGACACATTATAGCTAGCAGCATACATGTACAATAGAAACAGTATAGCCGGCAGCATACATGTACAATAGAAACAGTATAGCAGGCAGCATACATGTACAATAGAAACAGTATAGCAGGCAGCATACATGTACATCAGACACAGTATAGCCGGCAGCATACATGTACAATAGAAACAGTATAGCCGGCAGCATACATGTACAATAGAAACAGTATAGCAAGCAGCATACATGTTCAATATTGAAACAGTATAGCTAGCAGCATACATGTACAATATAAACAGTATAGCCGGCAGCATACATGTACAATGGAAACAGTATAGCCAGCAGCATACATGTACAATAGAAACAGTATAGCCGGCAGCATACATGTACAATATAGAAACAGTATAGCCGGCAGCATACATGTACAATAGAAACAGTATAGCCGGCAGCATACATGTACAATAGAAACAGTATAGCCGTCAGCATACATGTACAATATAGAAACAGTATAGCCGGCTGCATACATGTTCAATAGAAACAGAATAGCCGTCAGCATACATGTACAAAATAGAAACAGTATAGTTGGCAGCATACATGTACAATATAGAAACAGTATAGCCGGCAGCATACAAGTACAATATAGAAACAGTATAGCCGGCAGCATACATGTACAATATAGAAACAGTATAGCCGGCAGCATACATGAAAAATATAGAAACAGTATAGCCGGCAGCATACATGTACAATAGAAACAGTATAGCCGGCAGCATACATGTACAATAGAAACAGTATAGCCGGCAGCATACATGTACATCAGATACAGCAAAGTCGGTAGTATACATGTACAATAGAAACAGTATAGCCGGCAGCATACATGTACAATATAGAAACAGTATAGCCGGCAGCATACATGTACAATAGAAACAGTATAGCCGGCAGCATACATGTACAATATAGAAACAGTATAGCCGGCAGCATACATGTAAAATATACAAACAGTATAGCCGGCAGCATACATGTACAATATAGAAACAGTATAGCTGGCAGCATCCATGTAAAATATAGAAACAGTATTGCTGACAGCATACATGTACAATATAGAAACAGTATAGCCAGCAGCATACAAGTACAATAGAAACAGTATAGCCGGCAGCATACATGTACAATATAGAAACAGTATAGCCGGCAGCATACATGTACAATAGAAACAGTATAGCCGGCAGCATACAAGTACAATAGAAACAGTATAGCCGGCCGCATACATGTATAATAGAAACAGTATAGCCGACAGCATACATGTACAATAGAAACAGTATAGCCGGCAGCATACATGTACAATAGAAACAGTATAGCCGGCATCTTATATGTACAATAGAAACAGTATAGCCGTCAGCATACATGTACAATATAGAAACAGTATAGCCGGCAGCATACATGTACCATATAGAAACAGTATAGCCGGCAGCATACATGTACAATATAGAAACAGTATAGCCGGCAGCATACATGTACAATATAGAAACAGTATAGCCGGCAGCATACATGTAAAATATAGAAACAGTATAGCCGGCAGCATACATGTACATCAGACACATTATAGCTAGCAGCATACATGTACAATAGAAACAGTATAGCCGGCAGCATACATGTACAATAGAAACAGTATAGCAGGCAGCATACATGTACAATAGAAACAGTATAGCAGGCAGCATACATGTACATCAGACACAGTATAGCCGGCAGCATACATGTACAATAGAAACAGTATAGCCGGCAGCATACATGTACAATAGAAACAGTATAGCAAGCAGCATACATGTTCAATATAGAAACAGTATAGCTAGCAGCATACATGTACAATAGAAACAGTATAGCCGGCAGCATACATTTACAATATAGAAACAGTATAGCCGGCAGCATACATGTACAATATAGAAACAGTATAGCCGGCAGCATACATGAATTTGTACAATAGAAACAGTTTAGCCGGCAGCATACATGTACAATATAGAAACAGTATAGCCGACAGCATACATGCACAATATAGAAACAGTAAAGCCGGCAGCATACATGTACAATAGAAACAGTATAGCCGGCAGCGTACATATAAAATATAGAAACAGTATAGCCGGCAGCATACATGTACAATAGAAACAGTATAGCAGGCAGCATACATGTACAATATAGAAACAGTATAGTCGGCAGCATACATGTACAATATAGAAACAGTATAGCCGGCAGCATACATGTAAAATATAGAAACAGTATAGCCGGCAGCATACATGTACAATAGAAACAGTATAGCAGGCAGCATACATGTACAATATAGAAACAGTATAGTCGGCAGCATACATGTACAATAGAAACAGTATAGCAGGCAGCATACATGTACAATATAGAAACAGTATAGTCGGCAGCATACATGTACAATAGAAACAGTATAGCCGGCAGCATACATGTACAATAGAAACAGTATAGCCGGCAGCATACATGTACAATAGAAACAGTATAGCTAGCAGCATACATGTACAATATAGAAACAGTATAGTCGGCAGCATACATGTACAATATAGAAACAGTATAGCCGGCAGCATACATGTACAATAGAAACAGTATAGCAGGCAGCATACATGTACAATATAGAAACAGTATAGCCGGCAGCATACATGTACAATAGAAACAGTATAGCCGGCAGCATACATGTACAACAGAAACAGTATAGCCGGCAGCATACATGTACAATAGAAACAGTATAGCAGGCAGCATACATGTACAATATATAAACAGTATAGCCGGCAGCATACATGTACAATAGAAACAGTATAGCTGGCGGCATACATGTACAATATAGAAACAGTATAGCCGGCAGCATACATGTACAATAGAAACAGTATAGCCGGCAGCATACATGTACAACAGAAACAGTATTGCCGGCAGCATACATGTACAATATAGAAACAGTATAGCCGGCAGCATACATGTACAATAGAAACAGTATAGCCAGCAGCATACATGTACAATAGAAACAGTATAGCCAGCAGCATACATGTACAATATAGAAACAGTATAGTCGGCACCATACATGTACAATAGAAACAGTATAGCCGGCAGCATACATGTACAATATAGAAACAGTATAGCCGGCAGCATACATGTACAATAGAAACAGTATAGCCGGCAGCATACATGTACAATAGAAACAGTATAGCCGGCAGCATACATGTACAATAGAAACAGTATAGCCGGCAGCATACATGTACAATAGAAACAGTATAGCTAGCAGCATACATGTACAATAGAAACAGTATAGCCGGCAGCATACATGTACAATAGAAACAGTAAAGCCGGCAGCATACATGTACAATAGAAACCGTATAGCCGGCAGCATACATGTACAATAGGAACAGTATAGCTGTCATCTTACATGTATAATAGAAACAGTATAGCCCGCAGCATACATGTACAATATAGAAACAGTATAGCCGGCAGCATACATGTACAACAGAAACAGTATAGCTAGCAGCATACATGTACAATATAGAAACAGTATAGCCGGCAGCATACATGTACAATAGAAACAGTATAGCTAGCAGCATACCTGTACAATATAGAAACAGTATAGCCGGCATCTTACATGTACAATATAGAAACAGTATAGCCGGCAGCATACATGTACAATAGAAACAGTATAGCCGGCTGCATACATGTACAATATAGAAACAGTATAGCCGGCAGCATACATGTACAATAGAGACAGTATAGCTGGCAGCATACAAGTACAATATAGAAACAGTATAGCCGGCATCTTACATGTACAATATAGAAACAGTATAGCCGGCAGCATACATGTACAATAGGAACAGTATTGCCGGCTGCATACATGTACAATATAGAAACAGTATAGCTGGCAGCATACATGTTCAATATAGAAACAGTATAGCCGGCAGCATACATGTACAATATAGAAACAGTATAGCCGGCAGCATACATGTACAATATAGAAACAGTATAGCCGGCAGCATACATGTACAATATAGAAACAGTATAGCCGGCAGCATACATGTACAATATAGAAACAGTATAGCCGGCAGCATACATGTACAATATAGAAACAGTATAGCTGGCAGCATACATGTACAATATAGAAACAGTATAGCCGGCAGCATACATGTACAATAGAAACAGTATAGCCGTCAGCATACATGTACATCAAACACAGTATAGCCGGCAGCATACATGTACATCAGACACAGTATAGCAGGCAGCATACATGTACATCAGACACAGTATAGCAGGCAGCATACATGTACATCAGACACAGTATAGCAGGCAGCATACATGTACAATAGAAACAGTATAGCCGGCATCTTACATGTACAATATAGAAACAGTATAGCCGTCAGCATACATGTACATCAAACACAGTATAGCAGGCAGCATACATGTACAATAGAAACAGTATAGCGGGCATCTTACATGTACAATATATAAACAGTATAGCCGGCAGCATGCATGTACATCAGACACAGTATAGCAGGCAGCATACATATACAATATAGAAACAGTATAGCCGTCAGCATACATGTACATCAAACACAGTATAGCAGGCAGCATACATGTACAATAGAAACAGTATAGCCGGCATCTTACATGTACAATATAGAAACAGTATAGCAGGCAGCATACATGTACATCAGACACAGTATAGCCGGCAGCATATATGTACAATAGAAACAGTATAGCAGGCAGCATACATGTACATCAGACACAGTATAGCCGGCAGCATACATGTACAATAGAAACAGTATAGCAGGCAGCATACATGTACATCAGACACAGTATAGCCGGCAGCATACATGTACAATATAGAAACAGTATAGCCGGCAGCATACATGTACAATAGAAACAGTATAGCCGGCAGCATACATGTACAATAGAAACAGTATAGCAGGCAGCATACATGTACATCAGACACAGTATAGCAGGCAGCATACATGTACATCAGACACAGTATAGCCGGCAGCATACATGTACAATAGAAACAGTATAGCAGGCAGCATACATGTACATCAGACACAGTATAGCCGGCAGCATACATGTACAATAGAAACAGTATAGCCGGCAGCATACATGTACAATATAGAAACAGTATAGCCGGCAGCATACATGTACAATAGAAACAGTATAGCCGGCAGCATACATGTACAATATAGAAACAGTATAGCCGGCAGCATACATGTACAATAGAAACAGTATAGCCGGCAGCATACATGTACAATAGAAACAGTATAGCCGGCAGCATACATGTACAATATAGAAACAGTATAGCCGGCAGCATACATGTACAATATAGAAACAGTATAGCCGGCAGCATACATGTACAATATAGAAACAGTATAGCCGGCAGCATACATGTACAATAGAAACAGTATAGCCGTCAGCATACATGTACATCAGACACAGTATAGCCGGCAGCATACATGTACATCAGACACAGTATAGCAGGCAGCATACATGTACATCAGACACAGTATAGCCGGCAGCATACATGTACATCAGAAACAGTATAGCCGGCAGCATACATGTACATCAGAAACAGTATAGCCGTCAGCATACATGTACATCAGACACAGTATAGCGGGCAGCATACATATACATCAGACACAGAAAAGTCGGCTGCATACATGTACATCAGACACAGCAGAACAGGCTGGTCACAAAATCACACTCAAATTACTGTGTCAGTAAAAATCATTAGGGAAATCATACAAATGAACGTGAAATTACATAAACTCATCATACGTGGAATATAATAGCAAGTGGCAGATTATGGATGCGAAAGAAAAACAATTACGGAGCAACGAATCGACTATCATTGCAAAATGCGGTCTTTTGAAAATGAAAAAAATGCGATATGGTGATTTCTTAATGGTTTATTAATGTTGAAAAAGTGTTATTGTTGACGGTATTTTGAGTCGAATATCTGATATATCATCTGTTTCAAGTAGGGCGTGTAATATGTGTTAGCCAGGGTACTGCTGTTTAGACAGAGCGGAAAATGTCGACGCTTGAGAGATAATGTATTTTGTGCCTGTCACAATTATTTCGTGTCCATACCAGTAAATCGATGAACATGTATGTATGAAGTGGTTCTTCATCGACACGCAGATGTATTTTTTTTCGACCAGAAACGTAAGATCCGATTTTAAACTGGATAAATGCGTCCAAGAGTCCAAGGTTTAGTCTATAAAATAATTAAAAATACTTATTTCATGAATATGTAGCGAAATAATAGTACCATATTCTTTCACAATGATGTATTCACTGACCTAAGCATCTTTCTAATATTAACAGTTTTTCTACACTTAGTGTCACCATAATGGTACTGCTTGTGTTATATGGTTGATACTGTTTATGTCCAATGTATATTTAATAAGATACTGCTTGTGTTGTCTTTTTGGTATTTATTTCATTGGTAAATGCAGGCACAATATTGATTATTAAATACTTTCTTGAGATTAAATATACTCTAGAGTCCTTACTAGAAATAGGTGTATATATGAAGTATTGTAAATTTGCCTTATTTTTACCGAATATTCAAGTACAATCACGCGTAACACTATGGTTATGAATATAAATGTATGTAAGTTTTGTTTGTTTACTTTAAGAGAACCTATATAATGATAGGGGCACACATGAACAGAATGAATCTACTAGCAAATACATAAATCGAGTAACGAGTGCATTGAGCTATAACATATCATTCAAGAGAATAGAATGCTCCTTATCTTCTCAGCGTCTAGCAAAGTAGTCTGTGCCATTTCGTCCTTGGTCTGAAGATCATCTATTATCCATTAATACTTTTGATTGTAGTATATTTACTTCCATGTGCATTCGATAGGTAAAGCAGCCGAATTTCACATAAGCGCACCAGTATTGCATTAATATTACGGACTCTATGTCTAAGGCATATGTGAAGGATATTTTATCTGAATCCATCTATCCATCCATTAAGCAATATCCATACATCGACATCTCTCACATCAAGCCACTGCGTTCGTAACTCCGTCATCAATCAACCAATCAATAAATCGAACTTTCTCTAGTCTGGTAGGACCCATGTTTGCCACGGTTTCGTGTTATGTATTTCGGTGTTGTATTGTTATGGGATGTTAGACTGACGTAGCTGATCTACAATCAGTACCATGCGTATATAAAAACTTATGGTACGATTTTGACACAGACTAACAAGTGACGTTCGTAAAAAAGGAGACGTTTTGTAACCAACTTTCATATCATTTGGTATATTTAGATATCGCGTCTACATATTTATTTAATATTTAGCGAACATAGATTTTGATTTAATATGTATGTTCTTTGTTGAAATGTTATCCCCTAGGAATTTTCTCAGACAGTGAACGTAGTGCCGACAACTCCACTAAATCATTGACTTGAATATGACGACAGACTTGTGTATAATAACTCTATTGTTTATTTATATGAACTACATAATGTACATAGGGACAAAAGCCTGTATTTGAAATGCCTTAATCGCAGGTGGCAGTATCAGTGTTTTGTCCGCAAACGATTAAAAAAATAATAAAAAATATAAAAAAATACCGTACTGAGCTATTATACTATCAAGGTATAAAGCGTACTATGTGTCTATATGCCAAAGATTGTGGAACATTGCATCTCGTTGTTTCAACATAAAAAACGGGCGCTGAAGAAAAATCGCTATATAAGTCATTCAAATAAACTATAAGATATTCATTCTTACCGAAAATCTCGTTGAATTGTATCTTATAACTGCGAAACAGCAAAACAGTGTTACTTTCGTTATTTAACTTCGCTCAAGGTCATTTTATTTATGCACTGGTTACCCGCTGCGCTCACAGTATCGTAATTATTGTTGGGAACCAAGCCTATGCGATGTTCCACAATCTTTGGACATTGACATATACTACGCTTTATACCTTAATAGTGTACATGGAGTTAGATAGACAATCGATATATATACGGTCCATGTAGTGTATTTATTAGCTTAGTGAAGGATTTTTGCTTTTTCTTTTCCAAACACTGATACTGCCACCTATTAGTCCAGTCATTGAAGTTAAAAAATATGGTCAACCTCAAACAAATTGCAAAACAGAGTTTCTTTGCATTTTCATCATCTACAGACTGTTATCAACTACAGACAAAACGTCAAATATGCGAGTTCAGTGGGGAAAATACAAAAAAATCGACATGTTTAAGGTCACTTTTGGTAGCAATTTCAGCATTTTCCTTATTTCATAATACATGGGGAATTTTACGTTCTAATAATTACCGTGTTAGTCGTTAAATATTTACTAATTGCACCTTAAAGCTTATATTTTCTGAAAGATACAACCTTCTTCTATCGTATACAAATATTGATTTTATCATCAGACAATTTACTTATCATATATATGCCAGTTTACGTGTTGGTATACTACCCATTCAAATGTCGACAAAATGACTCAAAATAGCACTTGGAAGGGGAAACAAAAGTTTTACTCATTTCTTTAATATTAATCCAATTTGTTTAAAACTTACACATATCATGTGTTGTAAACATGTATGTCTAATGGAAAACGGATATCTGTGTTTGGACAGTAAACAATAATGTCAATATACAAAATGTACACGAATTTATCGATTCGGGAGAAATAGTGATTGTTCTCTTTGTCTGTTCGTCCACAATTGCATTTGTATTCACAATTTTGACTTAACGATTATGAAACTTGGTCAGAGTGATCATCTGAACAAAATTTAGGCCAAAGTATAAAATGGATGATCAAGGATAAAAAACTAGGTCACTAGGTCAAATTGTAGCAAAACCTTGTGTAGTCGCTAGAGGTCATAATGTAGACCTTATATTTATGAAACTTGGTCACAATAATAATATCAACAAAATCTAGGTCAAAGTTATAAATTGGGTCATCCGGGGTCAAAAAGTAGGTCGCTAGTTAAAATCAAAGGAAAACGTTGTGTAGGTACAAAATTCACAATTTTGGTCTAATATTTATGCATCTTGGTCACAATGCTCATCTCAAAACATCTAAGACATGTATGTTATTGACTAATTTGGGTCAAAATTCGGTCAATAGGTGAAAATAGTTGATGCGACTTTTTGGCGCATGAAGGTTTGTCTATTTTTTGACCTAGTGACCTAGTTTTAACTCATGATAAGTAAATATTGAATTTGACCTACATTTTGTCTTCATTATCCATGCGACATGGTTTCATAAAGATTAGGTAAAAAGGGCGCCTTCTAAAGATTTGTTCTATAATTTGGCCTAGTGACCTAGTTTTTAACTCAGGTTAATCCAATTTCATACATGACCTTGAGTTTTGTAAGGTGATCATTGTGACTAAACTTCACAAGTGTAAGGTCGAAATTGCGACCCCTGGTGACTATATCTTGTTTTTTCTTTATTTTGACCTAGTGACCTAGATTTTGGCTCCGGTTAACTCAAACTATTATTTTACCTAGATTAGCTTTCGATCATTGCTGCCAAGTTTCATAAAAATCAAACCAAAATTGCGACCTCTAAGCACGATGTAAAAATAAGTTACTGGTACAAGTCAAGATTTATTTACATCAAAAGTGACAAATATCGCGAAAACATGTGACAATTCAATATATTTGTAAATATCTCAAAAAGTCCCACGAATATTCAATTAGGACATTTTGTACATTGCTAAGGATAGCTTTACGCACCATATAAACTCAAAACTGTTTGTTTTGCAATTAGTTTGAGGTTAAAAGTTAAAATGACTGGACTATATGGCCTTAATCAACTAGTATGTGATATCGACTACGCATTAAGAAAACAAGACAGCAAAGAAGAACACTACGGTAATACACGTTACGATTCAAAATTCATGTATCACATTCCTTAACCATTGCCGTTTGTTGTTTGGTAGTAATATGGATAGTCTATAACAATTAGAGCTTTGCTTATCAATTTCGAAAATGTACAGGGTGTCTCAAAATACATGTCCGCTTGTTGAGGACGTGTCACTCCGTAATGTATTGCTTTACCTGTCTGATTTATATGTATGATCAAAGGGCATTCAAATCGATGTAGAAATTACGACATAATTTTCCAAAACAATGCATACAAAACCTATAGAATGCATTTTGAATAGTTAACCCCAATTCGGTAAAAACCTGCGTTTGACGTCGTTTAACGATTTTAATGACGTTCACATACCTTTGAGTCGGTTGAGATGTTTCCATTTTCTCCAAAAATTGATATTTTGAGTTTCGATATAGTTACATATCTAGAACTATATAATATACATTTCAAATAGTATAAGAAGAAATAAATATTTAGGATGTTTGGTTAATTTCTCCGGATTTCAATAAAAGTAGCATAACCAAATTCATTCTCCTTCCAATGCAGTTTTTGGTGATTGATACTTAATTAAGTATTATTTTAAACTTTCAAGTAACTGTTCGAGATAAGCTAGACATACCGCTATACATTTAATCCAGTATGTTCATTCGAGGCGATTGATGCATCTTTTATGAATATGATATGCCTAAAAATGTGTGAATATTAAATTTTCAGTCCTAATTGTTTTTAAAATTAGTCCCTCTCTTAGATATACGTCCGATTTTCTGATATCATTTTCTAATAACCCCTGATCAGTTTCTCAGCCGGTGTGTGCATAGTAGGTTACGACTGACTATTATTATGCCCACATATGATATACATTTTACCCATGTTACCGTACAAACTATCCTATCGGCCTCTTCGGACATTTTAGAACGTACGTTGCTTATGACGTATGTATAACGTATATGACGTCATCAACTGTTCGAATATTGACACATGATATAATTTACCACACAATTTCTAAATTTAGATTTCATATGAGACTATGACTATAAATTGACTTACTCATTTGGCAAAGTTATGACCCTTCAACAAGCGGACATGTATTTTGAGACACCCTGTATATTATATCAACTCCTGACGCGAAAAGCTTGCACTAGGTTTATGTAACGCATAATATACGTATATGCATTTAATTTTTTTAGTACCGACAAACATCGTGCAAATTGGATCACTTTCAGGTATCAATTAACAAACGCGTTTAGGATAATGGTGAAGTCTCTGCTAATTCCACACACCTTTAAATCAAGATAGAAAGTGTAACGTGGTTTCAGAAGCAGATACTAATTGCGAGATACAATTTTGTAGTTACGGCTTCGCTTTGCCATTAGTAAATAAGACAAACACATTTTATCTCACTAAGGTGTTTTTTTGTAAATCAAGCATCATTTTACTCACAACGATTACACTCATATTTGGAGAAAAATGTTTCGTGTCAATTAATGTTATCAGCATCCATTGCTTAGGAAACCTTTCTGTATTTGAAAGTCTGTTTGGAATTAATGCCAAACATAAGCGATACTTCATCTAATTTGAGAACTACTTTGGACAGCACTTTACCAAATAGAAATGTTGAGTCAGTGCAAGTGTTACACGTACATAGTTCTAAACGCACCAATTGATGTCATTTTGCAATTCAAACAAAAATGTGTATAATATGTAACAAAAATGTAATCAACGAATGCTTTGAAATCATTGCCTTGATCTACATCTAAATATGTAGTTTCTAACACGTAAACAAAAATACCACCAAAAGTTTATTTGGAGCTCAAACTGTGTTACGTTGTTTTATCCCATATCATACTTTGTCCCACAATATGGGCCGATATATATATGTGTTAAGCTAGAACTAGGTAAAATACGGTTTGTACGAGGGATGTTCGAAAAGTAATGCAAATGTATGCATATCTTTGTAGTTTCGGAATTTAAGGCGTCAAATTTGGCATGTTTAATTATGTAACTATCGTTTATAATTGGATAAAATTTGGTTGACTTCGAATCATCGTCTGTGTCACAATGTAAGTTTAAAATGCACCTACTAATGCACTAAGCTAAAAAGCGTTGGAAAAACGTATTGCAAAACCGACTGAAAATATGCCTTATGTCAAAGGATGTTCTTAACTTAGATAAAGTGACAAAGTGATACACGAGGAACTTTTTAAGATTAACAGACATCGTAGGATGTCTTTTAGCAATATTTGATTTATTCAACATGTTTCAAAGCAGACCAATAGCTGCTGAAAGACAACAACAAAAATGACAACAAGCAAACAAAATGTTGAAAAAGTTAGACACTGATCTCAAAGCTGCAATATTGGTAGTAGGGCAGTTAGCTGATCGTATATGCTTGATGTTATCCCACTTCCACATCATTTTGAAGAAAATTCTAGAAATTAACAACATATGTACCCTATGGGTACCAAGCTTACTGCGTGGTGTCTAAAATATCATTTTATCTTGAATGCCAACAAATATTTTATTTATACCCCTAATACGTACAAACTATGTTTTTACAAAGCGTAACAGATGGCGAAACACAGAATCAATATCATTTACGAAGTCTGAAACAGAAATATTATGTATTTGATTCCTGAAATTCTAAGAAGCTTGTATTTGTAAATTACACGCAGTCAGTGACGAAGGTGGTGCATTTTAATTTTGTCCACCGACCAAGGCCCTACTGTTCAATTGCCCAAATCAATGCGGAAATTGGTAGCTAATAGGTTCTACAGATAGTTTCTGCAGGAAAACCTGTAGAAACATTTCATATAGCGTCGATTTGTTACTGAAACTGAGCATTATGTCCCTTTCACATGAAAATACCTCTTTGCTCCAGTCATCTACTGAAGAGTAGTTTTTGAACGAAAGTCAGATAAATATGCCTGATAAACAAGTATATTCTATAGATTTAGTCCCATGCGACTATTTTTAAGTTCTTGGTCTATTATGCATTATGTATAGCGAAGGTACGTTTCCACGAAGCCTATGTGGTCAACCGTATTTCAGTGCATGAAAAAAGTACCTATTGCAGACGCTGAAACATGATTTCAATCTTGAATTTAATGATGCAATTTGTGCACATATTGAAGCGGAGATTTCTATGAAGATTGTCAGTGAGTTGCAATGAAATCGGTTCAGTCAATAAAAAGTTAGAGGGCAATTTGCATTACTTTTCGAACACCCCTCGTATATCTGAAACAGGCTCATTCTGAAGAAGGGCTTTAAAGTATGTTTTAGATGAAGCTGGGTTACTCCGGTGTATTCGATTGCCATCTGGTAATTGGGTTTGAACTGTCAATGTTTTTTGATGGCTGTACATTGGTCAATTAGCGGTTAAGTTTCCTCCGACTTGTAAGTTTCGACGCTTCAGTTCATATAATCGATTATTCTTTTGAACTTTTAAACAAAAGAAGAACCTATTGACCATGAATACAAAATAAAAAAGAAATTAATGTTCTTCGAGGTTGTTAATGTAAGATAAGCGCATTGCTTATGGAAGAAAATATTTTCTCATGCAACTACCATGGTAACTGCCTGATAACACATGACCTGATAAAAGTATGTGTTCTCAGGTCGATAGCCTGAGAACACTTATTGGCCCCGACCACAAATAACGGACTATTTTGCAATTTGTCATTCCGTCTTAAATTGTCATAAATATCATTGAAAACAACAGAATTATGCATTTAATAGCTATTATTTATTCAACGTTTAGGTTTACAATCCAGATAAGCAATATTTCTTCGCCAGGTAGGGCTACGCCACTGTAATTGTTCTTGAATTCATACGGGTCGCCCACGTATCGATCGTTTTGATAGGCCCTGAAATGAATCAACAAACACAGATAAATACACTGACTTAGCATCGACAAAGATAAATAAACATTAAAATAGTCATAACTATCGTATCTTTGCCCAGTTTTCTGGCCTAAAGCAATTTTTAATCTCATTTTCACGACTTGCGAAGGTTGACCTACAAAACGAAAACCATGAACCACCCGAGCTTTTTGGAGACTCAAAACATTGTTAGATTCAGTGCACAACCCTACAGCTTATACCAAAAATAAAACAAACTTTAATATACTCTTCCACAGATCAATGTCTTACTCACCATTGTGTATTTCCATCTGTTTTCCTCCGCATTCTGCCGTGATTAAGTTGATCTTGTCTTTCTTGTTGAAAACTGTTCTCCACCCACTCGGTTTTACAAGCATGTCTAAACTGGTCATTCTGGAAGTTATTTCCCATTCCTAGAATTCAATATCGCACTGTGCGTTGCTACGAAAATCCTGTATTAAAATTAATCCGTCATTGTGTGAAGCTTTACATAAGAAATTTGACATAATCCACACACACTACGTCATTGGTGACGTTTCATTGATGAATCATTCAGAAATAAAACAGCAAACAATTATGAGCGGAATTTTATTCTACTTTTACGACAAGGTGTTCTTATTTTGGTAATACAGTCCCGTGCCAAATTAAAGTTCACAAAGCGCAAAAATCACAAAATTAGTTGACGAATTTCTTCCGTTAGAAGAACATAACAATTGTAAAATAAGAACAATTAGACTATGTTTACTATCCTTTAGTAGGATAATCAATTTTTGATAAAACCGCCATGCACTCTACTCATTTCCACAGTTCATTTTCGGTTGCTAAGCAATTCTAGGACACCACTAAAAATTGATGGTAAGTGCATTTGACAATGTTGTCATGGTAACACAGGCAAACTGAAATATTTAAATTAATGATGACTTTTACCACAATAGATTTTACCTTAAAACAGTTTTTATTTTAAGAAAATCGGATTTATAATATGAAAATAACAAACATTTGAATTTTGTTTTGATATATTTTAACGAAAAAATGACAAAATTTGCATGGGAGTCAATGGGAACTACATTTTTTGTTATTCAACTTCGAGATTTAATGACTTTACATTTTACAAACTTACATTATAAGAACAAATGAAGTTGATATTTTAGAATGTCAAATACTCCTCTATATTTCTGTATGGTTGACATACAAAATATTAAAAGTATGTAACCATGGCAACCAGGCTTATTCCATCAATGAAGAATTTTCACTGATGTTCTTAAATTGTTTAGTAACCAAAAATATGATAAATGTAAATTATTTTCTGAACAGAATCAAATCATGCTTGGACTATTCTATCATATGATACCAACTTATAGTATACTAGATTTATATTAATTGTGTCATGAAATTTCAAAGTGAAACAAATCTGTCAAATTTTTCATGCATTTTTTACTTTGTGAACTTTAATTTGGCACCTGACTGTACTTATAATTTGCTTAGATTTCTTGTTTTGACTAAAAAATTGAAATGGATCTTATTTATTTTTTAATATCGTTTTATAATTTAACAGCGTAGAATTGAGAACTATGTTGTGTGTACGGAAGCAAATGAAATAGAGGATATTTGTATTTTTCCGTGTATGATCGGCTGATAATTCACCGAGTGAGAAGCTGGTGTAATATTTTCACGAGTGGCGTAAACACGAGTGAAAATATAAGTCAGCTGCTCACGAAGTGACTTATCAGCCGATCATACACGGTAAAATACTAATATTCTATTTATTTCATGCTTCAAATGGCTTAAATGATGGAAATACTCCACTATATACCTCAAATGTTATGCGTGACGTCGTTTTCCCGCCATGCACGCATAGAGTTGCAATCAAGTAGTTCTTCTGCAATGGCTTCAATTTTGTCCATTTGTTTTACATTTATGTACATATAATGTTCTGTTATTTTTAAAGATTAAGAGAACAAGTGAAAATGCTTATTATTTCATTTTTAGCGGCGGGGAACTTTGTTTAAAAAAGTAGTCCGTTTCCGTGAAATTATGAACTGTGAAATTATGGACTGTGAAATTATCGGGGAATAATCCACCGTTATTCCGCCGTAAACCACCGACAAGCATGAAATAAGTTGTATTAATCGGCCGGCGGTCTAAGAACGATCGACCACTCCAGTTTAAAATTTAAAAAATATGCCTCTAAATTGTGCCCCGTTGTTGGTTTCAACACACACAGAGTTGTCATCAAGCTCGAACAATGTTATCAGGCTTGGCGATATCGCCCGGAATTAATGGCTCGGTAAACCTCGCCACCCGAACGATATCACCTCGGCTGATAACATTGTTCTCACCGGACAGGGACCCGAGTTTCTCTATATCTCACATTAGCAACATCTTTCTTACATGGGCAACTGCGCGTAAAATTATTCGATCTTTATGGGTCTATTTTTATTTCTACTACGTCTGCATAGTAAATAAACTGGGTATCTAGCTAACAAGAAGAACAAAAATAGGTTCTATACTTTTTAAGGGGCATTCTCTTAGACAGAGCATACCAGTGTAGGCATATGCTTTATTTACGACGTTATGTTATCGATTGTTGTTGTTGTTGTTGTTGTCTTGTAATTTCCTCCCTTGCTTGGAGCACAACTTCTATGAAGTTTCACATATAGAGTTCAACACAATCGATAATTTAGCTTAATAACAGTTCAACATTATAAACGCGAAAATAACTAAGAATTCACATCATATAAATTCACAAATGTTTCAGGTAAATTTGTTTTGGCAGTATTTCCCAAATTAGTAGGACAGTCCTTGAGTACATTTGCTTTAATCAGCAGTGATCCTATAACTTGCAGGCTACTGATGAGACGATTGTTTTGAATGCGAACGTTCGGCAAATGCCACGTTATGATGTCGCCACGTTGATGCCACGAACGCTAACTAATAATAAAATTTTTCAAATTTTCTCGATTTACGTCGAAGAAAAATGGTCCATCATGAGACAATCTATGTAGGATAAGGAAATTTCACCCTTGGGGTCGGAACTTTAGCCATGTGACTCGGCAAGCCTCGTCCCTGTTTAAAATCCGACCCTCGGATGAGATATCCTTATCCTACACAGAAGCTCATGTTCGATCCTTATAATCTCCCAAATGAAAGGAAATGAACCAGTCAGCTGATTATCATGTGCCAATGACACAATGACACACACACACACTTTTCTACTCAAACTAGATTATATCTTCAAAACATTCCGAGGCTTAAGTTTTGTCTGTGGTTTTATAGTAAACAGTGTATCAAATTACGTCTGTCTTTCCTGAGGAAATTACTTTGGAATGGGGACCATCTAAAATTAAAATCTTATTACATGGTGTCTACAATAGATTTGGATTTGATAATGGTGTCTATCGGAGATTCGACAAATTACACACTGTAACATAGGAGGACAATCAAAATATCCTGAGGTTTTAGACAAATTGACTTACGCTACATTTGTATCTGTGTATATCTAATACAACATAACACACCCTTACACATCAGGCAAATTGTGTAAACTTGTTAGCCAAAAACGTGGTAATATATACACTATGTGATATGGACTTTACTAAAGGTAAACAGACTGTATTTTGGACTGGACTCTCGTTTAATCGAATAACGAACATGCATTCTGTCACTTTACTCTAATAAAATTACCATTGTTTCAGATATGTACAACATATCGACTGATCAAAAACAAATCGAACGAACGTTTTGCTAACCATCCCTTTTGGTTATGTATATAAGTTGTATTTCCATTTGGTCAGATGCCATAATCAATCATTGGCTACAAGCTATTATGACACGGTCCTTGTCATTAATATTGCAACTATTTGGCAACGCATAGGATATAATTCGCCCCGTTCGTTTCGAATCATTACGTTACAAGCTATGCATATCAACTGTAGCATAATGACTGTGAGATTGGTAATAATTGTAACAAAATATTATGTTACAATTGTTTTTAAATGTTTATATCAGTAACTCAATATGTATTGAGTAGGTCCGATTCAATTCACGAACAGCAGCTGCTGTCGAGTATGAAACGACTCAATAAAACATGCTAATTAAAGTCAACACTTAAATTTTATAGTTACTGTAGATTTAATGTTACTAGAAGTAATCTTTTTCATTACACGTACAAAGCACTTCAAAATTGGAACATTGATAGACCAACAGCTTTGAATGGTTGACAATTAAATAATCGAAAGTGTATTTAATATGTTAACAAAAAGCAACGATATTGAAACTTGGAAAATAAATACTGACAGAAAATTACTTGAATAATTTATTGACCTTGCGTTGTGTATATTCTCCCTGATCGCCAATGAGACAATACTTATAATCGCGTCAGGGAGAAGAATTTAATAAGACCAAATGCCTTTATTCTAATCCCCTTTTTCTGATGTTAGTGTTATATTGTACAGTAAATTGAATGCATACTGTAGTATATTTGGGAAAATAGATATGTTTAAAAAAGATAATTAAAATCGCTCATCATGCTAAGAAATATATAGTTGTGAGTAGTCCTTTTACACAAACGTAAAATTAAACTACAATGGCATATCATTCGACTTGTATTGCATGTAATAGAACCAATAGAACTATTATCATTAAGTACTATAATGCAAAATATATTTCTAGGAAAAGTTTGTATAAAGGTTATGTGCCATTAAACAAACTAGGTCATGGAGTCACTTAGTTAATTTTACACATTTAGGTACTTGGCTACTAGCATAATGCCAACTCTCTAATTCAAATACAGTAGTTTTCGTGCAATCTTCATTAAATTTGATCCGAAGTTGTATCAAGACGATATCTAGGTCAAGTTTGAGCATGGGTCATATTGGATGAAAAACTAGGTCATATGGTCACATATTTCATTTCATACATTTAACACGGTATCTACTTATAATTTTTAAATAGTTGTACATAGTACATAATCTTCGCAGAAATAACTCAGAAGTTGTGTCTAGATTATACCTTAGTCAAGTCTGACTATTGGTCATGTTCTATGACGAACTGGGTCATGTGATCACTTTGTGCATGTTATAAGTTCCTCATGGTGCCCACCATCTTATAATTCAAATAGTTCTTCTTCGATCGTCACACACCTTGGTCTTGTAACGAGATGATATCTCGATCATGTTTAAATATCGACCATTTCAGATCACAAACTAGGTCACGGGAATACTTAATGCATGTCATACATTCAACATAAGTTTCACTCTCAAATCTTCTGGCAATTCTCGACGATGACCCTTTAATGATTAAACTAGTCCATATTGAGCTTGTGTGCTCTCTTAATCAGTGTCTAATTGAATTATCATCAAACGTATCAATATATACAGTGCGTGTGTATGGGCATACGTGTAATAGCTTGTTCGAGATTGATAATCAGCTAGATTGATGCAGGTACTTTTGATGTTAACATTTGAAATAATAGCCCAACGTTTTATTTTTATCTTTATCCAACTTGGTGATAATGTTCGTGTGTATATTAGGCCTACCTGAAGACCGGCCAGACATTGAAACACATTAATACAACTGTGGAAGTTTGCCTTCTTGTTTAATTCAGATTAAACCCTGCACCAGTGAGTAATGTTCCTAGTTAATAAAGCAATAACTACGTAATCACAAATAAGGTAATATAAAACAATCTTGCACAATCCACTAGAGAAATATACTGCATCGTGTTATGTTATTCAATTTATTGCCTTTATTTATGTATACCATAAATCACAGGCTTGATATCTACTCGTACAACACAAAGCAATCAACATAATACTAGCGACATTAAACCATAAAAGGTTTCAACACATTCAAATTCTTCTTGGACTTAAAGATATATGTACTTATACTGAGTCGTCATACATTTTATGTTCATAAGTTTAGCAAGTAAACTATGATTATATTCGATTATTCCAGTTTGACAGTAAGAATTTCCCCATGTGAATTTGTTTGAAACCGAGATCATCTAAAATTAAGATCTTATTATAGCGTCTAGAATTGGAACGGGTTTCATCTGATAATGACGTCAACATTGGAGAAAGGAAAAGTAGATAAATTGACCGGCGCTATGTGCGTGCAGATAATTGTAAGTAACCAAGAACTATCTAAACTATCTGTATTGATAACTCTGTATGTTTAGATAGGTCCTGAAGTAACACACTATAATTTATAACACTGCACAAGTTTAAGTACTAAGGTGATATAGGAGCTATTTTATACTGTTAGTCTTAAACTTGCTACAGTGGGTGAAGTCATGTACATCGATTGTGTTTCTATAAATACCAGTCCTGGATGGAACTTCTCACTCGAAACATCTTACATGTATTAAAGTACTGGCAAACATCGTGCACACTGGATCGGTTACAGGTAACAATTAACAAATTTGTTTAGAATAATGGTTCAGTCCTTACACATTACGTACACGTTTAAATCAAGAGAGAATGTTTAACATGTTTTCAGAAAACAGATACTAAATGCGAGATAGGCAAGGCTTCGCATTGCCAATCATAATTAACAAAATAACACTACCGCGTTAACTTTGCACATTTTATCTCACTTGAGTGTACTTGTAAAGCGAAGGAACTTTTAACCACAGGCCCTTGCAATTACGTAAATTGACATGTAGATAAATTATAAAGTACAATCAAGCTATTCTTACGCAAAAACTTTCTCTAAACCAACTTGGCAACTAAAGTCCATGGTTAGGACAATTAAAGGGGTTCATAACTTAACACAGAATATAACATTGGCTCATGCGAGCCGTGCCTATTTATCATCCAATAAAGTACTTTATAAACGATACATTTAAGTCATACATTTGACAAACATAGCTTCGTTTTTATATTAAATTGAGTATGGCAATTGTATTCATTGCTCATCGTATAAAAAATGCATGTATATTGTATAATCTAATACAAACATACGATAAAAACAAAGTTGAACAGCAGAGGACTCGAACACAGCCCATAAAATAGTATGTTTCTCTGTATAGGACAGGTTATCCACAAGGCCATGTTGCCAACTAGAAATTAACATAATTTGTTTTAGATAAAACCATACTTTAATAGAAAATAACGGTAAAAATCGTTTCAACCATGGCTAGTGGACTCGTCCAAATGTCATATTTCGAAGGTCGTTGCACATCTATAAATCCATGCGCTAGACTAATGCAGTGTTCAGTTACAATACATGATGCGATTTACTAAATGTAGTTTTTTTTCAAGAATTAGTAATTAATATGTGACTTACATCTATGCGTCGTAAGTATGCTAAGTTTCAATATTTTAAAATGACAAACAAATGCCTACATGCTCCGAGTAACGATCAGTCGAAGAACCGTCGCCTTACTCTGGCTCGCATTCCAGCATATGACCTCTTTATAGCACTGGACTGCATGTACACAACGGAATGCTGTTTTTCTTCAATTATACATGATTGTTAGTGCATGTTTATTGAGAGCATTTCAACAATGGTAAAGAACATGTCAGGTAAAAGTTTAAATCTTAAGGTCCTGGAAAATGTATACTTTAGCTGCGATAAAAGAAAATGTACGTTTTTCTGCACCGTCCGCCAAAAGAGGTACAGTTCGGTGCTGTTTGTCAAGAGTTAACGAACTTACAGAGCAAACGACTACATTGAAGCTTTAAAATAAACATTTCACTACCTAAATCAGTTCACTTCAAGCGAATCGCATACATATTTACAGAAATATGGTTAAAAACCTACCGTCGTCCGAAATCGATTACCACTTTTACTTTCGTTATTTTGTTAAAAAAATTCGTTGGTACTGTCCAGTTAGGATATGGTGACGGTGACGTCATTATTTATGTGTACCCACAAGATTAAAACCATTACTGCAATAGGTAGAGTTTAGTTTGGTATTGAACTGTTAGTATAATCCTTTATACTTGTTTTTGCACTATACTAGTGGATTGTTCCACTGCGTCACTGGATTTTTATCCTAACTGGACTGTACTAGAATTCGTGGATTTTTAATTACAGGTAATAAAACAAGTGTCAAAATTAATGTTCGTTTGGACTAAAGTTCGTGGTTGAGGTGACCACGAAATCCACGAAATTTAATCCCCCACGAAAATAAATGATTTTACAGTATCTTATGTAAAATTATTTGAAGTGTCAATATGCCAATAAATTACAAACAAGCCACCTACACTGTAACAGCATTTACCATGCATGCCGCATATAAACATGTACCACAAACTCTAAATCAGTAAAAGAACGACAATAACGATGTCTAAGTCTTATGTCTTAATGAATACCTTGCTTTTACAAAGTACATCATTCACAATACGTAAGTATGCACTTTCCTTTGCTGACATTTTACTATATTCTACACGTGGTCGCAAATAAAGTGCGGAGAAAATAGGGATTGAACCTTGCAGCCAATGGCAGTCCAAATACACAACATTCAATTTACTAGAATACTAGGTCAGCGTCTTATAAACTTGAATTTATTGGATGAGTTGGAGGAAGGTTTCTACAGCGAGGCTTGTCTAGCCGTAAGAGCCTTTCGGAGATGGTCGCTGACATATCCGAAGCTGAAGTTTACACGAATGGGCGATTTCGGCATGACAAAGGCCTAGTTCTAGGAATGATAGTTTCCTCAAATTGTACAACATATCGGCTGATTTTCATTGAATGAATCTGAGGTGTATGTGGGAGCGTCAGGTGTTAGTAGACTTGTGAATTGCCTTCGGTAATGTCTGTAAGTTGTATTTCCATTTGGTCAAATGCCATAATCAATCATTAGCCCAAGCTAACATATCACGGTCATATGTCTAAATTTGTGTCACTATGTGCCAATGAGATTATTATAATTTTGACCAGCTAATTATGTGGGCATTAAATAGCAAGTTTAACACAATATGTGATTATCACTCAGGTAACAGGAAAGGTTAACTGATTTATTCCTATGATACGTGGCGGCTGTTCTTATTATATCGTATTTAGGAACGTTTGACAAGCGATATGTAGCAACATACAAACTGTACGATCGTTGTTTACCTGTTGCCCAGCTACTACCAACAACAAGTACCAAGTTGCTATTTCCGTCCATTGTGTGTTATCTTCCAGTATTAGAGAAGCAAGTGCATATATACCTGAATGTACGTTAAGTCATTCATACAAAGTATATTATTTATATGTGCTGTTTGTTGATGCGTATATACAAAGTTTATATAGCAAAGTCGCACTCGATGTAAAGATTAAAATTATTTGCTACACATTATCTCATCTCATGCTATTTGAGATGCATCAACATTATATTCTCAATGCTTTTAAAAGAGGTTGCAGCACCGTTGTTGTTTTCCAACCTGAATCACACAGACAATCTTACACTAACATAACGCTCTTAAAGTGACTTGTTACCTAATATTGCTGACTCATCATTAAATATATAAGTAATACCCTTTGTGTGTTGGGGCATATGGCCCGGTGACTCAGTTTTTAGGCACCATTGTCCATTTTACATGTACCGGAAGTGGATATAGGCTACTGATTGGTTGTCACTTAACACCGATAATATATTGTCATGATGTTAAAGTAACACAACACTGCAGTTAACCAACATGTAAAGTAATTAAGACAATGACAGTTACTGATATTTGAATATTTGAATCATTTGCCCCAGTAGTTAAAGATCGATATGTGCTGATCATTTCATTTTGCAGACTGATTCCTTTCATCACCGTCTGTTGGTTGTACTAGGTTAACGTTTTGAAAAGCTTACTTTGTAGTGAGTTACCAAAGAAGTTAGTAGTATTAGCACAAAGGTTCACGCGCACTAACTAGGAATGTTGATTTGATGTGTTTACAACCACATAGTAATTGTAGATTGTACAATAATCAATTCAAGTGAGTTTGTACAAATATAGTTCAAAATTTCATTTCTATGAGTTTGTATTGTTTGTTGTAAATATTGTTTAATTTGTTTTATTATATATTTAAATAGTTTACTGGCTTTATTAAAAGCCCATTTACAACACATGGTGTTGTGTCTGTTATAACTTTGTCCTACAAGCTTTGCAAATTACTGTACACATGAAAAATCATTTGAGAGCCAGAAATGATAAAACAAAGTATAAAACCAACAAACTGATGCAACCTACGAGTTGAAGTCATACGTAGATTCAAATTAGATACAATGTATGTGTATGGAATGTATTATCATGATTACGATACCACCGAATTAACGCATATCTCAGAAACACGTCTTGGTAGAAACTTCAATTATACTTGTCATGTATTCCAATTGGATGATTAATGCTTTTTATCTATTTGATGCATGTATCATCATGTTTTCTAGAGAACTTATTTATTATTTATCTATACCCACATATATATGCTTGCTCATCGTCACATTTGAATTAAAAAGCACTTGACCTTGTTTCAGGATACGCTATTGTATGTATACATTAATGATGTAAATGTTTGCTTGCATGTGAATTAGTGTTCATTCACTTTCAACTTTTAATGAGTCGTATCATGCAGTAATGCATGCAACGTGTTTTGCAACCGACATGTCCGACGGAGTGTTAACATAATAGTAATGCTATACCCCTTTAGGCTAGTGGCCGAGGGGTGATTTTTGGTCGGAACCCCTCCCCGTGGTAGAACATTTCACAACCTGTTTTTTATTGAAGCGGGAGATATTGTGCGTTGGAAAACGATGGTTGTGAACCTGGGATCAATGTAGGTCATTATGAAAATCGACGTTTTATGTGTGTTTTTTAGTATTTTGAGAGGCAATTTTACGACGTATTCTGTCTATGTACAGAACAAGGCAGGTACGATTTAGCCAAGGAAAAGCAAACCACAGTCGTTATTATTGTAGGATCATATTGCATTATGGATGGCTTATAACATCTAAAAAATTCAGCTCTTTAATAGCTTAAGAAATCATACTTTTGGGGTAAAAACATAAAAAAATATAAACGAAAAGTGCGAATTTTAGGAATCGGTGCACCACAATTTCATATATCAATCTATTCGAAATAAAATCACTTGGGTGGGGAGGTAGTAATCTGTAGTTTAATATATCAAAAATCTATTGACCAGCTATTACTCAAATTGCTATAATTTTGGGTTAAATTGTTATAAAAACGTAAACGAAATGTGCGAATTTTAGGAATCGGTGCACCACAATTTCATATATCAATCTATTCGAAATAAAATCACTTGAGTTTGGAGGTAGTAACCTGTAGTTTAATATATCAAAAATCTATTGACCAGCTATTACTCAAAATGCGATAATTTTGGGTTTAAATTGTTAAATTTATAAACGAAAAGTGCGAATTTTTGGAATCGGTGCACGACAATTCCATATATCAATCTATTCGAAATACAATCACTTGAGTGTGGAGGTAGTAACATGTAGTTTAATATATCACAAATCTATTGACCAGCTATTACTCAAAATGCGATAATTTTGGGGTGAAATTGTTAAAATTATAATCAAAAAGTGCGAATTTTGGGAATCGATCGACTACAATGTCATCTTTCATTTCATTTGAAAGGTAATCACAGCGATATATTGGTATGAAGGTCAGGGTTAATACGTCGAGGTCCTACGTGCCGAATTTATGTGCAAACTCGCTAAATTTGGGGCAAAATTTCACAAAAATAAGCAAAAATGCGATTTTTTGGAATCGGTGGATTGCAGAGTCATTTATGAAGTAATTTGAAACAAAATCACCTCAATGAGTACATAATAATATATAGTTTAGGGTGTTAAAATATCTTAAGCATGGGTACACGGAAAATGAGATATTTTGAGGTAAAACATCACGAAAAATGAACAAAATCGTGAATTTTGAGAATTAGTAGACGACAATCGTGGCGTGTATGTATAAAGTCCAGTGTGTAACATAACATGTAGCGTCTGGATATTGTTGAAATTGAGATATTTTATCCCAAACCTCTAAACCGAAAAGCTGGATGATTGGAATCAGCAGAATACAAATTTAGTCATAGTTTATTAATCTGATTGGAAGAAAGTAACTTCAGTTAAAGGTATCTTGAACTAAGTGAATTTGAAATTGTATACAATTCAATGTTTTGAGGTTAAGCCGTACAAAATATAAGATATGAGTATACGACAGAGGAAAGCCAATCAAATAAGCTTATCATGAACAATTGGTGCCCTGTTGAGCTGAAATATTACCCCAACATTTGAATTTCCCAGAAATGTTCCTATGTGTTTTCATTAGCAGATTAATCTTCCTAGCGATAAAGGATATCAAATCGCCTATTGTTACAACCATCATGAGTCCTATCGGGTGCTCAACACTAAAAACGTACATGTACATGAAATATGTTCTTGTGAATTCCAATGCCGTTTAGGCCAATACATCTATAAATATCAAGTGTCACCAAAGGTACGCACCAAGACTTTTTATAGACTGCAACACTTTAATCGAACCTAATTATTATCTACATTGTACGATATATTAATTAATGGATACGACTGGAGACTAGGTCCCACTGAAGAAATCCTCATCGGCGATGTGGAATGAAACATTAATGCATTCATTGAAATTTCCCTGTGTAGGCATACTCGCGATGTAAATGCAAATGTAGATTTCTCATAACTCCCAAGAAGCTTCCCCAAGTCCAGAGCATCCTGTTCCCGAAGCTCATTTAGTTTCATCGAGAGTGCATCTTTTTGAATGATTGGAAATTGAGATTAACACTCGTTATTTCTTAACCACTGCGGGTTTAAATAACACACATAGCTGCTCAGTAAGACAGACAGGTTGGAAATAGCCACTAGGTTTAATGCTCTTATAACCAGCGCTTTTTCTGGTGGTCCAAAACAGATCATGTGCATGTCTTATGTCTGTACAAATACCTACATATTCGTGTACAACTCAGCGTTTGTCCAGAGTAATGCTATTGAAATTAGTTGTTGGTCACAACACCATTACCCCGTAATTGTACCCTGCCATATTGCATACATGTATGGATATAAATTATATTTGTTGACAAGCTGTTTTAAAATAATATTTTACAATCGAACGAGTGGCTCAATCTACAAGATATGTTCTGTTTAATTTGATTCGGTTCGGCTTTGTTTCGTTCTGTCCTGTTTTGTTCCGTATATCTATATAGCTTGATATCATGTGTTATGATTCAGCTTGGGTTATGGTGTTAAATTGTTTGATGTTGTTATGTGTTACCCTTGAATACGGCGCCAATAAAAAACATTGGTGTTTTAGTAGATTTAGAACAATCAATATTGATTAAAACTTACATAATTTAACATAGTATCGGGTATGCGACATGCTCCTCGCCAACATCTTCATATCATGATTCTAATGAACTATTTTAGTTTGTTAGACACTTCGTGACTGAAATCGCTGGGTAAATTATGTATGCTGAACTTATATCAGCCGTGTTCATACGGTAAACAAGCATAATCTGGAGAGTGGGATGGCCAATTGAGAGCTTCATAACTGTCCTTTTCCGTAAAGTCGATTACATGAGCAATGCAATGACGGACATCATACAAGATACAATTACAAACTTATATTCAAAGCCCCAGTGTCGGTGTTGCTCGGTGATCCTGACAGACCTTTATTATTGCTAGCAGTAAAGCTCTAAACCTTCTGTTCCATTGACATCTAATGTTGTCATTATGACATATGCATACCCATTCGTATGATGGTCAAGTACGCTTCCTCTTTCCTTCCAAGTCATACTATATTTTTCATATATAAACTATATTTAAAAAAACCGCGTGACCAAGAATAATGTTACTATGGTTATACAACAAGCTTACTATAATTATGTTCTTACTGTATAATTTAATTAACCAATTATACATCAATTTTCCTGCTTCAATAGCGATACTCAGAATTGGTGATCCCTCGTTTTCGTTACACCATAGCATGACCTATCAGTGAAGTCAATGCAGATGAAGTTGTTGACTCATCTATTGTAGAAAAGTACTCATGGAGCGTATACATGGTATTCTCGAACACAGAACTCCTTCATGTAACATTGACCAAATTATTATTTTTATAATTGTATGAATATGTAACCTGTATGCGTTGTTTGGGTTGATTCGAAGTAGGGATGGCGTGTCAAAGAGCTTGAACCATTATGAACCAGTCCCAGCTTCCATGGTAGTCCGCTTTGTCAACACCATGTAGTACACCTGATTTCAATGGACTGGTTTTCACTGTGTGGTGAATACCACAGACGACCCTCACCCGGCTGTAGGTAGTACCTCGCCTAAATATTCCACCAGATCGTCACGTGTCTACTATGTAGGCATATTTCGTATGTCACTATGAATAAGGTTGAAGCTTACACCGAATGATGCTGTACCCTAATATTGAACGATATACTGGGACAACAGTTTTGAAATCTTAAATAACATATTACTTAGCACATTTTGTAGTGGATTTTATCAAATCAGATCATCAATGACACTGTATTCAACTGATTCCGAATTTTCACATTCTTAGCTTATTTTTGTATCTTTTTATCCCAAATATCTCAATTAAAACAGTAGCCAAATACTATATTTCTGATGTCTTAAACTGCATGTCATTACAAACATGTCACAGTTGTTCAACATCACATAAAATCATTAATGACATTCAAATCTACCGATTCTCAAAATTCACAATTTTGGTTCTTATTTCGTAATAATTTACCTCAAAATACATAATTTTGCAGAGTACCTAGGTTTAAGATATTTTTAAACTACATATTATTATGTGCTCTTTGAAGTGATTTGGTTTCAAATTACATCATAAATGACACTGCTATCCACCGATTCCAAAAAAATGTATTTTCGCTTATTTTTGTGAACTTTGACCCAATTTTAGCGAGTTTTGCACAGATTCCAGCAAAGTAGAACCTCGACGTATTAAACCTGACCTTCATACCTACATATCGCTGTGATTAACTATCAAATAAAATCAAAGATGACATTGTAGTCGACCGATTCCAAAAGTTCGCATTTTTTGTTTATAATTTTAACAATTTACCCCAAAATTATCGCATTAGAGTAATAGCTGGTCAACAGATTTTTGATATATTAAACTACAGGTTACTACCTCCCCATTAAAGTGATTGTATTTCGAAAAGATTGATATATGGAATTGTCGTGCACCGATTCCAAAAATTCGCACTTTTCGTTTATAATTTTAACAATTTACCCCAAAATTATCGCATTAGAGTAATAGCTGGTCAACAGATTTTTGATATATTAAACTACAGGTTACTACCTCCCCATTAAAGTGATTGTATTTCGAATAGATTGATATATGGAATTGTCGTGCACCGATTCCAAAAATTCGCACTTTTCGTTTATAATTTTAACAATTTCACCCCAAAATTATCGCATTTTGAGTAATAGCTGGTCAATAGATTTTTGCTATATTAAACTACAGGTTACTACCTCCACACTCAAGTGATTTTATTTCGAATAGATTGATATATGAAATTGTGGTGCACCGATTCCTAAAATTCGCACATTTCGTTTATGCTTTTTTAACAATTTAACCCAAAATTATCGCAATTTGAGTAATAGCCGGTAAATAGATTTTTGATATATTAAACTACAGGCTACTACCTCCACACTCATGTGATTTTATTTCGAATAGATTGATATATGAAATTGTGGTGCACCGATTCCTAAAATTCGCACATTTCGTTTATGCTTTTTTAACAATTTAACCCAAAATTATCGCAATTTGAGTAATAGCTGGTCAATAGATTTTTGATATATTAAACTACAGATTACTACCTCCCCACCCAAGTGATTTTATTTCGAATAGATTGATATATGAAATTGTGGTGCACCGATTCCTAAAATTCGCACTTTTCGTTTATATTTTTTTATGTTTTTACCCCAAAAGTATGATTTCTCAAGCTATTAAAGAGCTGAATTTTTAAGATGTTATAAGCCATCCATAATGTAATATGATCTTACAAAAAAAACGACTGTGGTTTGCTTTTCCTTGGCTAAATCGTACCTGCCTTGTTCTGTACAAGACAAAATACATCGTAAAATTGCCTCTAAAAATACTAAAAAACACACATAAAACGTCGATTTTCAAAATGACCTACATTGATCCCAGATTCACAACCATCATTTTCCAACGCCCAAGGCCTCAGTCTTCAATAAAAAACAGGTTGTAAAATGTTCTACCATGGGGAGGGGTTACTCCCATTTCTAAGCACCTTTTTGAGGTTTGGCCACTAGCCTACTTCCTATTCGTATAGTATATTATATAAAATGCGTTTTAAAATACAACATTATATTATGTGCTGAAAGACTGTTCGTAAAAGGCGACATGTATATTGGCATTTCTGTACGTATTATACTTAAACGGACACCAAAAACATGTACGAAGACAGTCGTCGTGTATAAACTATTATTAATACACTTGTTACTAAATATAGTAACAAAAATGAGCCAATTTCAGGCTGATTATGACCATCACGTGATTGATTATCGCCTATCGGCCCGGTCCGCAATCTCATAATCGTAATCGGCCCGTTGAACGGACGCACGTTACGTTATCCAGGTTAACATGACGTCACGCTGGAGTCATAATGACGTCACGTTGGAGCTAAAAAGATGTTACGTTGAAATTGCTTTGACAATTTTATGAATGTACAAGATTTTCAACATAAATGACTGAAAATCTCTATTAGCTTTACAAACCGTGAGTTGTTGTTACTCCCATTGAGTTTTTAAATTGAACAATTGTATTAAAGACTTTAATACACTTCAGAGCCTGGCCGGAAGTTGATAATCGGCCCGGCATGAATAATCACCCTCGGGCTGAAGCCCTCGCGGTGATTATTAATTTTCCGGGCCGATTATCGCCTTCCGGCCCGGCTGTGTCGTGTATTAACATCTTAATATTGATCCCAGTGGTTGTGTATAAACTATTTTTAATGCACTTGTTACTAAATATAGTAACACAAATAAGCCAATTTCAGGCTGATTATGACCATCGCGTGATTGATTATCGCCTATCGGCCCGGTCCGCAATCTCATAATCGTAATCGGCCCGTTAAACGGACGCACGTTACGTTATCCAGGTTAACATGACGTCACGTTGTAGTCATAATGACGTCACATTGGAGCTAAAATAACGTTACGTTGAAATTGCTTTGACAATTTTATGAATGTACAAGATTTTCAACATAAATGACTGTAGATCTCCATGAACTTTACTTACCGTGAGTTGTTGTTACTCCCATTGAGTTTTTAAATTGAACAATTGTATTAAAGACTTTAATACACTTCAGAGCCTGGCCGGAAGTTGATAATCGGCCCGGCATAAATAATCACCCTCGGGCTAAAGCCCGCGCGGTGATTGTTAATTTTCCGGGCCGATTATCGCCTTCCGGCCCGGCTATGTCGTGTATTAACCTCTTAATATTGAAGCCAGTGGTCGGTTATTAAGAGGTTAATACACGACAGAGCCGGGCCGGAAGGCGATAATCGGCCCGGAAAATTAATAATCACCGCGAGGGCTTTAGCCCGAGGGTGATTATTTATGCCGAGCCGATTATCAACTTCCGGCCAGGCTCTGAAGTGTATTAAAGTCTTTAATACAATTGTTCGATTCCAAACTTAATGAAAGTAACATTTACTCACGCTTAGTTCAGTTCATGGATATCAAAAGTACATTTATGCTAAAAATCTTATAATTCTCACAATTGTCAAAGGAATTGTACCTCTGTGTAACGAAACGTCATATTTTAGCTCTAACGTGACGTCATTTTAGATCCAACGTGACGTCATCTTAACTTGGATAACGAAACGTGCGCCCGTTCAGCGGGCCGATTACGATTATGAGATTGCGGACCGGGCGGATAGGCGATAATCAATCACGTGATGGTCATAATCAGCCTGAAATAGGCTCATTTTTGTTACCATATATAGTAACAAGTGTATTAAAAACTATTTATATTGATCCCAGTCGTCGTGTATAAACTATTTATATTGAAGCCAGTGGTCGTGTATAAACTATTTATATTGAAACAAGCCAGTGGTCGTGCATAAACTATTTATATTGAAACAAGTCAGTCGTCGTGTATATCTATTTATATTGAAGCCAGTGATCGTGTATTAACTATTTATATTGAAACAAGACAGTCGTCGTGTATAAACTATTTATATTGAAACAAGCCAGTGGTCGTGTATAAACTATTTATATTGAAGCCAGTGGTCGTGTATAAACTATTTATATTGAAGCCAGTGGTCGTGTATAAACTATTTATATTGAAGCCAGTGGTCGTGTATAAACTATTTGTATTGAAACAAGCCAGTGGTCGTGCATAAACTATTTATATTGAAACAAGCCAGTGGTCGTGTATAAACTATTTATATTGAAACAAGCCAGTGGTCGTGCATAAACTATTTATATTGAAACAAGTCAGTCGTCGTGTATATCTATTTATATTGAAGCCAGTGATCGTGTTTTAACTATTTATATTGAAACAAGACAGTCGTCGTGTATTAACTATTTATATTGAAACAAGCCAGTGGTCGTGTATAAACTATTTATACTGAAAAAAGCCAGTGGTCGTGCATAAACTATTTATATTGAAACAAGTCAGTCGTCGTGTATATCTATTTATATTGAAGCCAGTGATCGTGTATTAGCTATTTATATTGAAACAAGCCAGTCGTCGTGTATAAACTATTTATATTGAAGCAAGGCAGTGGTCGTGTATTAACTATTTATATTGAAACAAGCCAGTCGTCGTGTATATCTATTTATATTGAAGCCAGTGGTCGTGTATAAACTATTTATATTGAAACAAGGCAGTGGTCGTGTATAAACTATTTATATTGAAACAAGCCAGTCGTCGTGTATAAACTATTTATAGTGAAGCAAGGCAGTGGTCGTGTATTTACTATTTATATTGAAACAAGCCAGTCGTCGTGTATATATATTTATATTGAAGCCAGTGGTCGTGTATAAACTATTTATATTGAAACAAGTCGTCGTGTATAAACTATTATATTGAAACAAGCCAGTCGTCGTGTATAAACTATTTATATTGAAACAAGCCAGTGGTCGTGTATAAACTATTTATATTGAAACAAGCCAGTGGTCGTGTGTAAACTATTTATATTGAAACAAGCCAGTCGTCGTGTATAAACTATTTATATTGAAGCCAGTCGTCGTGTATAAACTATTTACATGTACAAAGACAGTCGTCGTGTATAGACTATTTATATGTACGAAGACAGTCGTCGTGTATAAACTATTTATATTGAAACAAGGCAGTGGTCGTGTATAAACTATTTATATTGAAGCCAGTCGTCGTGTATAAACTATTTATATTGAAGCCAGTCGTCGTGTATAAACTATTTACATGTACGAAGACAGTCGTCGTGTATAAACTATTTATATTGAAACCTTTTCCTATAAACATAATATTAGCTATTCATAAGTATATTAATTTACAAATGGCAAACTGTATCTCATAACGTATGTTGTTTATAGTGTATTATGAACAGGAAATGTGCCCCCTATTATCTATGAGATATGAAAAAGCAAAGTGTACAAATGTGTTTTCACCATTTACCTGCTTGCATAATACTATTTGCAGAATAGAGAAGCAACAATGTTTTTGAAGACCAGGAATATTTTTGTTCCTTAAGTGTAAATATCCTAGATGTAATTTACTTAGATTTTTTTGTATGACTTGAAAGGTAACTATCGTTACCAGAAGCCAACTGTCCTTTTACAAAAAATGAGTACTAGGCTAGGGAATTGCTGGTGCTATCTATGTTTTTTCACATTGGGTATGATACAATCATAGAGCGCTTCCAGACATATTTAACGCACCTTATTAACCATTTAACATCATTAATCTCGATATAATTCACGACGAATAGCATAAAACAACACACTTTTGATGTAATAAATAAACATAATGCACATGTTTCAGACCATTTACAATGTTCATATTCCTTTTATAGTCTAAAGACACGATACTACAGTGATCAAACTGAATGAATGACCTTGAAATGTCACCATTCAACAATCAGCTAAACCATAAATTTTACTGCCTGGCCGAGGCCAGACAAGCCATGTTCGACCCCCATTTATGCGCTAACGGTCAATGATGGAAGTCTAACAGTTGCTGATATTTACAGATCAAGTCTAGAAATCTTCAAGAATGGCACCAGAAACCCTTGCCATCCCTGCCGTTTTTTTCACAAAATAGCTTTGAAAATGTACCATTCAATTTCGCTCAAAAAGCAGTTCTTTCAGTCAGTAGACGCTTGGTTTCAAGATCAAGCTTCTAGGAGATCAAAAATGTAAACACATCCAATTCGCATTCACCATTAAGTAATATTATGGTCACTGCCAGGGATGAAAACCCACAACCAGCAGTGAAATATTCTATAAATATGCAACAGCCCAATATTTAGCCAAAATGTATTATCATTTTTCTACATGGCCAATTCGCATATGAGGCTTGGAAACTGTGGTCTGGCTCCATTGTTGACATTAAACCACAATTTTAAGAGAATGATGCTTATATGTGTTTAACACCTGAAATTATGACTTAATTATTATAATTAAGTTATGTTTATATTAATTGTTCTAAGTAATTTGAGTGAACATTGTAGAATGTGCTTTGCTTATAGCATTCTGCCCTCACCGTTCGGTGATTTAAATCCTTATGATATGTCGTAGTTTTTATTTGCGAATTGATAGAATAACAATTGTTCACGTTATCCGAAACATTGACCAATATTTAATGTTTAGTTAAACCATCTTGAAATGACACGACTGAGTTTTGATACTCGATTAACAATTTGTTTGGACAAAAAACATACTGTTAAAGTATCATCTGAATGATTGATTAACAAGGTGATAACCTTTATCATTAACACGCAAGTGCATATAAATACATGTCTAGTCAATAGGGTGTGTAAGTCTCGTTTACTTTCGTTTTCGATTTTCAACTTCCGGGGACATCAGAAGACTACAACAACAACAAATGCATTGGAAAGTCAATTAGCTTCGATTCATTGCTCTCATAGCAAGGGAACTAAATAGTTGTAAAGTTTAAATACACTCTCATTGACTTCAGGGAATGAAACAATATGGATCGGTTGATGCAGGTAAGTTTTTAACCAAACCAATGATGATTTATTCAATGTTTAATTTCGACTGCACTGGGCCGCTGCTTTAGCTGAACAAGTTGAAAATGAGGTAATCCTAAAAGAAACTGAAGAGAAACAGAGAATGAACAATAATAGATATAATGAGACTTGTGAAATTGAAGAAGGAGACATATCACTACCAGAAGTCGTGACTGCATTGAAAAGTCTAGATATACACAGTGCCCCAAGTCCAGAAGAAAAAGTCTATGGAGCCATGTTGAAAAATGGTGGTAACAAACTTCAGATATGCCTTCTACAACTATACCAAAGATGCTGGAAAAATGGTGAACTACCTGACAGCTTCAAGAAAGACCCTAAAGTAATGTTACCTAAACCGGGAAAGACAGACTACCATGTGAGTAAAGCATACAGACCCATAACTCTGGAAAGTGTCATTGGTAAAATTTTGGAAAGGATAGTTAAGAATAGACTCACATGGAGGTTAGAAGTAGAAAATGGAATTTCTGAATACCAGTATGCGTACAGGAAAAACAAGTCAAGCACTCATTCTGTCATTCGGGTAGTACAGAACCTACAAGAAGCCTTGAATATAAATGATAATGCAGTGTTAACAGTCATGGATTATGAATCATGTTTTGAAAGGGTATGGAGAGCAGGTGTGTTGAAGAAGGCAGCAGAATACAATGTTAGAGGCAGGCTGTGGATGTACCTCAAAGAATACCTAACAGACAGGAGATACTGTATAAAGGTTAACGACTTCACATCATCGTATTACACATCCAAAGTTGGCATTCCACAGGGGTCTGTACTAAGCCCATTACTGTGTAACCTGTATACCAATGACAGCATGAGAAATGTCTCCGGAAACCACTCAGAATATGCAGATGATGCTAGTATATGGAACAGGGATGCATCCATGGACAAAGCAGTGGCCCAGATGAACAAGGACCTAGAAGAAATGAACAGTTGGTGCAGCAGACGGAACATGTCCATAGCCCCTGACAAGACCAAAGTGATGATAATTTTCAAAAACACCAATACTATAATCCCAGTCCCCATCATAAAGTATGGAAGTGAGTCACTGCAGATTGTTAATAAAATGAAATTACTGGGCATCACACTAGACGACAAGCTAAAATTTGAAGAACACTTAAACGACAAAAGTGCAGCAGGCTTCAGAGCATTAAGTTGTCTAGACAACTTCATCATCAAAAATAGAGGCTGCTCCCAATCAACATACATGAAGCTGTATAGAGCCCTAGTTCTGCCAATCCTTGATTATGGTGCCTCAGTGTTGGTCTCCGCTACAGAGAAAATGGCCAAGAAATTCGATCAAATTCAAAGAAGCGCTATGCTGAAAGCCAGTGGATGTCTGCAATCAACCAGCACAGACTGCCTAGAAATTCTAACAAATACCGAACCTCTTCACTTGCACATGAGACTAAGACAGGCACAAGAGACAGTCAGAATCTTGCAAAAGTCCAACAAAGACCCTTTGAAGATGGAACTTGAGAACTGGATAAAAGGGGACATAAAACAAACTAGCAAACCGACAACATTCTCACTACTGTTCAGTAGGTTCAACGAATTCAAGGATAATTTACAAATAAAAAACATAGCTACAGAATTTGAGTACAACAAGAAATCAATGGGACTTTCCAGAAAAAAAGAATATATAAGTTTCAAAGGGTTCAGTGAAGATAAAAACATCCAAGTAACTAACATACAGGAAATGCTGTCTTCAAGTTCGGGTACAAATAAGGAGGTGATACTTTTCACCGATGGGTCCACTCTTCAGAATCCCGGCCGAACTGGAGCAGGAGCAGCCATTTACCTGGAAGGTTATGGGTCCACACCAGTCCTAATAAAAAAGGGAGTGTCAAAATGTAGCAATAACTTTGCGGGAGAAGTGGTCGGAATAGAGATTGCGTTAGATTTCATCAAAAAACTAGATTCAATTAACAACAGGAATATTCAGATTTTTACTGACTGCCAAGCTGCCATTACAAGTGTGTTCAATAATGAGATCCCGAAATCCAGAATAGAAAATATAATCAACATCAAAATGATAATAGCATCCCTTGAAGCAAAAAAGAACAACATACAAATCCATTGGGTCCCTGGTCACAAAAATATCACTGGAAATGAACTCGCAGACAAACAAGCCAAAGCAGCAGCCCTGGAAATGAGTGCCACTGAAGACACAGAGACCACTGAAAAAAAGGATGCTTCTGAAATAACCAAACAGATGAAAACTATAATTCAGAAAAAGTGGAACACCAGCTATTCCAACTCGGAAAAAATAGGCATGCTACAAGAGATTTACACTGAACCTGGAACAAGGAATTGTATTGGTGAAAATGACAGGTATACTTTCAACATCATCAATCAGCTGATCAGTGGAAAAACAAAACTCAAGGACCACTGGAGCAAAATCATGAATAATGATGATAACTTGTGTGACACTTGCCTAGTACCAGAAACAGTGAACCACTATATAAACGAGTGTGCCAAATTTGTCGAAGATAGAGTTATACTAGAACGGTCGGTAGAGGAGATTTTGAACTGACTGCAGATAACGTGCGGGGATTTATCCCTATCCGTATTGGTTGGAGAAATCGACGGTATTGGAGACGAAGGAAGAAGCAAACTCATAGGTGCCATGAGTCAGTACTTAACCAGAACCAAAAGACTGTAAAGCAAAACCGAAGTATCAAGAGCTGAAGCACATAGAGAGAGCACAAGAGAGTATTACTGAAGCACAAAGAGACCATTTCGCTACGTCAATAGCGTAATAGAACTACAACAACAACAATTTAGATGGCCTAGATTTTTATGTTCATATGTCAAATACAGCGATTTATAATATTCTTTTTACAAAAAAATGTGCTATTTGTATATGTTTGCTTCCGTCTATATCAGTTGAATGGTCAACGAAAAAGATAAAACGGCGAATTAGTGTAAATGACCTAAGTGTACCAGTACCGGATAACTTGCATTTCGGACGGATATTCATGAAACAACATTGAGGCTTACTTAAACCCATTCATTGTGAACAAAATCATTGTTTTATGATTTATTATGTTATCTCTCTTAACATAGTTGGACCTACTGCTGTCACAGTTAACAGTATGATTAAAAAAATTTTTTTTAAATAAAGGATTTTTTTAAGATCATTTTTTTTTTAAATTTCTTTTTCAATCATACTGTTACCTGTGAATGCAGTACCATATAAATCTGAATACATGTATTTATGATATAGCAATGTTTCTAAGAAATATTGAATTATAAGGCATAGAGCTCTGTGGTTGATACATTTGTAGATTGATGCTGGAAAATTATTGTGCTTGGTGTACATGCTAATTTTTTATCTGCCCTTTCATTTATACTGCAGTTTGTTCCACATGCTCTGCATTTTAGTTGCAACTTTCTTGTTAATATTTTCTAAAATAAGAATCCATGTATGAACAGCAAGTGTGCTGTATTGACAGGTGATCTTGATTTATAATTATAAGTTACATATCTACAATATTATATCAAAATGATGTTTTGTAAATAGAATTTGTTTGCATGTGACTTTTCACACATACTTAATAGTACAAATCATGTTAAATGTATTTGCGTTGTTTTTCAGCTTAAAATTGGAAAAGTATTGAGTATAGTCTAACAGAAAAATAGAAAATGGGGATACAATGATGAGAAAAGGTTATTTACTGAAGGATATATCATACACATGAGGTGTGTATGAGTTCACACCTGTGGTTGTTATTATAAAATACTTGACTAATTAATTTTGGTCAAAACAAATTAATATTGTGATTCTGGTAACTTATTGAGTGTATGTTTGTAGAATAACACTATTTTTTTCAAAATAATTTTAACATCAATGAATTTTGTGCACTGGAAATTCCTCAATATACTTATAAGTACATGAAGTGTTACTTAAATAAAAATACCAATACAATGCTTTGGGTATTTTATCTAATGTATAAAGGGCAAAATATAGGATGTGTAGGGTCACCAGAACCACAATACCATTTTGGTTTGGCCTGACTTGAATAGCACATTTATCAGAATCTTGTCCTGTAGAGTATCCTATATATTGTCCTTTTAAATTATTTGAACTCATTTCTAAATGTCTGAGACCATGAGATAATGTAATAGCAACTTAATACCAAAATCTAAAACTTAAAATTTATCATATATTTTAAGTCATATTTTGATTTGAACTGACATTATATTTTTGCGTGAGTATGTATGTATTGAGGATTAAGGCACAAAAGCATCAATTACTTATGGTTACCTTTTATAATCATATATATATATTTCAAGATAGATAATAAACTATTTTATTTCTCATGACAATTCAGAATACTATTCTTTGGTCATGCTGACAGTATTAATTTCACCATAACATCAAAATATCATACTATTTCAATGTTAATACATTGGAATTTCATATACATTGTTGTTTTAAAATGTATTGTGATGACCATCATTTTAATTTAACTTATTATTATTACTACAATCATGCTACATTTATAGTATGTATGTTTTAATATTATGATTGCCATGCACCATGTAAATGCTTATTTTGGCACAAGAAATGTATCTATCTCTAACATCTTATGAAGAAATAGTATTAGTAATCATAAAATATGATTACAGTACAACCTCTCCAGAGCATACCTCTGTTAAAAAATAACCTTTAATTATGGTGCAATATTTGCAGGTCCTAAGGCAATTTGGATGTATTGTGTATAAGCAGATGTAATTCTTTATAAATAAGTTTATGTGTTGTTATTGTAGATGCAGCTGTAAAGATCATTCCCAGCAGACCAGTATTAGTGAAAATGATCACCAGGATGTCAACCTTGATGACATATTTTATGTATCTCATCTGCTATCATGTGATATATGTTAATCAATAAAAACTTATTTATGTGCATAAACAAGAGTCATACTTATTAACATACAGTAAAACTTCACTTAAAGACCACCTCAAAATTAAAACTTCCAGTTCCTAGTTAATCCCCATGATTAAATGTTGTACTCTTCATTTAGCCCTAAAAACTCTATATTAAATTAATAAAACAATTTCAAGTATCATAAGTGTTTTTTATAAATAACTAAGTTCGATAATTATGTTCTGAAATAAACAATGTGGTCTAGTATTAAGTGAGGTTTCACTGTGATGTTTTGTATTTGAATGTGCAATATTCTGCCACTTATAACCTGCTGCAGTGGTTATGCAGAGTATTTGTAACAAGTAATGTAGGTTCTTTTCCTACTTGCCGTAACTTGATAATGCTTCTTTTACTCCAGTCTTGTGGAGATGCTGTTGGTACCTTGTGGAAGTATAAGTATAAGTTCTAGACAGGATACTTATCAGAACACTGGTTAGGTTGTTTGGTTATGGTACATGTACATGCAAAAAGTGGAGATATTGTGATATGCCATTTAGATATACAAGCTTTTTCCACACTAACTGTAACTTAGTAAGAGGTCCAGAGCATTTATGTGTACAAGGATCATATCTTTATCATAAATGCCATGAAGAGGATGGTGGGTGTTCCAAATATATTTGAAACCACAATCTACCAAATTCACCAAATTGATGTTGTCTAGAGCACACGTTTGGGAAAAAGATAATACAAATCTAGCTAGTTCAGTAAATGACTTACTAGGCCTACTGTTAGTTCAGCTGAATATCATTCCAGATATATTTAATGCACCAGTCAATTGAAACCCTAACCCAGAGGAAGGGCATGGCTTTGATTTTTTTAAACCTGGGTAAAATCCCTCTCTTAAGGGTCTTACATAAGGTAAAATTCCCCGCCCTAAACTAGTGAACATATTCCCGGATGTATTTCCCATCTATTAAGGTGCGAACCAAAAGTCCTGATCTCACCCTGCAGTGCGGGACATAACCCCGGTTATATCTCCCTGCCTGTTGGGGAGCCAGGGTTTGATTGACTGGTGCATAATAAATAGAGCACACACTTATTATTCATACTTTATTATTCTGCATATATTTGGTGTACAAATAAGAAAATCACAACAAATGTCCCAGCCTGGTGGTGATGTCACTGCATTTGGTTCCAAAAAGGTGGTACTCTCTGTCTCAGCATCAAGTCTAGGCCCTCAGTTACATGAATGATCACTGTAGGTACCCAAGGTATCACTCAACTGTAGTATGTGACCAACATGTACTTTAACTTCGCTCTTTCGCTTAGTTTCACCGTCATCATGATATTGCCCTATGCAATTATCGTTGCTGTCAAATTTGACAGGTCCCCGGAAGTGGAATTTATCGTGAAATCCCGTAGTCACGTGACGAGACTTTCATACCCTATACGATTAATTAATCATAATATAAACTATCTGACAAATGAAATTGAAAAGCGGTAATACCTTACACTATACATGGCTTTCTTTACTCTTGATCCTCTCTATATGTCGTTAACCGATACTTCCTTTGAACAACACCAATAAGGACATTGACCAGCCAGCCAGCCAGCCAGCCAGCCAGCCAGCCAGCCAGCCAGCCAGCCAGCCAGCCAGCCAGCCAGCCAGCCAGCCAGCCAGCCAGCCAGCCAGCCAGCCAGCCAGCCAGCCAGCCAGCCAGCCAGCCAGCCAGCCAGCCAGCCAGCCAGCCAGCCAGCCAGCCAGCCAGCCAGCCAGCCAGCCAGCCAGCCAGCTCAATGGGCCTCAAAATCACATAATGCTTAGTGATAGGTCCTGGGTTCAACTCCCGTCTGGACCACTGGTTTATGTCTCTGGGATAGAATAACCCAAATGCTCCTCTCCACCAACGTGTAAATTGGTACCTGTGATGGCAGTGTCTATACCTGGGCGCCGCAGATCGATGTTAGCTGCAACACACACAAAAAAGAAAAAGTTTCCACAGGAAGACACGAACTTAGGTTTCCATAGGTAGCCCAATGGCCAGGGTGAAGTTAAGATGTCAATGAATGACTGAGCGGTTTAAAAGTTGAAAAGATACTTAGAAAGTTGGTAACTTTTGTTTTTAAAGTTTGCTCTAGAGACGTACGTCGAATTAATTGGTAATCATTTCATATAAGATTGCAAGTTATATACACCATACTGTCAGCCTCTGTAATCTACCGACACTGCAATCTCTAAAAGGTAACACTGTATAACATCCCCCAAGGACTTAAATCTACGCAGGCATAATGCATTTTGATTACTTTAGCAAATAAACAATACATCAGAATAGTATAGTAATTACTGAAGAAATTTTTCCGCAACGAGGATCATCTAAAATTCAAATGTTATTATGGTATCTTGTGAAATTAAGATTTGATAATCACTGCGGTATAACGTACACCGGATATTGCTAGCAAGATGAGTAATATTATCAATTTTCGCGACATTCTAGTGTTGGCAAGGGTAAGTTCAGAGATGATTGTTAGTTTTTCTGAGTGTTTTAATGTACATTTTATACAAAGCTATCTTCTCCATAAATTTTCCTAGCCTGTGCAACCGGTAAATTGCCAGGAATTTCTTAAAAGGGTGATTAAAAGACCAAACTCGTATCGTTACTCACGCAGAAAGTAAGCTCGATCTGTCGAATTAAGATGTTTTTGTTTATATTTTTCGTTAAAATACTCAACTTGAATCGAGCGAATTGTCATTTTTGTTACAAAGATTATATTGCAAATGTAGTATCCGAAACTAATCGAAAATGACGGTGCATTGCGAGAATAAATGCAGGTGTTAGTGTACGGAGTATTGCTATATAGTTGCTCTCTGGTGTACGGAGTATTGCTGTTTGGTGTACAGAGTATTGCTTTTACTTACAGTGACTATTTGTCACTAAAATCGAATAAATACAAGGTATAAGCAGCGTTATTTTATAAAAAAATAACTTATATTATATAGATATGTACCTATTAGATTGGATTGTATGGACTGCATGAAGCAAATTAATGTAACAAGCTAATCCTAGCTCCAAGTCCTCCCTGAATTTTATAGGAAATTTCTATTAGTAACCGTGTATTTCACATACAGTAAAGAGAAATAGCTGAGCGATTGCATTTGACAAACACAAAACTACTACAATGTCCAATACTTTGAATTAGCAACGTTGAACGTAAATCATAGCAAAGGAACCTCATAACAGTATCTGAAATAGTTGAGAGATTATAAAATAAACCTTGGTGTGTAGATTTTGTATATATGGATGTGAATGCCCTCATTTGCCATTTGACCATTAGTATGACTCTCAAAGAATTGCATATATCCAAGCTAAATATCACCTTTGTACTACTCACAAGAACACTTTATGCATAAAATTCAGCATTCTATATTGTTAGTCACATTCCTCTGCCTGACGGTTGAAATATTTTAACATAATCATTTAAGAATATTCTTATTGTATCGTATAACCCATAAAACATTACCATATTTGTGAGCAGACGTAATAATACGATAAAACTGTCCATTTACATACTTTATTTACTCATTTTATTATGCCATACTCTCCGTATACTAACGTTGAGCTTATGTGCAATACTCCGTACACTAAACAGCAATACTCCGTACACGCACGCGTATCTGTTTTGGGGTGTATCTTAGTTGTTTTTCGAACAATATTTATGAAATTTGGTCACAACATTTTGGAGTTCAATATAAACAAAATGGCCAGTTCAAAAAATCTACAATTTGGTATTACAGCCGTTCCAGAAGCTTGTAAAGTCCTACTGTCAATATTTGCGAGTGAGTAACGGCATAATGCTGGTTCATTTTAAGCTTTCTGTGAATATCTGATATACGATAGTGTGCTATAAAGTTACCAAAATGCCCGAAGAAGTTAAAACTCAATTGGGATATGAATAAGAAGTCAGTAATTTGGAAAATTTCGTCTCTAAACTTACCCTGGTCTCCATTTCATGTCCTTAAAATTGATAATATTACTCACTTTACGAGCAATATCCGGTGTACGTTATACCGCAGTGATAATGACGTCTATCTGAGCTCTCGGCAATTTCATACGTCAACTAAGCACAACCACGCAATCTTAAAACTTAAAAAAACAATAGCACCGTTATAAAGGTTTATCAAAATCAAAGTAGCACTATCTTCACGATTTCGAACAATAATACAGGTTAGTGAGCAAAAGAAACACGGAAGACAGCGTATAGATTGTCGTCCTGTGTTCTTATCAATCTATACCGATATAATTGTTACTGAATAATATTTAATATATTTCAAATGCATCAATCCGTAGGGTATATACACGTTATGTGTCACAGCATGTTCAAGCATTTGTCTACTGTTGTATTGTACTCGTAATAAGAACATATTTACGTTACATGACAAAAATACATGGAATAATGTCCATATATAGCCTTACAAAAATGAAAAGACCCGCTGTAAAAGTGATGTGCAACATAGTTTCATAAAGAAAGGCCGAAACCGGATACACAAAGTGACACAATGAGACATTGCTACGATTTGACTTAGTTACTGAAGTCCCCGCTGTAAGTCCCTGTCTTGGATGGCAAAGTTTAGAAATCACTGTAGATGTTATAACCAGGTATATCTTTCCAACTGTCCATAAGTCACTATCAATAATATCATTCAATGTTGCACTATGCGACAATGGACTACAATGTCTAATCTGGACGCTAACATTCAAGCTAAACAGTATTCTCCTCAATAAACTCAATGATAGCTCTCTTCGTGAAAAAGTCAGGTCGCTAAGTTGTTTCCAATCTGGTTACAATCATACCCTCAAACCCGCTACGCTACACTAGGATCTGACGACGACCTATAGAAGGTCACCTCAGGTGATCTTTCCCATTAGCCAATGGGCGCATGGCTTTCAGAAATCTGAAAGAGATTTGATTACATTTTTAAATACGGAAATTATCACGAACTTGTACATCTTACGCAGCACCCATGTGAATTTTAATCAACCGTGTGTTTATATCAAATACCTGTACTACAAATTCTACAATGGCCGTATTAATCAAGGTTACTCGAAAAAGCAGACTAAAGTCGTGGACTAAAGTTTTATTTGTAATTTACATTTTGCAACTACGACCGAAGTACTAATGTAACGAGCTTTATGATTGGCTGAATTATATAAATAGATATAAATAGCGACTGTGGAAATTCCGACTTCTGAAAAAAGAAGGTCTTCATCAGATCTTCACGTAAGGAAGACCAAGTACGGTAGGTATATTGGCTGTTTTCTTACTAGTAATTACGTGTTCCTAAACAAGCATCCGACACATTCTCCACTTATAGTAAAACCTGAGTAATAAGTTCAATGGTCAAGTAAAACCAATCTTCCTTATGACAGATATAGTGCAGTTTGAAATCATTGGAAATCGAGAGTTTTTGTAGTTAGAGTACATGTAGCACCGTACATGTAGCATCATTACTGTGGATATTATTCATTGATTTGCTTGACATTGAATAACACAACCATGCAGTGTGATAAAAACTTTTAAGATTGATCAGGGACAGGCGATCTAATATTGTCAATTAATTATGCATTTGATATATTGGTAATGAAATTCAACCCAATGTTGAGGCATATGGCACATGACTCAGTTACAAGAACTGTACAGGCCCTTTTAACATTACATCGATTGATCTGCTTTTAAAATAACAAACTGTATTGACTTGATTGCAAATAGTAGGGCACAAACCAAAGCCACACAGCTACGACAGCAGCGCCTAGCCAAACACGCAAGAGTCAGACATAGAACAAGCCATCCATTTCCCCAAAACATGGATGCTTCAAGCGAGCATTATATGCTCACTTCTTATTGAATGACACACTGCGGACTTTGAATTGTGTGCATAATTAGCCATAAAGGGAGGTAATTATAAGTGATAACTACACTGAAGTGAAGTACGGGGTGACTTTTTAAAGCCGCCACACAGCACTTAACACCTGCAAGACCGATAACTAGTATTGTCAATAAATGCAATTAGAAATGACAGAGGCAATATCAGTGTAGAAAAGCACCCGTAGTTAATCAAAACTGTATTGACTATTTCTGTTGGCTAAACACTAATACGAGGTTCAAGTATCGTCCATCAATTAATTCGATGAAATCATTAAATAGAGTCTCATGACCGATTTCATTAGAACCATTTATCGGTAGACATTACTAGGCTTGGTAAGATTCGTGTTTTCAATAATATTATACGTAATGAACATACAAATTGTGTGACCTTTCTTAAGTTACATTTGAAACTAAATCTTTTAAATTATTAAAAGAAATGCCCTAAACTTAACCACCTTTAATTAATCAACCAGATTAGACATTGTACTCTATTGTCTCATTGTGTAACACAGAAACAAATGACCTTGGATGTCTAGAATCTTGCTTATTAGGACGTTACCAGGTCGCTATGGAGCCGTTCACGAAACATGTATTGCACAATTTAATGTCAAATTTATCTAAATACTGCATTAATAATTAGCATCATTGTATGACACTTTATCTCAAAAGGTGAAGCTTCGAAACTAACGAGCATCGGTATACGACGTCAACAGCAGTTGACAGGTTGGCAGTAAGTGATTATTTTCTATCGTATGTAACTGTTCGGGAACATTCCGGACATTATCTGATTTATGATGATATAAGGTTGTAAATGATAAGTTGACACATACGTTAGTTGAGGCAAATACAATGGTATTGTAGATCATCCCTCGTACACCAAGCAAGCAAAGCAATCGTATGTTGAAAAAGCCATGCTCCAAATGTTTCTTTTTTTTGCGAACAATTAGCTTCTGACTACCAAACAGAACGTGTTGTAAGAATCGAAACTGATTATAAAATCTTTTTTCTATACCCCAACTGTGTCATCGTTCCCTGATATAAAATATAACACACTATAGTTAGAAGTTCCATATAATTCTTCTGGGATATGATTTAGTACTATCGTTTAGAACATTTCACAATTAATAGTTTGACAGCTTTTAAAAGTGGGTACATGTCCCATACATACATTTTACTACATAGCGTTGACATTACCCTAAGTGTAACTGACAAATATAATATAACGACTACAGTGTTTTGGTTCAGGTGACAATGACACTACACGTCATCATGCGCATGTATGTCATACAACCTGTGTAATACGTAAAGAGAACATACTGACATGTACCATGATTGTAACATTACAAAAACATGTCCACAAAACATCACACGTCGTTATACTATAGATCTCAATGGGGGATTACTAACTCATCATAGTATAACAATTTCATAAACGATCACTGATGTTATCTATTCTTGTCTTACTTATTGTATATTATTTTTTCGTTATAACACAGGGGCATACATTAGTACAAACACCTATATATTATACAGCATGGTAAATGAAGTTGTAAAACAGTGTAAATTTACAGCGCACACACTATATAAACGATTGTCTGTGATGCACAGTGTAACGTTACAGCGCGCACACTATATAAACGATTGTCTGTGATGCACAGTGTAACGTTACAGCGCGCACACTATATAAACGATTGTCTGCGATGCACAGTGTAACGTTACAGCGCACACACTATATAAACGATTGTCTGCGATGCACAGTGTAACGTCACAGCGCACACACTATATAAACGATTGTCTGCGATGCACAGTGTAACGTCACAGCGCGCACTCTATATAAACGATTGTATGTGATACACAGTATAACGTCACAGCGCTCACACTATATAAACGATTGTCTGCGATGCACAGTGTAACGTCACAGCGCGCACACTATATAAACGATTGTCTGTGATGCACAGTATAATGTTACAGCGCACACACTATATAAACGATTGTCTGTGAAGCACAGTGTAACGTTACAGCGCAAACACTATATAAACGATTGTCTGCGATGCACAGTGTAACGTCACAGCGCGCACACTATATAAACGATTGTCTGTGATGCACAGTATAACGTTACAGCGCACACATTATATAAACGATTGTCTGCGATTCACAGTATAACGTTTCAGCGCGCACACTATATAAACGATTGTCTGCGATGCACAGTATAACGTTACAGCGCACACACTATATAAACGATTGTCTGCGATGCACAGTATAACGTTACAGCGCACACACTATATAAACGATTGTCTGTGATGCACAGTATAACGTTACAGCGCGCACACTATATAAACGATTGTCTGCGATGCACAGTATAACGTTACAGCGCACACACTATATAAACGATTGTCTGCGATGCACAGTGTAACGTCACAGCGCACACACTATATAAACGATTGTCTGTGATGCACAGTGTAACGTCACAGCGCACACACTATATAAACGATTGTCTGCGATGCACAGTATAACGTTACAGCGCACACACTATATAAACGATTGTCTGCGATGCACAGTATAACGTCACAGCGCACACACTATATAAACGATTGTCTGCGATGCACAGTATAACGTCACAGCGCACACACTATATAAACGATTGTCTGCGATGCACAGTATAACGTTACAGCGCACACACTATATAAACGGTTGTCTGTGATACTGTAATATAATAGAGTAATCTAATTGAATGCCCGTTTAAAAATATGTAAGCTACTCAGATCTCTGTTGGTACAAATGTACTATCTATCACTTGTATTGTTTGACGCTGTTTCAGGCGATTTTAGCCACTGAGGCAATAAATTGAAGCCAACATTTGGCGGAAATTAGCCACATACCAACAATAATTGAAGTTGAATTCTGACATTCATGTAGAAACAAATAAATACGATAATGCTTCAATGTCGAAACACATGCACATGCACATCCGTGTTTAAATCGTATTGTGTTGTGTTAGCATTGTCGACATACAACCAACCATGTTGATCTATAATAAGCGATACCTTGTTTGATTGACACCTGAAATTAGAACTTGGTTATGTTGATAGTTTTGTACTTGTAGAGTTTATCTTGGGAATCATGATGTGCGTTTGGGTTTTGTCATATTTCGGGGTTTTTTCCTAATTGGTCACTCGCGCGCGCCAGTTCGTCAAAGTGCTGCTTTTACCGCTCTTGAAACTATGTCTTTGAAATAATCTTTAACAGTATTAAAATATATAGACTTTTTTACTTTATCTGTAACATTCAATTTGATTCCTATATCCAAGCTTTACACCAACTGGAACATAGCACGATACTTTTATAACCCAAAGACAATTTGTTGTTCATTGATCTAGATAAAAATAAATGCTGATAAACAATCATCTGAATTATTTATTCACAAGCGCATTACGTTGATGTTAGACGGCAAATTTATATAATTACATGTAAATTCAATACAAACTATTTGTCATGATAAGACAAGAGTATTGAATAATGTTTTCCCTACGGATAAAACATGAAGAATGGCTTAAAGATAAGTACATACATGAATATAGTAAGTTATATCTTTACTATTGCTTCATAACATTTCACTATAACATATATCTAGTATTCTAGACTAGTATTACAAAATCGGACTGGCAAGGCAGCACTCAAAAAGCCGAGCACAAAAAAGCACATACCATCAACACACGACACAATATATGCTCTCCAGTAAACTGAAATGGATCATGAAACTTAGCCACTGCAAGTCCTAGTCTCAGCTGTCAGTTAAGGAACTAGTTGTTTGTATAGCAATGTAAGTTATTCCAGCCATTATTAATTATTCGATTCTAGATTCACGATCATGGCTGTCAACGTTACAATATATGACAATGGACAACAATGTCTAATCGGTTGGTTAATTATGGGCGCATTGATTTTTAAGCTAAACAGAATGTCCAATTATACTCAAGCAGCTTTTATATGGGTAATATGTAGTTTTCGGTTTCCTTATTCATACCGACGCTGTTGTTCTGTGTGTTAGTGTTATCGTAGTAGAACCCCAGTTTTACTAAGCTGTTTTCCTACTAGTAATAATTTGATCTTAAACATGCAGCGAACAACTTCCTCAAATGTATTTATACTTTATTGACCAATTACTATTCTCATTCTGCTCTTTGAATGTGATTTGTACAAAAAATGTAGTCGCTTATTCTTCATTCACTAAAACGATGGGCGTTTCGTTCATAAATAATGCAACAGTCTCGCGCTTGCGCACCGCTCGCTCAATTAGATAGGGTTATTGCACTAAAATGGTTATCCTTCATTGATGATTTTGTTGACACTAGCCATGTGTCTTGAAAAGTGTCTAAATGCCCATAGTCATGCAAACGCGAAAGAGATTTCTAACATAATCTGTATTTTCTATGAAAATCACAATCCACAAAAAGCATGCAATAAAATAATAGAAATGTTTTTTATCATACTAGAATGCTTATTTAGAAGGCTGAACTTATTACCAACAAATTATTTATCACGATGCATTATTGGTACCTGTACCCGCACTATTTTAGCTATAAAAGGGTACTAGACACTTTTTATAGCTGAATTTGAACAATTGCTTACCTCACAGATTGTCTGAAAACAATGTGAGCGTTTTGCCGAGTACATCTATAGTTGTCTTACACGACACATATTTTATTAGATATTTCAAAAAACAAAACGCCCATACTGGCAGTTTAAGGCTACAAATAAACATATGATAATCCGGGCTAGTCTAGTTGCATTATGTAAGGTCCATGAAATGCACCCTAACATCCTACGAAATGAATGAGCATCTTTGTAAATTTGCAAACGAACACTACACAATTTATTCATCACATGCCTGACCAATAAACAATACATGTATACCTCAGTTAAATCTTACAACCAAGCTGCATTAGGTACAAAACACCCTCGTACACATGGTCTCCATTTACACTACAAAACTACAACAGATTCCAATACGCGTTCTTACTATGAGTCAATCCAACTAATGGTGGAGTAAATTCAACCATCGTTTATTATCGTGTAATTATTTGCAGCAATCATTGAAAAGAATAAAGTGTTGTTTTGATTGATGAACATGTAGCAACTTGGCTGGTGACATCATTGATTAGTTCGCTTTATATCGAATCACACAATTAATCACGCAGTATAATAAACACGTTTAAGATTAATTGAGTACCGGTGATCTAATATTCTCAACTCATTATTAAGCATACACGTCATGCAATTGATATCTTGGTAATGCAATCCAGACTGTTGAGGCACATGCCCCCATGACTCAGTTGCAAGTAGCAAAACTGGCCCTTTTAACCTGAAATCGATAGGCTGCCTATCAGACAACAAAAGCTGTGACATGATAGCAGCAAATAAAAAATACTGAGTGCCAAGTATGACATCTATCGTAGTGAATCAAAACATCAATACTTGTCATTGCAGGCTTAAAATTAATTAAATCATTCCACAAGATGTAGCAAAATACACGAAACTGTAATACAACATGTAGCTAAAATGTTATAAAAAATGCAATAATGATCAGTAAGATATGATTCTGTACTCATTACTTCACAATCATGTTGTTTTTATTTTAGCTGTTAGCAATGTACGAGTGCTTGAATATTCAACGTCTATCGCACAATATATGACAAACACAACCGATGTCTGCAACACGACAGGAAAGGCAACTTTAAAGGTTATTGCTTCCTTTTCAGTTGAGTGGAACTTTAAACGTCGCAGTACCTTAGACGTAACTAAAGCCTCTATCTACCATGATTAAATAGAATGCAAAGGCTTTAAATTATTTCAGTAGCTCACCATGTCTTAAAATCGAGATAATTGTGAATAGTTATTCAGAATTTTATATTATTAATATACGATTATGAATTGAACAGCATCAAACTCCTTCTACAGTTTTTTTTTCACAACGTTTCGACGTAAATGCAGAATATAACTATTCACATAACCTTACGAATGATTTATTTCAAATGCTTTTAACCAGCAAATCTCGCGAATAGCTTACAACGTTTGTTAAACGTAGTACCATACACTCATAAAAACGAATCCATATTTTAAAACTTCATCCTACGATCTCCCGTTAGAGCCAGCGCGGCATATACGACGTATGTTAACCAAAGCACGACAGTCGATAGTACAGGTTGGTTAATAATATCTGTTACAGAATGCTGTAAGAAAACGCATGATGCCATCTGATATGTTTATATACCAATGGAAAGCTATTCAAAGTTTTATTAAGTATACATCATGGCTATGTTAATATCAAGGCAACTGAGAAAATACGATTCTACATAAACACTGTTTTTATAAATGTCAAATGACGTCTATATTGATCTAGATTCCCGAGTTCAATTTTATAACTCGTAAAGTATCGCAAGATATAATTAGTTTTAGAGTGTTTAGAAACAATGTTTTATGTTAATTTTAAAGTTTCATCCATTTATGATAACTGAACAAATACCAATGGTACTGTTTTCCTAAAGCATTCTGTTGAAAGTGTAACTGATATTATGAATCACCCTGTACGATAGTGAAAGAAAACTCGATAGTAGATAATGAAAACACGACAAGTCGATTTTTTACTATGATCATACTATCGACTTTTCACTATCGTATAATTGCGTTTTCACTATCGTACTATCGACATTTCGTTATCGCATTATCGACTTTTCACTATCGCCCTAGCGAGTTTCGTGTTTTGAAAAGGCGATCACCCCCCCCCCCCCCCGATGGCCATCACGGGGCCGGCGGTCACCGGCATCAATAAGACCAAACCGGGCCTTTTCAGGCCGATCCCGCCATTCACCGTAACGACACCTTACAGAAACCGGGAATAACGTAGCAACTCCGGCCTCAAAGTGATCGAATATCCTTTCATGCCGGGGTTACATCGGGAATGTCAAAATGCATCTAATGTTTCCCTCCATCGGGAGTACCGGGACATACCGGGACCTGAACGGGACAGTGAGAATGGGGTTTTAAGTGTAAGCATCATTTTAGTGTTTTGAACAATTTTAGGATCTGATAATAATTATGTTTCGTGTTTGCTATTTGTAATGGGAAAGGGGAACTAATGACGTCATAGCACAACAAGTAGTTTCTGTTTATGTCATTTTTGGACTGACAGTTTTATCAACAAAATATTAGCAAAAATAATTATATTGATCATCTGTTGTCACCAATTTCGTGTTTTTGTTCTAAAAGAGTATCTTTTTCAAATCTTTGTAAAAAGTCGATAGAAATGGTTGAATGACATCTATTTCTTGATGTATACCAAATATAGACCTTTTTTATTTGGATAATTGAAAATATTGATTTTAGTGAAAAAAAAAACTTTTTAAATTTACATTTTCGTCATTCTCTTGAAAAGTGATGTCGCAACCTTAAATAGCACCGCGACATACAATTTTTATTTCAAATATTTGATTCTACATATATCAAACCATAAGTGTGCCTATGTTTTGGTACAACCATCGGAAAAAACTAAATACATGTATATGAAACTACATTGACGTCGAACATGTCTAAGACAGTCCACTGAACCCCGATGTTAAGCGGAAGGGATGTCGATTGCAAGCTGCTCGATTCGGGAACCCTTCGAGATCATATATCAAAAAAAGGGGCGGAGATTTGTCATGGTGCTTGTTCGGGAAGTATTCGCGGACCGGTATACGAATGGTTGCGGTACACACGTGGTTTACATGCCGAAGCCTATCCGAAGTAGCCGAACGCATCGACAGTTCAGGAGTTAGTCCCGGATGTTTCCCGATCAAGCGGAAAGGACGCGATAACATTGCGGAATATGCGGAAGGGTTTACGAATCGATGCCGATAGATTGCCGAAAGGTTACCAATGTACATAGACGATGCCGACCTACTATCTCAACCTATCGGCAAACTTACGGCTTTGCATATACGGCGATGACTCGGTATCCCTTCCTCGATCAACTGGTGCCTTCGGTTACTATTCTGCATGTGTTCTTAACATCATCGGCATAGTGTCCGTGTGTAGAATTCATCCCTTCGGCGTTTTCGGGGAGCTTTCGGCATCGATTCGGCTTTCCATCAGGAACCGTTCGGGATGACTTAATGATTACGAAGCCTCGCAGAAGGCGTCCCGATGATGCAGAGTGAATGCCGACGTGTTCCCGAACACCCCGAACTGTTGCCGATGGTTTCCCGATTACATTGAAGTTCTCCCGAAGCACTACCGAACAACACATTTGTCGTCTAAATTTTAAAACTTCTAAAAGTTCGATGCCGAAAATATTTCTGTCCCGAAGGCTTCCAGAAGCGTTGCTGAATGATGCGGAAGGGTTCCAGGACACCCCGAAAACATGCCGAGTCGTCCCGATCAGGTGAATTTCAGCTTCGGAAACCCTTCGGGTCCTAGTGGACGGTAGGTCTTAATGTGTTTTTCAAACCGTCTGACATTCAGCAACAATTGGAACGCAATGTTCGTCAACGGAAAACTGCCGTCATTGACTTGTCGGAAAAATGAAAGCATCGATTATCGCTTCAGGCTTTCGATTCCTTCATAACGTTAATCTTTTTCATGGTTGTCTCTTCTATCGATTCATTATGCTGGGATTTTCAAATGGCAAACTTTCATCGTTTGTTAATCGTCAAGCAATAAATTTAGGGGATTCTGTTAGACTATCTGCTTTCATTCCCTTGTTCTTGTTGCTAAACACTCAAATCTAGATCTTGTCCATCTTTAGAATCCGACAATTCTGTTAATTAGTACATGACTGTTTGTTTCTTTGTCAAGGATATCTCGAAACAGACACCGACATTCCGCTATTTAATTGGTGGTGATGACTTGTAGCAACGGGAATTAATATATATGGCAATTTCAGCGCCTTCTTTACTTCGTTACACATAGGAACCTGATATGTTCATGCAAATGGCAACAAAACACTATGATCCAAAACCCCGTTACTGACATGCAATTTAAGAGAATATAGCTTCTCCTAAAATGCATAATTATCAGTGTATTATTTTCAATGTTTTACCGTATGGTTGATATTTGTTGATAATGGAACTAACAGCGTTCAAATCAAACTTTGGATAAGTAAAACATAAATATGAGGTGGTAAGGTGTTTTAAAACTAAAACAGTACTGAAACATGACGATATTCGTTCGTGTTAATTACTAGAACCAAACCATTCGGTATTCAGACTACTTTCGTAAAATGTAAATATACTGCCGAATTCTACACGCAAAAAGTCGGTACATGTTTGGTTCATGATATAATCAAACAACAGTTATAAATTTATACCTTTCTTGCCTCAGAAACCATTATTTGTCCATAATTGTTTATGATTGGTCAACTATTTACTCTATGCGTGTGACTTACACACTCTGTGATGAAACTCCGGATCAAGTTCAACGAGTGTTCTCGTAATATGTTCAACTTGGGAGACCAAACTAACTTTTAACGTTTGTAAAAAAGCAATGCGCATATTATAGGCTATGTGAAGTTTCGACATAGTGGATGTACGACACATAACATCAAGAAGAAAAGGCATTTACCGAGGCTGAATGTCCGCTATTATACGTGCTTCAGACTAGACGAAGTCACGTAATTACCACCCTTGAGAAATCACATTTAGTTAAATAAATAATCTAGCTGAGCAATTGTCATTAACTGTTGTATGAAATTTCTATATAAGTGTTACTCTATGTGTTGCATGTATGACAACAGTATGACGTTCAACGATTTTTCACGTTTCACATATTGTTGTTTAAAAACCAATTTTACATATTTCAAAATACAATTTCAAAATACAGGTCCAAAACAAACTTTCTTGTATGTTTCCTTACATGCGAAATTTCATGTATGCCAAATTTTGTGCTATTGAGAGCAAACCTTTTTCTGTAATGAACAAATTCCGTGTTAAGGGGTTATCCCCACAATCCAAGAATATCTTAAAATCTAGCCGAGCAAAACGGCTGGGAATTGAATTGAAAATGAATGGCTTAAATGTGTTTTCATAAAAATAACAGGTTTAAAATGCATTGTACAGAAACACTTAAAAAGTAGCGATAACATTAAATGCTTCATTTTACAAATAAGTTTTACACGTTAAGTATGGTTTGGTTCGGGAGCCGATGGCAATACACGCCGTACGTGCCAATACAATTCAAACAGCTCTATGCATTTTGAGCCATATACTGACGCGTTGCATTATTTGTATTTCAAACAATACAAAAAAACATGTGCACAAAACAGTACAAATCGTTACTATATGCATGTATCTCAAGGGGATAAATAACTCGTCATATCGACGGTGCCAAACCAAAACCCCGTAACTCAATTTTGGCGCGAAAACTTTTTTGCAGCATCCGCATCTGCTAGATTTCCCGCGTTCTTCTGTCTTGTCGCCATTTAAGTAGCCAATCGCCTTACGTCAATACAGTCAGGTGACAAAATACCGTATTTGTATTGGATTAAAATAGATTAGTCGAAAATTCCGTATATGGCAGTGCAAACTCCGATTTAGTACAAGTCAACATATTCTTGTACATGTCGGAGTTGATCTTGGTTCCAAATAGAATCATTTCGTTACAAGACATCGGTGTTATTGCAACGAAGTAAATACGTTTTTTCCTCTCCTGAAATGTTGTCTTATTGCAGTTATGGAGTTTTGGTTTGGCACCGTCGATATGTAAAACGATTGCATATTAAACGATCACCGTTTGTTATCTATTCTAGTCGCTTTTATGATGCATTATTTTCTCATTATACCTAAGTGGTTTGAACAGAGGCATGCATTAGTTCATGAGCCTACATATCGCTGGCTTAGAACAAAGTCGTAACTACCAAATCGATATATTGAGAAAACAAGAGAAAACTGTCTGTAATTTACTCTTTACCTATGGGAAAACACGTTTTTAAAACTTCATTTTGGTCAAAATCACAATTTCAGATTTTCATGAAAATATGCTCATAAGAAGCGCATTGTGAAGCAGATTTCAAATATGTATGAGTCTTATAAGGTCGTAAGAGGTAGTTAAGACCTTCTGGTTTTAAGTCATCGATATAATACAGCATCGGTTGATGTAGTTGTAAAAATTGTAAAGTTACAGCGCATACACTATAAACGATTTTCGGCCATGCTGTAATATAACAGAGTTAGCTAATTGACTGCCCCTGGTATTAGTCCCGTATGTCGTAACGTTTTATCTTAAATATTTTTTTCAAGCTCAAGACTTATATATTTGGATAGAAGAGAGTCTTGGGATTTGATGAAACCATTTCTTGATTGTTGGCAACTTCGCGTTTTGTAAATTTTTACTGTTGTTTCTGGTGTTTTTGTCAAAAATCGCGACCCAACGTTATTGATATATCGTCATTTTTGGAATGGATAATCATTAGAAATCAAACATATACATATGTACTTTTATAGTCAGTTACTTTAACTGCACGAAAAAGTTAAAGAGGTACCTGTGATTTTTTTCTATTGTTCAATACAAGCCTGTATTTTACGTTACCAGACATTTTCTACGCATTTGACCATCAATCAGTTAGTGCTAAAACAACATGCATTATGAATTCCGATCAATTTTCATATATTTTGATAAATTATTATATTTTAAACATACAAAACGTTTTTGGGTCGATATATTCATGTAAATGGTATTGATAGGGTACTTTAATACTGCATACATAATGCTAAAATTGGTTATAAACGGACAAAACACACACATCAACTATACATGTATACTGTCTGAAAAGATTTGCAAGACACCTGTACTCTTTTATTTAGTTGCTATTTGTTTTGTGTAAAAACGTTTGTCTTTTGCAGTAAAATTCATTCCGTATGTCTTCATTATGTTGTATTTTACGTTACATAAGCGTATCCATAGATGACAACTTTATTGTGTTCCTTGCTCATTTTGATATAGTTTAAACACATTTATTTAAAAAGGGATATGTGCTTGATATTTCAACAAACTACAATTAATATTTATTCAATTTTCTAAAGTTACATTCTTGTAGAGCATATACGAAACACCATTTATAATAAGAGAACGTCACACATTCTCACAATTTGAGTCGAAATGGTATAATCGAAAAAAAGCTGAGATTCAGATTCATCATAAACGCCCATAAGGCACGAAAGTCGATCCCCTATGTGAATATGTTTCAATTATTGGCACATCATAAAGCCTACCATTTTTATGCCATTTGTAACCTCTGTTTTCACCAGTGTAATTTACGTTACGATAGTATGTGTATCATACTTCTTAACATAAAGGACACAAGAAAGAAGTTCAATAATTGGGGTTTTTACATAAAAAACTATATATCTTCTCAAATTAAATTTGCTAAAAGATGAACTTGTCAATATGATAGTACTCATGATACCAGTATGTATATTATTACATGCACGTTTGTTTACCCTCTATTTTACATACATGTATCTCATAAAATTATTATATGTGAATTTGAAGTACAAAAGTACAAATATGACTATTCAATGTTATATTCACTAATCTGACCTGGAACCAAATGCACTACTTGATACTATAGAAAAGTATGTAAACATAACCTGGCTAAAAATAAATATGCCAGTACATGATTTGTGCTGCAGTTTTCATCACGTAAACTACAAAATAAACTGATATATATGAATCGATACAATAGTGACAATGCTCCAAGTTGTGTTAATGAACAAGGCTTACCTGAACCAACTTTTGGGTAAAATCGAACTAAATAAATACAATCAACGTATATATCGTTTCTAGCGACATATTTAGGAGTAGTATGAAATGTGGTCATGTGGAATACTAATTTACTATATGGAAAAACTTGCATAATCACTAAACTGGTATCAAACAGGCACACATTAAATATCTATGAAATGTCTAAACACGATTTTTCTTTAATACGTCTTTGAGAGCGGTGGATAGTTGGATACATGCTTCGGTATCTAGATGTTTCACATGATATACTCCACCAAAGTGTATATTGGTACGTCGCATATCGGAATTGGCTTCATCACCCATATGAGACAAAAGTCTCCACAAGGAGACGCGAATGCAGCCGTTCTGTAACATGTAAAGTCTATTTTACGTGACACTGTTTTGTGGATGTGATAGCTATGTCCACATATTACTTCAATTACCTAAACTAGGTCGTTTACAAATATTTCCTAATGATAATTGCACACATTGAACAACAAAACATGCACAAGTCATTAATAATTTCGTCTATTTCATGTTTGAACTATACCAAGTAATTCATGTTGTATTCTTATGTGGCGCCCACAAATCGCTTATCTATTACGGAATATATAAACGTTAATGAATATAGAGTATGAACCATACTCAGAGGGGGTGATCACGTGGTGGTTGCATTTCGGTTTTTCTAATGGCGGCGCCCATGTCAAACAGGTAATTTGCTGTTTTCTGTCTTTTTTCTTCGATATGTTAACATATTATACTGACCATGTTCTGGCCAACAACGTCCGGTTTCCATTGATATCTTGCTTTTGGCTGTAGGTGCCGTAGTTTTTGTGATTACCCTGTGCACAATTTCGAATCGACGACTTTCTGTTATGAAAACCGCGACTGCATTGGGTCTTAACGCAAAAAAGTCACGTTTTTTTGTCAAATACTGGATTTTTCCAGATTATTTTCGATAGCATATGTTTTCATTGCACAACATAGTATATGTGTCCTATCTGTTCAGCATTAAGAGGCATTTTAACGATTTTATTCGAATTAATGAATAATGATTGCATTGGGAAACATATTTTTCATGGTTGCATTGAGTACCAAGCAGTACAACATAATCGAGAAGTTATACATGCGCTGTTTACTGTTGGCATTTAAAATATTTAACGATAAGAATATAATTTATAATACTTACATTGAAGTGCTATGTCAAAATAATATATCATATACATGTAGTCGGTGTTTTCCATACAATTTATAAGGCATTCCTGTAGCACGCATTCAGAGTGTCGTATTAATTATTCATATTATCTTATTTCCAGTTTCTAAATACATGTCAAGAAAGAAAAGTAACCTTCGACCATATATTTGACACAGTAGCGAGCTTGGTAGACGGCACTCAAACAAGAACACCAATCAAACACAAGATCGGGAAAACGAAAGCTAGAAAGAACACTGTTTAGTCACCATTCAAAGGAGCACATCTTTATCTGAAGTCGCCTTCTGATAAAGTCTAAATCTCTTAGAACCTTATTTTGTTCCAACAAAGAGTTCACCAAATAAAAGTGAATACAATGTCTCTGAGGAAGTCAGCAATTAATCCGGGAACTATAATGTGAAACTACTGGCAGTAGACGAACGTATATGTGAGTTGGGGTTTGAACCATTGTGCGATGATGACAACGACGATCAGACTGTTGAACCGGTATATTAAAGCAGGAACAATGTAATTATAATCTTTAGGATTTAGATAGTTCCTGATTAAAGTCACTATTTTAATAAGCTATAACTCGGCAACAGGCACAACGGCAAACCTCGCTCTTTCACAATGATGATACTGGATATATAATTTCATGCAACACCTGTAGTTTCGAATTAAATTCAAGAACAGCATTCAGGGCGATAAAAGGAACGCATTGTTTAGATGTGGCAAAAGCTGTCATCGTGTAAACTACTAGTGTACCGTATAGACATAAACGTGAAACTAAGCATGTACGAGTAAACTTTTCATAGATTGTTAGTTTGATCACGTTCTTTGATATTGTTTTAATATTGCATAATCTGTGATTTCTTTTTAGCTCACTTGAGCACAAAAATAAATCCTCTTCGTCGAAAATTTGTTGTATGTGTTAAGTAACGTATGAATTATTATCAATGCGTATGTCTTTTGCCCACTTTTCACATTTAGCTACTGTGAGCGACATAGGGTCATATCAACACTTAATAATTAATAACAGGGTCCCTGGAATAGCGCACGAGGAAACGTTTAATACTGAAAACCACTTGAATTGCATTTGGATTTCTTCATTTTGGTTCACCAAAATATTTGATCTAAATTACTAGTCATCAGTGTGGACATACAAGATCTATGTGGTATGTGACGAAGATGCACCAGTATATATGAAGGGAAATTAGACAGACGACTCTTCCCAACAGTCGGGAATTTGACAACCTTATCTACTCCAATTCCCTGGGAAAAGACTTCGGTCCGGTTTCAAGACTCGGGAATTACTACATGATTACGTGTCCCATCCCTGGGGATTTAGACAGTATGTGCGTATTTAGACATGGTGTTGCTCATTCTAGACTTGAGTGTCGAGAAAGTTTCGTTAAAATCGGTAAAAGAATCAAATACTTACGGTTGTGGGCACACATTTACTTATAAATGTGTTTTAAAGTCAAACATTCATGATGTCTCATACCACATGTTTTGTCTCACTGTAACATCAATCCAATTTTGTATGCCTTTACGTTAACATAGGCACGACATGATCTAAGTATAGTGAGACCTTGGACCTTGTGTATTTGTACAATGTGATTTCCTTTTACATAAATAAAGTTGTTTCTGTAATTTATTGAATGTAAAATCATACATATGGTTCACATTATTAGTTTTCATTTTTTATTAACACAAGTAGTGTTTCTAATCATATTTTCAAAACAAATCCATTTACCAATTTTTCATAAACAATAAAAATATGTATTTAAAAAGGGTATCCTTTTATTTATTGATCAAATAGCTCAACACATGTATGTATATCAGGAACGACAAAGTTTATTACAGATAACTCGGAGCTGAAATGCCCCCTATCGGCCATTTGCAGACACTTTCTCAGTGGATACAAGTTACGAGACGTTGCCCAAATATCCTCCAATCCAGTTTCCAAAACCACTTCTTCTTCTCCGTGTACCTCAAGTTTTGTTGTAGATGAAAAGTAAAACAAGTTTTCCGTCCGAAGAAGAAAAGCTATATTATGGAGTGGAAACTGCTTGCTGGCGACGAGTTCAATACCCTTACTATAGTTGTACAAATAAATCTAGTTTGCCAATCTCATTTAGACTTCGGGGCATGAACTTATAATCTTGGCTGTACTTGGATTTTCTTCCATTTGGTTATAGTACCGATACTTTAAAGTCACATTATTGCTCCCACAACTTTTTCTCCGATCATTCATTACATACAATGAATTATGGAACCATTGGGCTATTTCTTAACAAATGATCAATACTCGACGACGTAATGTTAACTACGTAATTATATCCAAATAGTAGACCATGTATCGTATTTAGCAAATTATGTGGTGAACAAAATACTCATTTTGCAAGGATTGTCCCTCTTAGACTTTAAATCATGCACCATCGGGATGTTTTATTCCATTTTCTTCCATCTTATGATGTTTTCCATAATTGGGAATCATCTAAAGTGCCCAAATTGCTTAATTCTGCAGAGAAGTTACCAAGTTATAGCTAATTAAAATCGTGACTTTAATATACCGGTTCAACAGTCTGATCGTCGTTGTCATCATCGCACAATGGTTCAAACCCCAACTCACATATACGTTCGTCTACTGCCAGTAGTTTACACATTATAGTTCCCGGATTAATTGCTGACTTCCTCAGAGACATTGTATTCACTTTTATTTGGTGAACTCTTTGTTGGAAAAAATAAGGTTCTAAGCGATTTAGACCTTTATCAGAAGGTGACTTTAGATAGAGATGTGCTGCTTTGAATGGTGACTAAACAGTGTTTTTTCTAGCTTTCGTTTTCCCAATCTTGTGTTTGATTGGTGTTCTTGTTTGAGTGCCGTCTACCTAGCTCGCTACTGTGTCAAATATATGGTCGAAGGTTACTTTTCTTTCTTGACATGTATTTAGAAACTGGAAATAAGATAATATGAATAATTAATACGACACTCTGAATGCGTGCTACAGGAATGCCTTATAAATTGTATGGAAAATACCGACTACATGTATATGATATATTATTTTGACATAGCACTTCAATGTAAGTATTATAAATTATATTCTTATCGTTAAATATTTTAAATGCCAACAGTAAACAGCGCATGTATAACTTCTCGATTATGTTGTACTGCTTGGTACTCAATGCAACCATGAAAAATATGTTTCCCAATGCAATCATTATTCATTAATTCGAATAAAATCGTTAAAATGCCTCTTAATGCTGAACAGATAGGACACATATACTATGTTGTGCAATGAAAACATATGCTATCGAAAATAATCTGGAAAAATCCAGTATTTGACAAAAAACGTGACTTTTTTGCGTTAAGACCCAATGCAATCGCGGTTTTCATAACAGAAAGTCGTCGATTCGAAATTGTGCACAGGGTAATCACAAAAACTACGGCACCTACAGCCAAAAGCAAGATATCAATGGAAACCGGACGTTGTTGGCCAGAACATGGTCAGTATAATATGTTAACATATCGAAGAAAAAAGACAGAAAACAGCAAATTACCTGTTTGACATGGGCGCCGCCATTAGAAAAACCGAAATGCAACCACCACGTGATCCCCCCCTCTGCATACTAGTATTACGGAATGATTATTGTTTATTCCCGATTTCATTAATGACATCATCTGAATTATACTGTATGAAAAATTACATCTTCTGATAGCGACAATAGATAAAAAAACATGCTACAAAGACTACAAAACGTTTTACGTGACTCTCTCTCTATATATACAGTTAAATGACTTTTATTTTTGTTAAAACAGGGTTGACAACGATATAAAAAGAAATACATCTAATGCTGTGCCATTTTGACGGATTTGGATTCTACAATTAATATGTAAACGAAAATACTGCATAATAGGCATGAGGTTGAAATTTTATGGTACATATACCATGCATATTTTATTATTTGCTCGTCAACAGGCATAATCAATCGTTGACATATCGAGCATACTTTATTTTTATTCTTGACAGAAATTGGTTAATTGTCAATCATTGGGATAATTATTATGTGGCATACTTTATATTTATTCCTGAAAGACATTGTTTTTAATCATTTATTATTCGATTTTTATGCAGATAATGGATGTCTACGGCTTTGTCAGTAAGATCTCATTCGTCACGTAAAATACAATTTATTGTCACGTAAATTTTAAGTAAAATACTTAATTGTATTTGGATTTCTTTATTGACATATTTTTGCTTTTTTTTTATTGGGGATTTACATCACAATTTAAGAATACAATACGTTTCAATAACTAGTATGTGTATAGTTGACATGTTAAACAATCAATATTAAAACATTTGATGTTGTGAGAGTAAAAAAGTATAAACTTATCGGTCCGTGCAGTTACATAAACTGTAACAAATTACTGCATTTAGCGATTTTGGTGAGAGGTAATGCTATCTATATCATTTTTGATATATACTTCTTGATGACCTTTCATTACTTGGAAAATTAGTGTATGTCATGACAGCAATTCCGTGCATAATGACCGTATAATTTTCGTAACGTAGAATACAAAATCATTCCAGAGTTGTTTGCAGCAATATAACAATTATTTATTGTCATGTGTGAAATGGTTATTGTCGTACTTGCTCATTTAATTGTTATTATACAATATTACCTTTCATTTGATATAAGAAGAAACAAAAACTTCACACGTTTAAAGACCCAATATGTATTTTGAAACAGATGCATGCTTTCAAAACTTTCATATGACGGAACAGTACTCACGTCCAAGCAGCAAAGGAAAAAAATGACATGTTACTGGAGAGATTTCAGAAATAATACAATATTATGATATGACTAAGCACAGGAGTTTTGCTTGTTTTATAAAGGTTGAACATTTGTTAATTGTTTTTAAACCTTTAAGGGCTTGTATTTTACGTTACCGTAAAACATATTCTATTTTTAAGCTCTAGACAATGCTTACCATTTTAAGCAGTATGACGAGGGTTATTTTCAGCAGTTCAACTGTTGCCATTTTAATAACCTCTGGACATTATGCTACCTAAGGAAACATTCGTTCGAGTCTCCCTGGTGACACTTATATCTCTCCTGAGGATGAGACAGTGAATATCGATCTACGGCGTCCAAAAATACGTATACTTACCTAGCAAGTACCAACTTTTACATTGGTAAAGTAGAGCATGCGGGACTCCTGGATCCCAAAGCGCGCACCCTACATCTACACCGCCGCTTTCAAAGACGTCTTATAGGGAAATCGTGGTTAGACATTCCATATACATTTAATTTGTTTTGTTTTGTTTTAGTCTTGTGTATTATTCTAGTTTGTTGCTATTGTAGTATTATTCCTGACCCCATTTCATAATACTCGAAAACATACCACAAAAGCAATGTATGCATTAATTTGATTTTTGGCACACTTTTACCATTTTATTTTACTTTTATTATGAGGCCGGAATTGTCTCTTAAGCACAACTTGTTTCATTGTATTCATTATCGATAGATAAGTTTATTTTGTATATTACGTGACGAAAACTTCGGTAAAATCGTGTACTGGCATTTTATATTAAGCTGGTTTTGTTTTAAAAATCTGCCATATTATCAAGTAGTGCCATTTGTGCTGACTTTGATTGGTGAATAAAACATTGAATATCCGCACGCTTTTGCACTTCTAATTCAAATATGATGTACGATATATGTATGTCAAATAAAGTGTTAACAAAAGTGCATTTAATGATATACATACCGGTTTCATAAGTATGTTGACAATTAAATGTTTTCACAGAGTTGGTGTAAGAAGATATGTAGTATTTTTAATAAAAAGAAGTATTGAACTTCTTCCTTATGTCCTTTATGTTAATTAATAAATCTGGTAGATATACTATCGTAACGTAAATTACTCTGGTGAAAACAGTGATTAAAAACGGCATAGAAAATGCGTAGGATTTATGATGTGCCAATAATTGAAACATGTTCACATAGGGGATCGACTTTTATGCCCTACGAAAATATGGACGTTTATAAAGAATTTAAATATCAACTTTTTTCTATTCTTCCATATTGACTCAAATTTCGGGAATGTGTGACATTCTCTTATTATAGGTTGATGTTCTGAGACAATCTACAAGAATTAAATTAAGAAAAGTGAGTACATATCGATTGTAGTTTGTTGAACTATCACACACATATCTGATTTGAAATAAAAGTGTGAACAATCAAATGATCATGCAACACAATACAGTTGTCATGTATGGATACGCTTGTGTAACGTAAATTACAACATAATGAAGACATACGGAATGAATTTTACTGCAAAAGACAAACGCTTTTACACAAAACAAATTTCAACTAAATAAAAGAGTACAGGTGTCTTGCAAATCTTTTCAGACAGTATACATGTATAGTTGACGACTGTTTTTTGTCCGTTTATAACCAATTTTAGCATTATGTATGCAGTATTAAAGTACCCTATCAATACCAATTACATGAATATATCGACCCAAAAAACGTTTTGTATGTTTAAAATATAATAATTTATCAAAATATATGAAAATTGATCGGAATTCATAATGTATGTTTTGTTAGCACTAACTGATTGATGGTCAAATGCTTAGAAAATGGCTGGTAACGTAAAATACATGCTTGTATTGAACAATAGAAAAAAATCACAGATACCTCTTTAACTTTTTCGTGCAGTTTAAGTAACTGACTATAAAAGTACATATGTATATGTTTGATTTCTAATGATTATCCATTCCAAAAATGACGATATATCAATAACGTTGGGTCGCGATTTTTGACAAAAACACCAGAAACAACAGTAAATATTAAAAAAACGCGAAGTTGCCAACAATCAAGAAATGGTTTTATGAAATCCCCAGCCTCTCTTCTATCCAAATATATAAGTCTTGAGCTTGAAAAAAATATTTCAGATAAAACGTTACGGCATCTCGGTCCATATGTAAGTTACTTAAATTATCAATATGCATTGAGTATAAACAGTTAACACATAGCAACGTTTTTCAGTCTGGTGTAATTTGCAATAAACTTTCTCGCTTATGGGGATCCAAAACGAATGTATATATATGCAATTAACACCAATAACATAACGTACTTATGGAATGCAGTCATGTAAAGCGCACGCACGCACGCAAGCACGCATGCACGCACGCACGCATGCACGTACACACGCACGCACGAACCCCCACACGTTACTGGCTTGAATGGCACTACTTAATCCATTGATGCACATTAAAATAGTCTGTACTACGTCATGCACACTCTTGTAGACATATGCAATAAACATGCTGTCATATATCAGCGATACTGTTTTATACGGACAGTGACATAAGGATACCAAATATATAATAACAAGCAAAGTATGGCAACATTTCAAACTATTTCAAACTTAGTAATAATATTCCTTTTAAGTACATGTAGCAGGTCATTGGCCAATCTGGTCGTAGAAACACCGAATTAAACACGTAATCGATAGCTATCAGAAGAAACCTGTTGTTTCTATAGCATGTATGTCACGACAAGTCATGTGCTATTGTATAATACATAATAAATTCGTTTTCATAAAGTGTGCAATTCTGTCATAGAACTATGTGGATACACAAATAACTTGATTGAATAACTTGATTTACGTTCATTATTTACAACATAACATGCTCTTGTACACAATAACTAGAATCACCGAGTAAAATATCACTGAGACAGTTTTTGTAAGGGCATTGACATAAGTTTAACCGAATTATTTAACCAGCAAGAAATGACAACATGGCAAAACTCTTCCAATTATAGTCATAAAATTGCCTTGAAGACGGCGGAATTTGGCAAATCCGGTAGACAGTAAAACATTGATTTACTGCGCCCTTACGGCTGTCTCAAACGAACATGAACACGCAATAGCTAGTAGGTCAATAGTGTGTAGGTGTATGTCACAACAGTTTGAATAGCATTGTATACTTAGTCTTCTACAAATGTGCAATATGCTGAGCCTACTAGATGCATTTTCAACATATCATCTACGAATTATTTTGCTATCTGGACATGCAGTCATAATATGAATGTCTTTCAACAGCTGCTTGCTAGGTTAATGATACCGATGCAGTCTGTGTTGCCGAGTAGAGCGTTCATTGTCCAACCCGCTTTCTGTTGAAATATGACAGACAAAAGAGTGCCTGATTTGAGTCCCGGTCTCTAGATTAAACGACAAAAGCGCTAACCACTGAGCTACGAAGGGTGTTGTTCGCATTATAAGTCCGTTGTCTTTAAGGTCATAAACCACCAAATAGAGTTGCTCTATAACTTAACGTAAATTGACCTAGGTCAGCCAAAATAAATGTCAACTTTTTGTCCATGGGGCCCTATCAAAATATTTTAATCAATAGAAATAGCATCCAGCTTGAGGAAAATGAAAAAAAGTAGGGGGTCATGTATCACTGCGGTATAACGTACACCGGATATTGCTAGCAATATGAGTAAAATAATTAATTTTCGCGACATTCTAGTGTTGACAAGGGTAAGTTCAGAGACGATTTTTAGTCTTTCTGAGTGTTTTTCATATATATTTTATACAAAAGTATCTCTTCCATAAATTTGCCTAGTCCGTGTAACCGGTAAATTACCAGGAATTTCTTAAAAGGGTGATTGAAAGACCAAACTCGTATCGTTACTCACGAAAAAAGTAAGCTCGATCGGTCGAAATAAGATGTTTTTGTTTATATTCTTCGTTTAAAAACACAACTTGCATCGAGCGAATTGTCATTCTTGATACAAAGATAATATTGTAAATGTAGTATTCTAAACTAATCGCAAATAACAGTGCATTGTGAGAATAAATACAGGTGTTAGTGTACGGAGTATTGCTATATCATGTACGGAGTATTGCTATATAGTGTACAGAGTATTGCTTTTAAGTGCCGTGACTATTTGTCACACAATTGACTAAATACAAGGTATAATCAGTGGGGTTTTTTGGTAAAAATAACTTGTTATTGTATAGATCTGTACCTATTAAGATTGGATTGTATGTACTACATTATACAATAATTGTACCAAGCTAGTCCTAGCTCCAAGAACCCCACCACCTGAATTTTACATGTTGTGATATTAACCATGTACACCAATTGTACAGGGCTTAGAATGGGATCAGTTCACTTTCATGAGAACAATAGCTTCTTTGACCGACTGAGCAAAATAATTTGTTTAACCTCTGCTGTGAAGAAAATACCAGATCCCCTTGAGAAATTTTCTGTAGTCAGGCAAACATGTCTGATAGAAATGCATTGTCACCCACATATCAATATTCTCTGTTAGTGCTTTTGTGACAACATAATACAAAATACAATACAAACCAATATAGCAGATACATCCTCTTTCTTTAAGCAACACTTAATTGTGTGTTCTTGATTTATAGTACATCTTAGATTTTTCAAACATATGATTATTGTTATTAACTGGAATAGATTGAGGTGAGAGTTAGTCACAATTAAAAATATATGTTATGTTATTTATATAATAAACAGTTAACAGTTCTTTTCTGTTAAGTTAGTGTTTAGATTAAAAGACTTTCCATTTGTGACTATATATACCCGGTACAACACAGTGTCACATTATAACATCCAAAACCTAGATGGCATTGTCAGTATACAACCCTTTCATGCTTAAGTTAATTCTATGCACTAGCTTCAAATGATTAGAATGCTGTGTTTTACTGAAACTTTAATATCGAATTGATAAGACTTAACGATTGCAGAATAATATTTTCTTAAATAGTATTAGTGATGTAATTGTTGTAGGAACTAATTACGTTTCATACTAAATTGTAGTTGAGCATAAATAAACTTTATGCAAGCAAATGCCCGTATTTGCCATTTGACCATATGCATGACTCTCAACGAATTACATAAATTCAAGATAAATATCACTTTGTTCTTGTCATAAGAACACTTAATGTATGAAAATCAGTATTTTATCTTGTTCATTGCATTCATCAGCCTGACAGATTGAAATATTTAACATTATCATATAAAAATATTCTTATTATATCATAAAGCTAATAAGGCATGAGCTTATTGATGAGCAGACGTAATGATACGATAAAACTGTCCATTTACATACTTTATTTGCTCATGTTAATAAGCAATAGTCCGTACACTAAACAGCAATACTCCGTACACTAAACAGCAATACTCCGTACACTAAACAGCAATACTCTGTACACTAAACAGCAATACTCTGTACACCCACTTGTATCTGTTTTGATGTGTATCTTAGTTGTTTTTCGATCAATATTTATGAAATTTGGTCACAACACGTTTGGGTTCAATATAAACAAAATGGCCAGTTCAAAAAATCTTCAATTTGTTGATACAGTCATTCCAGAAGCGTGTACAGTACTGCTGTCAATATTTGCGAGTGAGTAACGGCATAATACTGGATCATTTGGACCTTCCTGTGAATATCTTATATACTATAGTGTGCTAAAAGTTACAAAAATGCCTGAAGAAGTTAAAACTAAATTGAGATATGCATAAGTAGTCAGTAATTTGGAAAATAACGTATCTAAACTCACCCTGGTCTCCTCAAAATTAAAAATATTACTCACTTTACTAGCAATATCCGGTGTACGTTATACCACAGTGTGTATCATATAAGAAAAATTTGGTTCGTCAAACGCGGTGAACAGATTTCCACATGTACGAATTTAAACACTGTCCGTTAGTCCCAACCTTACTTTTACTTTGATATTTAAGCCAGAATACAAAATATTTCTGAATAAAACCATTTCACTACACCACATACTTGCATACATGGGGTGTTCCACAATTAATAGGACTTTTTCATACCAGCACGGCATATGGGAAATTAAGACGTTTTTCATAAGGCTGGTAGCGTAAATAATAGTGTGATTCGCCTTGTCGTTACATGGTTTCTATGACAACGCTTTGTATGATCATCATCAACGAAAGTCTGTTGCTACCAGTATATAGAGCATATGTTGCTATGAATATAGGATACATTTCATTAAATTGTAACTGTTAAGTTATACGTTATGTCAAGAAACCTATTATTTTTGGAACATCCTCGTACAAAGCATTTAACACCAATTTCATGATTCTGATTTGTGAAGACATACCCCCATTTCCAGTCGCTTTAAAGTTTTTTACCCGACTATTTGACTGTATCTGAACTTGGTCCGCGTAGGCATTTAGTGGTTATTTACCTTAATAATAAGAAGGAAATGGAAGTACTTGACTGTATGGTTGTTACATTTTGTTCTTTCACTGTTGACCAAACTCATCTCTTTTATTGATGTGTTATGCATTTCTTAGACACACGTCACTATAACATTTCGGTGAATGTTATTGAATCAATATATTTTCATAGTTATCTTTACAGTATATTACACACTCCATCGTTGATTCTGTGCGGGTCATTTGCTAGGGTGACCATTATAGTATCTGCTATATAAACATGTTGCGATTACAGACATGACCACTAGGCACATAGAACGCTTGTTGTCAATATACATGTACACTGAGCACAAATTCTAATTGGTCACTTTTTAAACTCACATATTTTTGTACATAACAATTGAGAAATATATTTAGTGTACTTAACTCATTCGGCCTAATATTCTTTATCAAATTTAGTTCGTGTTTCACATAGCCTTGTAACCTGTTCTGAGTTATGACCCATTGTGTACGAAACAGTTTTTTAAGTTTAATGCCAAACCTGTCAGTGGAAATGTGATAAACTGTAAAATATAAACCAATTAGTAATTGCTCAAACGGAAAAACAACCAATATTGCTAAAATAATTGGGCGTTAAAAAGATATACAGCTTTGAAGTTGAAAATTCTGAAATTACCTCCCTTTTAATTGAAAATAGAACAAAATTAAATGCTCAAAATAATGATACCCATGAGTGATAGAGAAGTCAAATTTTGTACAGTATTTCTTTCATTAGTTATCTTCTTTGTGCTTCAATAATGGCAAGGTATCAGTGCGTTTCAACTTAAGAAGCGACATTGATTTCCTATGGCGAAATACGTTGTAGCTATCAGAAATCCAGATAAATCTTAAAAGTCGATGTTTTTCATTTCAATTTACCGCCCCAACCATTACAACCGACTGGAGTATAACTTTGCCGTATAAATTAATTACTGCCGACTCGTCCATATGAGATAATGAGTTTATATGTTTTATGTTTCAAAATAGGGTTATTAATACATGCATTTATTCATATTTTATGTGATTTCTGATTCTTAGGGTTGTTGTTAAGTATCTCTAATAATTGAGCGTGAGAATAGCAGAAATAGCAGAATTTGCATCAAATTACATGTTTATGTTGGTTACACATTTCTGTTACATGAACTATAATGACAGAATATATTTTGAATAATCATTGACTGAAATTGTGGCAATATGTTAGACGGGAATTAGGTGACCAATTAGAAATTTTGTTCAGTGTATATAACCAAATTCTCGTTACCAAAGACGTCCAAACACTGGATATGAAAGTACCTTCAATCTTAGAGCATTTCTGATTAGCTGACCCGAGATTATCAGTCACGTGATCTACCTACGTCACCCGATTGAAGAAGACGCTATCCGCCATCTTGGATTTTTCGGATGAGAGAAGAGTTTTATTTGTTTAAGATAAGAGGTTTTAATGTTCAATCTTCCGTCGAATTGAACAAATGCGCGCATTTACTGACTCTAAAATATGTATTCTATGTTCAAGTTACAATATTTTGTATGATACGTCCACTATATTAAATAAACCTCAGATTTGTGCGAGTCATCGACATGGAGTTTTTGAACCGACAAATCTGCCCGCAACAAATTATGCGGTTTGTTTTTTATTCTTTTAGAGCTATTCTTACTCGCTATTTTTATGGACTATTCTTTTTGGTAATCCTTGGAGTGTCTTGAAAATACTTGTTGTAATGAAACAATCAATTTGAGGGGGTAAAATTGAATTCTTACTCGGGCGTCCAAATCCAAATTTCGTTCGTATTTCTGCTCGTGATCAATGTGTGAAAAATTAAAACTTTCCTATTTTAATCGAAGATTCGGTGTATAAAATATTTCAAATGACAATAAACATAATTCGATTATTAGACATTTAAACCACCTGTCCACTCCATTAAAGATGGCCGTTTTTGTATACAATATCGACGGGAATTAACGGAGTTAACCGAACGCGGTAAAATCAAGGTTTAGCATTGTGGATCATCAAAGACTTTCGGTAAAATCGATGACTTCTATATCCAGTGTTTGGACGTCTTTGTCGTTACACATATCCAGGCTTCAATTAAAGGTGCAGAACTATTTATAATTCAGCATAAATCGATGGCTTAGAATTAGAAGGTCGTAAATGCCACTTGAGATTTATACATATTAAGAATAAGCATCACAAGGCGCTTCTTATGAGCCCATTTTCATAAAAATCTGAACTTGTCATGTTGACCAAAATGAAGTTGTAAAAGTTTGTTTTACCATAAGTAAAGAGTAAATGTCAGACAGTTTTTCCGTGTTTTCTCAAAATATCGATTTGGTAGTTACGACCTTCTAATTCTAAGCCATCGAAATATACAGTGTAAAATAGAATTGCTATTATCGATTGGGAACAAATATTCAGTTAAAGTCATAGATGGTTTTACAATATGAATATAGGAAGGACCAAGACTACATGATCTGTCCTATATGCAAATGTGCGGAATTTGCCTTACGCCATCTGGTATTATGTACGTGTTTCATTACTTTAGACATACAGCATCTATGGGATTGGAGTGCCTCTCTTATGTACGTGTCAACAATATTGTTGTCCATATGTACCTTAGGTAGCTACGAGTACCAAAATGACTAGATTGTCGTCATGTTCCAATCATCGTGTGATTTGATTCATCGCAAATATGTGCAGTGTCGAGAGTTTTCCTAGGGGAAATTACAACAGCTCAGAAAGTAGAAAATAAATGATATACTATGTTCACTAAATAATGTATAAAGAAATGGTCTTTGTACTGCTTTATATAAAGCGCTTTGTATTCCCAGAAGAGTGAGTAGGTACGAATATTAGATGTGATAACGTATTACATAGTACCAAGACAAAAGCAGTGAAGCAAACTTAAGTGGTATTGTGCAAGTAAAATAAACAACTGTTTAATCTTGTTTACATATATAAGGTATAGATAAACCATGTGTTTTTAGCCGTGACGGAAGGTTACACTTCTTAGTCATGGTCTGTGAATATACCTGGTTAAAATCTCTTTGGGCCATGGATTGGTTGCTGTCATTGATCACATAATTATATTGCTTAAGCCTTAATGCATACCTTATATCTGTCCTATGAGGGCAAATCAACCTTCCTGCATAAATTAGTCATGACTCAAAGAACATAGTTTATCTAAATAACTCTAACGCGATATTCTGCAATGTCATTACTGACTATTACATCGGCATTCCGAGACGGCCTTCAAACGGGATACATTGCATGATTTATACTCATCATAGATGCTAATAATATGTTATATTGTATTAATTACATAAATTGCGTTCTACATATTATTACTGACTGAATCAATCGCCACAAGAAGTCAACTTTCGTTTCAAAAACTGAATGCCGGGCTATGTAGTTTGAGGGCGACATGTTTACTGGCAGGATACGATCATTGAGCGATATCAGACCTATTGAACACACCTTGTTAGTCATCTAACATCATCAATGTCGAAATAAAATACGAAGAATACTATAAAAGAGCATTTTGTTGATGTGATTAAACTCATAATGCACACGTTACAGACTAAAACTGCATTTATTGCAGATTTCATATTCCTATTATTGTCTGGCGACACGATCAGGCATTGATAAAATGAATGAAGGATCTCGAAATGTCACACACCAAGGAAACGAAGCAAAGTGTAGTGTACAAATGTCAAATAAACATTATCATGATTGAAAGTTAAAATGTATAGGATAGAAAACGATCGCAGTCGTCTATATTTTATAGGCGACTCCATGAGTTTTCTATCTGACTTAGACCATGTGATCTATTATACTAAGCGCAATTAAAAGCAAAACAAGTTAAAGTCAAATACAAACGTGATGTTTTATATCTGTTTATGAGAGTTGTAAAGACTGTATCATACTAAAAGTCGGTGACCAATTCAAGGTATTATTCAAGAAAGAAAAAACATGATTTCCGATATATTTGTCGGACGACTAGCATTAACAACATACACTGTCCCTCTAAATCACGCATCAATTGATGTCATCAGGAAACATTAACACATTTGGATGAAAACCTAAACAATTTGAAAATCCGTCCAATAAAAAGTCGAAATTTTAATTTTTAATTAATTTGCAGAACTTTTGGCGCTCAGTATATAATCTAGTGTTCTAGCTAATTTTCCTCTGTAATAAGATATGTCCCCCGAAGGCTCGATTATATTTTTGGTATGTTTTCATATCAAATGAAACATCTGACTTCTGTTCACTACCAAACATAATAGTTGCAAAAGAAGGATACAATAGCCCATAGGATACCAGCATTCAGGAGTGATATATTTGATACTGTGAGAGGATGACGCAACGTCCAAACAGTATTTATATTACACAGGGTGATTAATATGTTTGTGTGGTATGACAATACAGTTGCCGGCTGAATAGTGTTGATTCCGTTATCGTATCTAAACAAACAAAACGGCTTATAACACGAATTGCATTTTAACGAATAAATGCATAAGTAGTAAATTATATTCATCATGTAAATTACATGTACAATGATAAGGTCTGTAAAAAATATAATGCTAATCAGTACAGGGAAGACAGCAGCCAGCAGAAACAACAAAGCACCGAACACAGAAATAGTAATATCTGTTAGCAATGGACCATAACGCCTAATTTGGTTGGGTACATATGATGTCTTTTAATTACAAGCTAACAGAATGTCCAATTATTCCCCAGGAAAGTCTTAGAATCATACATGTATGCCAACGTTTTCGTATTTATGATGACGGCGTTGTTTTTGTCTTTCAGTGTTTTCATGGTTACACGTATTATTCGTTGTTAGTAACATAATGTATACGTATATGACTGTGATAATTTCAAAAAGCAGCTGACAACTTATCCTCATATATAAGACCCTGAGTAACACTCAACTTAATGGTGGTCATTAGTTCTTCTATCACTAATAATGATAAATATTGGTCTAAATGTGTACAAAAAACTCGACATGCTCAAATAGACGCGCATGCGTTTATGAGTCAACTAATTGTCACGTTAATCGAATCATCTGCATTAAATACAACATGCATTAGCTTGCATCAATCATTGACAGTCAAGTTTTCTTGTAGTTGGTCTACATGTAGCATCATCGCTGATGATATTATTGAATTGTTCGTGTTATAGTATCACGGATTTAATCATCTCATGTGATAAAAACTGTTAACATTGATCGAGGATCGGTGATTTAAACGAGTCAAATCTGTATTGAGCAAGCGCGTCATTGTTTATACAATCCGGAGTGTTGAAACATAAGGCCCTCAAGTAACAACATTGGCCATTGCAACATGAAATCGATGTATCAGAGTGTATGGTATAACAACTGTCGTGACTTGATTGCAGTACAGAAAAAGCAAATACTATCAGTAAATACAGTAATATGAACAAATGCGCCGCATACATCGGGGGATTCCCTCAATCAATACCAATGGGCGGCAGAAACAACATAATTTATTGACGTTACGTATTTGGATAAAAATGGTTGTAATATCGATGACAATTACTTGTATGATGTAAAAGGAGACTACTTCACAATGTCGTGCGACAGTACATACCTTGACTATTTGGCGCGTAACGTCATGCGACGTCATCGCGTGTAACGTATTTTACATCAATTTGGTAGAAATTTTATATCTTGATATTATACAAATATAAGATGATAGTTTTACATTCGACTGATACAATGAATGTTATTATGTTTTTTGCTCTAAAAATATCAAATAAAATGGATAATGGTTATCTGTATTTCCGTCTCAATTTCGGTTGAAAGTTGAAGGTGATATTCCTTTTAGAATACACAGTAAAGCCGGAAGAAACAAGAAAAATATCAATATTAGTGAATGCAGAATATGTTAAAAAATGGCACGAATCTCCCATGATATGTTTTGATGAAAACTTGTCAAATGTGATATTATCTTATCTAGCAGTGTACGTGTTTCATTACATTAAGAATTGAAGCTTCTCCATTATGTAGGTGTTAAAAGATTTTTGTCCATATACCTAAGGAAGCTAATATCAAAGTGACTAGATGGTCGTCATGTTCCAATCATTGTCATATTTGTTTCATCGGATATATGTGCAGTGTCACGTGATGTCCTCGGGGAAATTACAACCGAACAGAAAGTAGAAAATGAATATTACACACAGTTTATTAAATAATGAATAAAGAGCTGGTCTTTGGAATGCTTTATGCAAATCGCATCGAAATCCCAAAAGCAAAATGAGTAGGTAGGAATATTAGATTGTATATGTTATAACGTATTACATAATACCATGACAAAATGGGCGAAGCAATCATACATTATTGTGCAAGTCAAATGTAGTATAGTTTAATGGTGTATTTGTGACTGCTATGCTTATTTGAATAAGGTTTGTCGTGTGGACGTATTACGGTGTTCGCAAGTTCTTATAAACGCACACTTGTGCATTCATATATACAGGTACTATAGGTATCAAATTACATTAAAACAACCTACATCGGGTTTCGTTGTGGCACCGTCACCCTCTCTGTGCTTTGGCTATACGAGAGGTGTTCAACTTATTTATGAACAGAAAATGAACATCGATATTTTGTAACTCTAACAATGAAATTGAATAAAAACTTTTATACTGTGTAAAGTAGTGTATCAAGAAGTATATATAATAATATAATTGCCATTACGTTAAGGGTTAATCATAATCAGCATTAGGGTAGAGGGTGTTGTTTTTTGCGTTTTGAAGGTCCAAAACTCGTAATAATTACGTTTACATTTACCTTCTTCAAACGTTGTTTTAGTATCACCAAGATAGAAAATTATATTGTTAAAGCATGAGAAGACTTCGACATCCACTGTTTGGTTAAAATATATAATTATCAAAGTTATATTCTTAAGTTTTTTATTTGGCGTTGTATATGGTGACTTGAAGCAGAATCTGGATGAAACACTATGTTCTTGGAACAGACACTAGGAACGGTACGTAACACGTTTTTGTTGAAAACCTGATTTGAAACGGTTTGTACATCGACCACAGCCTTCAATTTCGTCAATTTGATATTGATTTTGATGTGCGTATTTCCATATTAACAAACCCAATTCCTTTCCATGAAAACGGCCGCGAACACACAAAGCTGGACAAACATGAACTTCTCCCTATCCTTGTGACCTTTTCTAAAACAGCATACCCTAATCTATCATAACATTCTAGAAGATTCAGCATTGCTTCGCCACAATGTTGTTTATTTCACATTTCTAGATTCCAAGACTTTTGGCTGCGAGGCATGTTTTTCTTGATTTTCAGCGTTGGGATATCGCAGAACTATGCATTCAACTTTTTCGAAATAATGTCACTGATAGTTTCTATGGACACTCCCATCTGTGGTACTATTCCACGTCTTGCTAATGTATTCATCATTGATATCATAAAACCAATTTAACTTTATAGTGTAGGTTTTGGCAATGTTGGGCAATTTTGTTGTGCTATTTCACAATTACTGGGAAAAAAAACTTTAATAACACTTCTTACGACAAATAATACTGATGTTCTCATTAAAAATGCAAAATAAAAAATTACTAACACTTTCTTGATGCTTATAAAAGGGCCATTTTGCCTTAAAACAGGAAAAACAACAACATCTACTAAATTGTTGTTTTAAGCTTTAACCAAATGAAATGTACAATGTATGATAATCATATGTTCAACTTAAAACATTTTCTCACATGGTTTAAACAAGATATTGCATTTGCAAAATCGGTGTTCATGTTTTGTGCATAAATAAGTTGAACGCCTCTCGTAGCATGAGCACAGAGAGGGTTCCCGTGCCAGAACAGAGAGTGTGTCGGTGCCACAACGAAACCGAAAGTTGTCTGTTTTTAACGTAATTTGTTGAAAGTAATCATATAAAAAGCATTTAGAGGCCAGATTGGTTCAAGACCTTTCTATTTGAGGTGCGAACTATGTTTTGTATTAATGAAACATCGCATGTAAGTATCACAAACAGGGCTCCGTGTTCATTCGAACAAGTACCCCAGTCAACATTCCATCATAGTCTGAACGTTTGGCAACTGATAAAACAAATGAAACAACTTGAGAACAGCGGCTAATCATTGGATTGTTCCATGGGCTATCATTTTTTAGCACACATCTATATTTTTGCAAAAGCAAAGATTTTCTTACATTGCCTGTCAACTGGTGTCCTCAAAAACTATGTTTGGAACAGAGAAAGCCCCGAGAGGGTGCCGCTTATCCCCGGGGGTGGGGGCCATGGATGCAACTGACTGGTGTATAACGTAGTAAACGCATTTCACCGTCCATGCTTAGTTGTTAATCGACATGCTCGTCTCCAAAACTCCCCTATACCTCATAATTAATCATCTACAACAAGTAATCAACATATTTATGACAATATTCTAAAACTGACGTGTGCAAGCAGTCTGATTTTGATTCCATTACATTTTACATCAAACATTCATTTCATAATAACAAATATCGCCTTTTTTCTTGTCGTCTCTCGCGTCACTTTTCAAATATTACAAATCATCGTGTTCTGTTAAACTTTACAGAAAGATTTAGTTATTTTATTTCAAACTGACACACCCAGCTAATCCTTATTTAAGCTATTTCATTATATAGTTCATTTACAACACAGGACGCCGTATTTAAAAAGTTCGGGTCGAAAACATACCATGCCTACTTTTATCGTCGTTGACATACTTCATCTTGAATTATTTCAGCGGTACAGTGCTACCCCACAGTGATAGTAATACCAGACAAATTAACTAAGTCATACTGTCATTATATTTTTTTATTGAAACTGTGTTATATCATTAACTGTATAACTGGTGGAATGAATGAGGAAAGTTTAGCTTTTCTAGAATAAATGTTCCTTAAGGCTGCAAGAGGAAGCTGTATTATATACCCACCAACAAACGGAGGCAGCAAGTGGAAGCTGTATTATATACCTACCAACAGATGGAGACTGCAAGTGGAAGCTGTATGATATACCCACCAACAGATGGAGACTGCAAGAGGAAGCTGTATTATATACCCACCAACAGATGGAGACTGCAAGTGGAAGCTGTATTATATACCCACCAACAGATGGAGACTGCAAGTGGAAGCTGTATTATATACTCACCAACACATGGAGACTGCAAGCGGAAGCTGTATTATATACCTACCAACAGATGGTGGCTACATGTGGAAGCTGTATTATATACCTACCAACAGATGGAGACTGCAAGCGGAAGCTGTATTATATACCCACCAACACATGGAGACTGCAAGTGGAAGCTGTATTATATACCTACCAACAGATGGTGGCTACATGTGGAAGCTGTATTATATACCTACCAACAGATGGTGGCTACAGGTGAAAGTTGTATTATATACCCACCAACAGATGGAGACTGCAAGTGGAAGCTGTATTATATACCCACCAACAGATGGAGGCTGCAAGTGAAAGTTGTATTATATACCTACCAACAGATGGAGACTGCAAGTGGAATCTGTATTATATACCTACCAACAGATGGAGGCTGCAAGTGGAAGCTGTATTATATACCTACCAGCAGATGGAGGCTGCAAGTGGAAGCTGTATTATATACCTACCAGCAGATGGAGGCTGCAAGTGGAAGCTGTATTATATACCCACCAACAGATGGAGGCTGCAAGTGAAAGTTGTATTATATACCTACCAACAGATTGAGACTGCAAGTGGAAGCTGTATTATATACCTACCAGCAGATGGAGGCTGCAAGTAGAAGCTGTATTATATACCTACCAACAGATGGAGACTGCAAGTGGAAGCTGTATTATATACCTACCAACAGATGGAGACTGCAAGTGGATGCTGTATTATATACCTACCAACAGATGGAGACTGCAAGTGGAAGCTGTACTATATACCCACCAACAGATGGAGGCTACAAGTGGAAGTTGTATTATATACCTACCAACAGATGGAGACTGCAAGTGGAAACTGTATTATATACCTACCAACAGATGGAAACTGCACGTGGAAGCTGTATTATACACCTACCAACAGATGGAGACTACAAGTGGAAACTGTATTATATACCCACCAACAGATGGAGACTGCAAGTGAAAGCTGTATTATATACCTACCAACAGATGGAGACTGCAAGTGAAAGCTGTATTATATACCTACCAACAGATGGAGACTGAAAGTGAAAGCTGTATTATATACCTACCAACAGATGGAGACTGCAAGTGGAAGCTGTATTATATACCTACCAACAGATGGAGGCTACAAGTGGATGCTGTATTATATACCTACCAACAGATGGAGACTACAAGTGAAAGCTGTATTATATACCTACCAACAGATGGAGGCTACAAGTGGATGCTGTATTATATACCTACCAACAGATGGAGACTACAAGTGGAAGCTGTATTATATACCTACCAACAGATGGAGGCTGCACGTGGAAGCTGTATTATATACCAACCAACAGATGGAGGCTGCACGTGGAAGCTGTATTATATACCTACCAACAGATGGAGACTGCAAGTGAAAGCTGTATTATATACCTACCAACAGATGTAGACTGCAAGTGGAAGCTGTACTATATACCCACCAACAGATGGAGGCTACAAGTGGAAGCTGTATTATATACCCACCAACAGATAAAGACTACAAGTGGAAGCTGAATTATATAGCTACCAACAGATGGAGACTGCAAGTGAAAGCTGTATTATATACCTACCAACAGATGGAGACTACAAGTGGATGCTGTATTATATACCTACCAACAGATGGAGGCTGCACGTGGAAGCTGTATTTTATACCTACCAACAGAAGAAGACTACAAGTGGAAGCTGTATTATATAGCTACCAACAGATGGAGACTGCAAGTGAAAGCTGTATTATATACCTACCAACAGATGGAGACTGCAAGTGGAAGCTGTATTATATACCTACCAACAGATGGAGACTGCAAGTGGAAGCTGTATTATATACCTACCAACAGATGGTGGCTACAAGTGGAAGCTGTATTATATACCTACCAAACAGATGGAGGCTACACGTGGAAGCTGTATTATATACCTACCAACAGATTGAGACTGCAAGTGGAAGCTGTATTATATACCTACCAGCAGATGGAGACTGCAAGTGGATGCTGTACTATATACCTACCGACAGATGGAGGCTACAAGTGGAAGCTGTATTATATACCCACCTACAGATGGAGGCTTGGAAGTTGTATTATATACCTACCAACAGATGGAGACTGCAAGCGGAAGCTGTATTATATACCTACCAAACAGATGGAGGCTACAAGTGAAAGCTGTATTATATACCTACCAACAGATGGAGGCTACAAGTGAAAGCTGTATTATATACCTACCAAACAGATGGAGGCTACAAGTGAAAGCTGTATTATACCTACCAACAGATGGAGACTGCAAGTGGAAGCTGTATTATATACCTACCAACAGATGGAGACTGCAAGTGAAAGCTGTATTATATACCCACCAACAGATGGAGACTACAAGTGAAAGCTGTATTATATACCCACCAACAGATGGAGACTGCAAGTGGAAGCTGTATTATATACCTACCAACAGATGGAGGCTACAAGTGGAAGCTGTATTATATACCCACCAACAGATGGAGACTGCAAGTGGAAGCTGTATTATATACCCACCAACAGATGGAGACTGCAAGTGGAAGCTGTATTATATACCCACCAACAGATGGAGACTGCAAGTGAAAGCTGTATTATATACCCACCAACAGATGGAGACTACAAGTGAAAGCTGTATTATATACCCACCAACAGATGGAGACTGCAAGTGGAAGCTGTATTATATACCTACCAACAGATGGAGGCTACAAGTAAAAGCTGTATTATATACCCACCAACAGATGGAGGCTGCAAGTGGAAGCTGTATTATATACCCACCAACACATGGAGACTGCAAGTGGAAGCTGTATTATATACCTACCAACAGATGGTGGCTACATGTGGAAGCTGTATTATATACCTACCAACAGATGGTGGCTACAAGTGGAAGCTGTATTATATACCTACCAGCAGATGGAGGCTGCAAGTAGAAGCTGTACTATATACCTACCAACAGATGGAGACTGCAAGTGGAAGCTGTATTATATACCTACCAAACAGATGGAGGCTACAAGTGGAAGCTGTATTATATACCTACCAACAGATGGTGGCTACAAGTGGAAGCTGTATTATATACCTACCAAACAGATGGAGGCTGCAAGTGGAAGCTATATTATATACCTACCAACAGATGGAGACTGCACGTGGAAGCTGTACTATATACCTACCAACAGATGGAGACTGCAAGTGGAAGCTGTATTATATACCTACCAAACAGATGGAGGCTACAAGTGGAAGCTGTATTATATACCTACCAACAGATGGAGACTACAAGTGGAAGCTGTACTATATACCTACCAAACAGATGGATACTACAAGTAAAAGTTGTATTATATACCTACCAACAGATGGAGGCTGCACGTGGAAGCTGTATTATATACCTACCAACAGATGGAGACTGCAAGTGGAAGCTGTATTATATACCTACCAACAGATGGAGACTGCAAGTGGAAGCTGTATTATATACCTACCAACAGATGGAGACTGCACGTGGAAGCTGTATTATATACCTACCAACAGATGGAGACTGCAAGTGGAAGCTGTACTATATACCTACCAACAGATGGAGACTGCAAGTGGAAGCTGTATTATATACCTACCAACAAATGGAGGCTGCAAGTGGATGCTGTATTATATACCTACCAACAGATGGAGGCTGCACGTGGACGCTGTACTATATACCTACCAACAGATGGAGACTGCAAGTGGAAGCTGTATTATATACCTACCAACAGATGGAGGCTGCAAGTGGATGCTGTATTATATACCTACCAACAGATGGAGGTTGCACGTGGAAGCTGTACTATATACCTACCAACAGATGGAGACTGCAAGTGGAAGCTGTATTATATACCTACCAACAGATGGAGACTGCAAGTGGAAGCTGTATTATATACCTACCAACAGATGGAGGCTGCAAGTGGATGCTGTATTATATACCTACCAACAGATGGAGGCTGCACGTGGAAGCTGTATTATATACCTACCAACAGATGGAGACTGCAAGTGGAAGCTGTATTATATACCAACCAACAGATGGAGACTGAAAGTGAAAGCTGTATTATATACCTACCAACAGATGGAGACTGCAAGTGGAAGCTGTATTATATACCTACCAACAGATGGAGACTGCAAGTGGAAGCTGTATTATATACCTACCAACAGATGGAGACTGCAAGTGGAAGCTGTATTATATACCTACCAACAGATGGAGACTGCAAGTGGAAGCTGTATTATATACCTACCAACAGATGGAGACTGCAAGTGGAAGCTGTATTATATACCTACCAACAGATGGAGACTGCAAGTGAAAGCTGTATTATATACCTACCAACAGATGGAGGCTACAAGTGGAAGCTGTATTATATACCTACCAACAGATGGAGGCTGCAAGTGGAAGCTGTATTATATACCCACCAACAGATGGAGACTGAAAGTGAAAGCTGTATTATATACTCACCAACACATGGAGACTGCAAGTGGAAGCTGTATTATACACCTACCAACAGATGGAGACTACAAGTGGAAACTGTATTATATACCTACCAACAGATGGAGGCTGCAAGTGAAAGTTGTATTATATACCTACCAACAGATGGAGGCTGCACGTGGAAGCTGTATTATATACCTACCAACAGATGGAGACTGCAAGTGGATGCTGTATTATATACCTACCAACAGATGGAGACTGCAAGTGGATGCTGTATTATATACCTACCAACAGATGGAGACTGCAAGTGGATGCTGTATTATATACCTACCAACAGATTGAGACTGCAAGTGGAAGCTGTATTATATACCTACCAACAGATGGAGACTGCAAGTGAAAGTTGTATTATATACCTACCAACAGATGGAGGCTGCAAGTGGAAGCTGTATTATATACCTACCAACAGATGGAGACTGCAAGTGGATGCTGTATTATATACCCACCAACAGATGGAGACTGCAAGTGGAAGCTGTATTATATACCTACCAACAGATGGAGACTGCAAGTGGAAGCTGTATTATATACCAACCAACAGATGGAGACTGCAAGTGGAAGCTGTATTATATAGCTGCCAACAGATGTAGACTGCAAGTGGAAGCTGTACTATACTGAGTACATCTAGAAACGCAACACTGGGGTTTCTGTCAACTCTTTTCAAACTTTGTATCATTGGCAAGCAAACTGTATTTACTTGATGACATTTTATTCCATGAACAATGCAACTGTTACATTGTTTACATACAGTGCTATCGATGCACGTGTGTGTATAGTGCGGCTAAAAAGTAACGGAACACAAATTGGTAAAATCCTATTTTTTCAGAATCGTTGTTCTAAGTAAAAAGATACAACATTGATTAAGTATTGGTTAATTGCATATGCATGACGTCCAACAAATTGATTAGAAGTGTTTGAACCAGTTGTGAACTATGCATAGAGATGGTACATGTGGAGTTACTGGTCCTGTCGGAAAGTTGTTTCATATGGATGACCTGGACATGGGTGGTTGTAAACGGTGCCAAAGTGCTAGTAGAGTGTCTCCAGATAAAACTTTTACGGTTCATGACAATTTAGCCAAAGTGAAACCTCCCAGTTGACGTCTCTGTCATAGGCATCCGAGTCGCTTGATTTGGCCCATTTTCGGACTATCTTGATATTTTTATTCTGAAGATTAGAACTTTTCTTTTGTGATTTTCTTTCCATTAGCAAACCTTACAAAGGATTCGAAACAATTTACACCAAAATTGATCATGCATAAATGGTGCACGTGGAATTCGTGCGTTTTTGCATTTTCTTGACGCACGGGAGTTACGTAACCCGATCGATAAAATTTGGACAAAAGCCAAGTTTCTACACGATTATACAATATAATTACACAAAATTAAAACAATGTATGAGCAATGGAAGTAAGAAAAAACCAATGATGAAAACGTTGCGTTTCTAGATGTACTGAGCATATATACCTACCAACAGATGGATACTGCAAGTGGAAGCTGTATTATATTTCGCAATCAAGATAATACATTTTAGATACATTAGTATATGATATACATTATAAACTAACTGAAACAACTTGTTCATGTATTTCAAGTTGCACACAATCGACTTCCATTATGTATGACAAACGTTACGTAACAACCTTGATGTAACCCATCCATGACAACAAACATTAGGCAAATTGTCCCTGATACTTGAAATCATTATGACCGCAAAATTACTTTAACCCAGACTTTGATATTGATCTGATAAAACCTTTTCATCATGCAACCAAATAATTAGGCATTTAAGAGCATTGTGTATATTGTCAAAGTATGTTTTAAGCGCATACAATGTACTGGAAATTTGCCATAACGAACGATTATGTACTTCTATCATGAATATAAGATGTGGTAACTTGGTGAAGGTTCAAAACCATATATCCTTTATGAATTAATTGGGTTGAAGCAAGAAAATATATCATAAAACCAAATTCCCATTTCACCAGTAGTCAATGGTAAATGGAAGTCTACCCATATTTCGCATTCTAATTATGCAATCATGACTGCTTGCATTGACATTGAATATAGGAACCTATAAGTGTTTTACATTCTTCTTAAAATTGAACTACTCATTAGCCATGTACGAGGGTTGTCCCAGTAAATCGTGTACTTTGCTAATAATTTTCTTATTTGGCGTCACACAATTATGATTTTTTGCAGTTACTTCTATTAATTCATTGTTTATCGAAATTGCGTGTGAAAAGTATATGAATATTTCTATAATGCACATTATTTGTGATTAACCAACCCCATGTCCGCAAATGCGGCGCAACCCATACAACGCGCCGTGATTCAAACATTTGATTTTCAATAAACTTGTAATTTTAATATTTTTAATTAGTTATTGCTTATAATTTTCACGTCAGCATTTACTTGCGCCTGGTTAGTGTCATCACAGTAATTTCCATTGAAAAGTATTAAGTATACGAGAAATACGCATGTTTGAATAGCCACACTTAAAATATAAACGTGCGATAATTGCGATGTCATGGGAGGAAACACCCGTTGAATAGCCGTACAAGTTATAGTTTGGACTGCGTTGTCGTCATACTATAGTTTAGGACTCTAAACTGCACTGACAGATATAACACATTGTGTCTACACCACGCACGGATGAGTGCCGAGATATATTTAATTCTATATGGGACATCAGCGGGTTATTCATCCACATTATCTACTGTACCATGCATTACATGGGTTTTATTCTTTTGGCCATAAAGGCATATACCCCGCCTAGATGTTTCCCAACATGTGGGTTGGTTGTTTAGAATAGAAGGTTTTTCTATGGTGCTTTGGACTGGGATGGGTTCTTAATTGTTTATCAAAATAAAGTTTAATGATATCATAAGCATATTAAATGCAATGAACAATAATTTACATGAAGAAAATGATTCCACAGTATGACGTTTTAACGTTGACGTCACTGTGCGCCGCACTTGCATACCATGTGTATTAATAATGTTAACTGTAATTTTATTTCTTGATACGTTTTCATGAAATTCCGGAGAACTACTAAGAATATATTTAATAATCATCAGCGAAAATTTATAAGGAATGTTTCGAATACTTTTCGTGCAATGAGAAAAATACACGATTTACTGGGACAACCCTCGTACATGTTCTTGATTTGAATTCATATCCGTCGTTATTACGAGTTTAATGATTTATGTCTGTATGCAAATTATCACCTCAAGCTTTATTTAATTTCCAGGCACACTATTACATGATCTGACAAAATGACATCAGGGACGACGACATGACACTTTCTCGTTTTAATTATTGCTAATATGCTTGGTATTAATGTGAATCTAAATGAGTGAATGTCCGCCTATGCAATTTAGAATACTGAAGCCGTCTCAAATCTCTCGACACCACACGTTCGATTTATGGAAACTATATTAGCATATATATCAGCAGATGCTTGAAATATGCATGTGTGTCCAATAATACTAACTAGTACAATTGTATTAACCTGTTTTGGTCATTGTATTGTGCACTAGTATCTTGAAATAATTTACAGCATCCATTCCATGCATAACAACACTACTTTAACAAAATATCCGACACACAGGTCAAGTTGCTAAAAGTGTTTTATCTTTTTAAGTTTTGCATCATGCTTTATGATAACTTTTATGTCAGCAGTTACCATTCGTGAGTTGCTATTGTGAACAAAACAAAGGCAGTCAGACATTCCCAATTCACAAATAGATCAGAATTTATCATGTTTACCACATTTACATGAGTTAATAACACTTTCATACCACGTACCAAAGTAATCATACTACGAGAGTTCCCCACTTATAGTTGAACAGTTTCGAACATCCCATGACATGGTTTATAGTCAATTAGTCGAAAATTCTTTATTCAATCGTATCGTATACAAGTGTCAAATAACATATACACCCATTGTTTTTGTATTTGCTATTAAAGGACCTGCCTCACAGATGGAGCGAATTTTTTAAAAAGGTATACTTTTCTTACCAACTTAAGTATTTATATAATATAACATTGTTGACTGTTGCTTTAAGAAATATTTAGAGATTTTTTATGGCTGAAAAAATCTTACTAATTTTGTTAACATGTATCAAGTGTAATCAAGGTTGCTTTATCCGTAAGATTCCAATTCTTTTGGTTAGGTGTTGTTTGACTTTGGCTTTTACTAATATCGCGTAAAAAACATGAAAACGTGTTCTTAAGGTACCAAATAGTGTGATTGTGTTGGTGTATGGTGATGGGCTTGGACCAAAACACCATGATTCGGACATTGTCGCCCAGAAAGTCAGATGGGAAACATTTTGTCCGAAAACATTTTTTAACATCAATGGCATGCTATCGTGCCCTGGTTTGTCCGTTTGTAGAATAAATATTAGTTATATTTGATTAGTTAACAAACAACATCACATATAATAAAACAGGCTGCTAACCCATGTAGCTTAACGAATGTCAACTTCTTGGTGGAGTCGTAGATATTTCTCATATGGCAGTCTGTTCGTGTACCCTAAATATTTCAATGGTAAAGTATTGCCTTATCAGAGGTGACAAAGTTATCAATATAACCGTTCCGTTGTAGTATTTATGGTGGTTAAAGACGATTGTCTCCCTTTATTTTTGTGTTGTTTCTGCGCTTGTGAACACCAATATTTTCGGAGTTTGGCATGTAATATTTGCGAAATTTCTGTTTTGGTAGTTACCCTAATTGGAAACGACATTTTAGTTATTTTGTTAGTCCAAGTCATCATAGTACGAGTATTAAGCAAATAGTCACTTTTTGGCATTTTTTAATATTTTGTGTTATTTCATTATTGGGCGCAACAAAACAAAAACCACCCTTCTAGTGAAGAGTAGTACTGATTATCTTCACAAACACGGTAACCAATGTTTCTTCAACTTCTTCTTGGCGATTCGTTGGGAGTGTTCGGCCTTCAAAAAGCCAAAAGCAACATCCTCTACAGAATTAGCAATTTCGGTTAGAACCATATGGCAAATATCCAAAACAATTATTGTATATGATGCCTAATATGGCGCATTACTTCTTACTGTGCAAAAAAGATATTTCATTTATATCGGGTCAGATGGAAGGTATCGGACAGTCAGCACTGTTCAAATATAAGCGGGGCACCTCTCGTAGACATCCACTATAAATGATTTAATTACTTAAACAATTCTACCAATTAAGAAAAGCTCGATCAATAAGACGAGCAACAAGAACACAGTAATGTTTAGTTTAAGGATATCCGGGTCTAATAAAGAATCTCATCTTGAAGAGTTCTCAATTTTAGTAATTTTATGACAAATTGACTGATTTCCTGAGGTCGTGGGTTCAACCCCCACTAGAGCCAAAATATGTTTTTTTCTTTTTTATTTAATTTTTAGTTATAAGACAATGTTTTGGCTTCGTAACATCACTTAATAGTGTAATTTGGAGAATAATATTTTTTTTCTATTTTTTTTCTTCAATTTTTTAGGAATTAATATGTGGTAAGCAGATGAAAATCGGGTTACTAAGGATTTCTGAAATGTATATTTTCAAAACCGCTCGGTAAAACCTTTTAAAATTGTGTTTAATCATTACACACACATTGAAGTTATTTTTGAAAAAAATTCAATGGTGCCAATTGTTTAGATCATATTTTATAACCATTTATCTATAGGGTACTTATTGGCAATATGCAAAAAAATGACTTAATTTCGAGGAGGGTGGGGTTACATTTTTATTTTTATCTACTTCATTATTAGACCAAACATCAGTTTTACACTTTTGATTGAAGAAATAATCATTATCATTAGATTTAAATACACTTTTGTTTTTATTGTGTTATCTGTTGGAGATTTATTTTATTTATCATGCGGTTGCCTCCATTTGTTTGTGCAGTACGTTCTTAGGCTGGGTGTAGGGAAATTAAAATAGCAATTACTCTCTTAAATGACAATACATGTGTTTTAAAATTCACATGCAGTTGTCTTAATGGGTATACAATAGAATAAAAATATTTAAAATGCATTCCTCAAAATTAAAAAAAAAAGTTTTTACACCCGGACATCGTTAAGTGCTTGTTTATTAGCTAATTAATTTGTTTAAATTGTCTCAGAGCATGTGCGTGTTAATCATTACCATGGTTGATCAATACTGTTAAGAACATTGTAGCCTTTACTGTAAAAGTTTAGGTCGAACCTAAAGCGATGGAACCAGGAAAATTCAAAACAGATTGGTCGATATCAAGGGACCAGACACAGTTTTAGACTTAGAACTTTGTCATGGGTCATATGTTTCAATACTCCGGGGTGTATTTATATCGTGTGCGTTACATGACGTGCATACTCCATAATAATGAGTCAGTTGAACACATTAGATCACTGTTCGTCGATCCATCATATTATTGATGTACGACTGTATCGCGGTGAGACTTATTAAGCGACTCAAGATAAATCAAACCTTTCGATGACACCAACATTACATCATTAAATGCAGAAAACATAGACTATTAACTTGTATAATCAATATTCTTCTTTCTTAAGGGGAAGCGGGTCTATTATGTTTAGTTTTCTACATTTAAATGGCTTATTTTGTGTATGTGATAAAAAGAATCTAATATTCGTGTCTTTCCATATTGAATTTATAAAACTCGTTGGATAAAAGTCATAAAATACTCGGCAGAGCCTCGTATTTTATCACTTTTATCCAACTCGTTTAATAAATTCAATATGAAAAGTCACTCATGTAAGATCCTCTATTTCTTAAAATAAATTGAATATATGGTTAACGGATTTAAAAACACGATACTGGTATAAGTAGTTTTTACCAGAAATATGACTTGATATATTTTATTATCATTAATGGCCTTCAATGTCAACTTCATGCCGTCATTTTGATACTCTTATTTATGAAATCGGATAATAAATAATGGAATAATTATATGAAAATGACATTAGCTCAGATAACGAAAGTCACATTTTTTGCGAAAAATTGGACTAACGCTCAATATGATCAACCTGTCTTGATGCCGAATATTTTTGTAAGAAAGACGAAATAAATAATGTAACCACAAATTCAACGGTAACTTTTCTAAAGTAAATGGCTTTTTGTATGATTACAATATCACAGTAACAAAATAAAGTAACGGATTTGCTTCGCATTATCACTTTGATCAAATATTCTACGCTAACAATTACCTATTGACAAAAAGTATGAATTTCATTTTCTCGAGCGAGGTCTTTATTATGCATTATTGTATTCAAATTTATATAATCTTGGTACAAAAATGTCTACATTAAGTTCACATTTACATTGTTTCATGATAATATGCTAATCAGAAATAATTTAGTGTTCGATGAAAAAATCCACATTACCCCCCCCCCCCCCCCCCACTGTCGCGTTTTTAAATCCATCAAGCATACTTTTTCGATACATTTGTATAGTAATACATTTATATATTTAAAAATTGAGATTAAAAACAATTTCAACATCACCATACGACTTGTATGATATAGACATCAAGTTTTACATACCATTTCGTTATGCCAAACTGACAATTCTAATAGGATGATAAGAAACTAATTATTGTCTAATGCAGCAGTTGTTAATCGATACACAGCAAGACTTTTAGGTAGCAGGACTAGCACTAAGGCTTATCTCTAAATTCGCTGTTGCACGTGGAACTCGTGTATAGTAATTGGATGTGACAAAGCTAGAAGAAAAGTCATTCAGTACCTGAAAAACGAATTACGCAATTCGAAAGTTACATTTAAAGGTTTTACAATACTAGTATTTAAAGCGACAGAAAGAAACCAAGAAATGGACAGTTCTTTCAAATATAAACGAGACGCGTTAAAAATATACTTTGCTTATCTAGGTTTGACTGAATATACCCCAGTTAACGGTATTCACCGCTACTCTTTCGAATGGGATGGTTAATTACCTCATTAGTATAGCTAGTTTGCGATAGAAAAAAATCGTGTTTTTTAAATATTTCTCTTTAGTTACTACACCTACAAGTATGAAATTTTGCACGAATAAATGAAATATATCTACCTAATACACACTAAAATTTCAGCAACATCAGAAATGAGTTAAAAAAGTTTTGTTCATAAGTTCTATGTAACATTTTTGTAGGTTTGTATGAAAAATCAAGTTAGAAGACTTGATACTTGCAACAGCCAATTTACGGTCAAATGATACGCATAACGGTATATTTACGTATTTGCAACCTACTTAATTTAACACATGCGAGGCCCGTCTGTGAATATGACGAAGTACATGTTATTGCTGTACATTGTTTACAAGCGACACACCTAAATAAACCGAATAACAAGGGCCTCCCAAGTCTTGTCTTTATAACAGCAATCTCAATCCCGCTGATCACGGACTGTAACGGTTAAATAATTGATAATAAATCATCAATGGAATACCAGATTACCTCCCTGCGTTAAACTGTAAATACGCATGTAATTTCAATATGTAATAAAGAATAAATTTAGTAGATGATGTTTTTTTTTTTGTTTTTTTTTTTTTGTCAAAATGGTCCTTATATAAGCATCGATAACAGGTTGGTTCAATACTAATTGGCATTTTTCGAAGAAAATCAGTAATATTTGACGCAAGAATGCAAGAGTTCGTCAATTTGTATTGATGAAATGGCACCAAACATTGCAAATCGCCCAACATAATTGAAGAACAACCATAGTTAGTGCCATAGGTTTAATGATATATATGACAATCTATTCACCAAAGTTTAACGGTAACAAAGATGGAGTGATAATTGGATACAGTATACCTGTCGAATTATTTTGCAAAACATACTTTTTCCGTCAGTAATGTATCAGCCGTTACGATTGTGTATGGTTAGACTGCACACGCTGTGGTGAACATTTTACATGTACAACAATCGCCACTGTTCGTTACGTGTAAGTTACAGTACATATACAGGACAAGGTACACTGTAAATCATACAATCTTGTTTATCCGTATCAATAGTGGTATTTCAAGTCACAACTATATCCCACGTTGGCAAAAATGCATTACTTTAAACAATTACATTCACGACGACAAGTTTTGTGTAAATTGCAGGTAATGATGTTTTCAAGTCAAAATGCCAACAGAATAACATGCAATGAAAATTTGGAAGTGACATAATAAACCGCTGTATCATCACCATAATCTATAAAACAAATTGATGTTTGTACTATCATGTACCCTATAATACAGTCATTAGTATACCTTTGCTTGTTATGTTTTGTGAAACTATATCATCCTCCTCATTTACAACGGGGACTTGGGCTTTTAGTTATTTCGTTGGGTTATGTGTGGTCATTGCTCCGTGTAGTTGTATTATGCTGTGCTTGAGTGTTGTGTTCCCTGTCCTATTGTACTCATACCTTGCTTGGCTGTTTGCGCCTCCCCACTAATCAAATGACTTGCTTTTTATAACCCACTGTTTTATTTCCATTTTGCAGCAGGTCACTGTACATAATCCAATAACATGGTTGAAGAAATACAATATTTTCCACCTATCTACAAAGATTTCTACATCAATTTTGATAAACCATGTAATCAGAATTGCACGTGTGTTAGTTTTAGTACGTGTTTGAATGGATAAAGTTTCATTTTACTGTGTTGGGTTTTGAGACGTGACGTACTGTTTGTCATATGTTCTGTCTCTTTTTGTGCATGTCGGTCTCGGGGTGTTTCCTCTCATTACGATATTTCTGAAAACATTCTGAAAATATGTAATAAAATTACACGACATTTTCTTTTAAATATATGATATTAAAAGAATTCTCATACACACTTTGTCATTGGACAATTAAACATGACACATCGTTGTTTATGTTGGCAAATACACTATGTAAAGCAGTTGCCAAAGAGCAAGAAGTATTAAAAACGTTTATCTGCAGTGTTATAAAACGATTATGTTAGAGTTTCAATCCATCACAAAGCTGCTGCAATGTCAGGTTAACTTCGTTAATCTGAATAGTTCTTAGAAGACATATTCCCTTTTCAACATTGTAGGATTAATGCTTGATTGTTTGTGCTATTATATATGCAGAATCACCAACACTCCCGAGGGACTCTGCAGATTTATTGACGCGAACATGCTTGCGTAAACGCTATTGTAGCTCAACACAACACTGTATGAGTATGTTTTTCATAATTTGGGCGACGTCGGATAAACAAATGCGATGTCGCTAAGGTCACGTAACGTCAAATACAAGTTCTTGTTATTTAGTGTCAACTTCCGGTATCCGCACATACCAAGAAAACAGTGACATTTGTGTGTTTGTTTAGTTTATCATTTTGTTTTTATAAAAGATTACCAATTTTCTAAGGATATGTTCAGCTGTTAAGCCGCTCAAGCACCCTTTGACATTTTAACTTCCCCTTGTCATTGGACTAACTATGGAAACCTACGATTGTGTCTCTCTTGGGAGACTACTTCTTTCCTGTGACAACATCTGTGGCGTCCACGGAATAGACAATGTCCCCACAGGACCAAATTACACCATGGTGGAGTATATCATGTGGGTTATGCTTGATCAGAGAAATTAACCAGTGGTCCAGGCGAGGATTGAACCCGGAACCTCTCGATCCCTACCTGTAGGCCTCCGCTCCTAACAATATAGACTTATAAAGATTAACGACACCTTTATAAACCAATCGATTGTCTGAAGGTCATTAAACGATTACCGGTATATAGTAAACTAGTAGCATTGTCGGAATATGTGGTTAATGAAATAAATATTGAAGAAAATTATTTGATTAATTTTATGCTAGATGACATAATACACATTTACATACACCAATTTGATATCCTATTCCGAAATGCTTTTGGCCCCATAACATTTTACAATTTGCAAACTTAAGACGATCATTAAAATGTTCTATTCTGAACTTGCGTCTGCTTATCAGGTCCGTATTTTCCCGAATATTTTCAAATACATTATAGTATCCTGAAGATGCATTTCAATTATCAGTATAATGATAGTGCTTGGGAGCATATTCTAGCAATATCCAAACCGAAATGTACGGAGTGCTTTAGTATCAGACTGATGTTAATTGCGTTGTGCTGCTCCTCATTTGTTTTGATTGAAGCAACGAAGTAATGATCGCGTTTTGCAGAAAACGCCAGACTCGTATTATTTCGCCTCCATAAATAGTAACTGATAGTATATATAGTATTATATCAAGCAATATGATTAATCATTAGGTAATATGAATACCGTATGGACTTTACGTCATCTTCTCGTAGTATGATATTTATCACTCCGGAAAGTTGAGGTCCTATAGTGTATGTAGTATTGTCCTTTTCCTGTTATGTTGTGATTAATGAAAGTTTGACCCTTAGTAGAATAGTAATAGTATGGTGTAATTTGTGAACAAAGTAAAGTATATTTTAACCAAACTGTTAAATTTAAGCCTGTACACAATATCTACATTTACAATCATCAATTGAAAAAAAAAACAGCTAAGCACTATGTTATAAATGTATGTATAAGGACAAAATACATTCGTTCGCTTTACTTTGTGAATGTTAAGAGAGGTCAAATATTCCAACGGTAAGGTTATTTTATCTTTGTAACTAGCATGACATGGTCTGGCACAACTCTTCTGAACCGTTACTGTAATTTAAACTGGTTAGAAATTTATAAAGACCAAGCCGTTAGCTTAAACAATTAGACGTTTGTTTCTTTTTTTATTAAGAGTTCAATTGCGTGTTAAAATCAAGTAATCAATAGTGACTGTGTGACATGCAAATTCAACCATCTTCAGGTTGCTGGCCAGCTACCGTTATTTAACTATAACATAATCTGTAGTGGCTAAGTCATTATCACATTTTCCTAGAATAGTGTTAATCATGGTTCTTGGAACGCTTGATTCATGGAACACTTCCAAGCTGCAAGTATTTATAGGTGCTAAAAGTTATACAAGCATTGCAAACGCCTAGTTGCAGTGTAATAAATCTATTAACTGTGTTTAATTACTTATACTAAACTGTGCCTGTTGAATACAGTACCTATACATACATGGTAATAAGTACATCATCAAATGTGTATACATGTAATGTGACCTTCGGCATTTGATTATATATAATGTGCACACTTACAGAGAAAACAATACTTATTATAATGATACCGCTAGGTGATATAGAATACTTTTTGAGGTGTTAAGATAGATGTACCTCGGTCGAATGCATCCCAGTACACACCTTACAAATTCTAAGTATGTATACTTTTTTACCATAATTTGGTAGATAGCACGACATATTTAGATAACCGAATTGGTCTATTCAATTACTTGTCAAACTATGAGACACGAAGCAGGATGTACGAGACATAAGACCGAAAATATAATAACGAGTCTAATTCGAAATATTGTCGGTCAGACAAATTTTATCATCGGAGCTATGTCTCCGATAAGGAAGTAATGTAATTCTTACCTACACGGAACAGTGTATTGTAACTACAAGAATACGGGTCTGTGGAGACACTCGCATTTCTACATTCGTTACAACACAAAATATCGGTTCCTTTCTCTATGTTGCAATGATGCTATACATAGACGCGTACCAAATTCGCATAGAAATTGATCACCAAATTGATTTCTGGTAAGCATATGATTTGGAAACAATAACGCGTGTATAGCTATCTGTGTTGATTATTTAGTTGATGAGTGAAGAGGCTTTATCATATCCATTTTAAAGTCAGTATTGTTGTAAGTAATTGAGCAGTCTTAATGGTGTGTGCGAAACTGCAAACTTTATACTTCTCATCGCCATGGATAGTTTAATTCAAATGGTAATATCAAAGAGATATTCATCTGGCAACCTGTGTGATGTATTAGAATGATATTATTGTTATATACATATAATAATTTTAAACTGCATGGGTATTTAATAATAATAATAATATGGTTATAACTTACACCGGTTCCTTGGTGGATGAACATTATGAATATCGAATTACTATGTACGGTAAATTATTGATAGTATTCATGTTCAGCAAATGTATCAACACACACCTTATACCGCCCTAATGTATTTTGTATTACGCAGGAAAATTACTGCATGTAGTATAAATTAATTATTTTATGTTCTGTTGCATTAAAAAATTGAACAATTGCATTTTATTATCGAAGAAAAACCGCACATCGGTCGATCAAAATTGCAGAAAAAGTTACTCAAACTGAAAACCCTAAATGATAGCTGACTGTTGACAACACCTTGTAGAGAATACAAACATCACAATAATCGCTTACCACACACCTCAAACGATTTCAGGACTCTCTTTAACATTCCAGTAGTGCTATATGATTTGTTATGTCAATACAGGGTGGTTATGCATTCAGTGTAACAATTGCGTTTGCAGTACAGATTGTTGAAAGCATGTTTACACTTAAGCAGAAACTAAAAACAGTTTAATGACGTTTTTCTCCGTAATAAACTGCGTGATTACGTTTTACACCTATTTAATAGTCGTTTGTACTGCATGTGTAACAATCACTATTTATGTTTAGCGTCTTTGTATGCCTAGGCTTTGAAATCAAGTTTCACAATAAAAAAAACCATTGGAAAGACAATTCATGTCTTGATTTTCATGCTCTTGAGGTATTTCGCTCAGGTAAAGTTTCATTTGGATTCTCAAACTAACTCCAGCATTGATGATACTAAAATAGTTTAATGACTTGTTCTATGTCTAAAAAGTCACCTTTTGGCAGGTATTGTCACTCGAGTGTGTAAATGCAGCTATACTGATCAAAGTGAGGCAACGTGTCTATAAATCTCATTTGCTTGGTTTTCTTAATAGATAGCTAGCTTTCGCTAAACATTAAAGCGATTTGGTATGGCTTAATTTATGTAACATATAAAGATGCTCAATCGACAAAAGCCGGTATATGATGAAATGATTTGACATACTGCATCACTATAACTCGATATGTTCAACCGGTCGTAAATACTATGACATCGAATGTACATTGGATTGGTCCAACGGCGACTCATAACCCCACAAAAATCTCCCAACATTATTGTTTGTATGAACACAAACTTGTAAATGATAATGAAAAACTCAATGGTGTAAAGCGTTTGGATTCCTCGCTTTTACTTGTTCGTTTTCGACTTTCTTTTCACATACTTATAGTATTTCTTTTTATGCTGGTGAAGGGATGCCATAATTGTGTCCGCTTTTGTTCTCCATTACCATTGGTCAATGAAATTTTCAATTATTATTGGGAACAACGAACAACGCTTACTAGTAAATATCGTCAGGAATGCTAGGATAATTATTACAAGAGTTAAGAACCTTTTTTGTAGTACACATAACTAGTAGCTTAATATATTCGCTCTATCATAATTGTGTTTGCATTAAGAAAATGTTACATTATTCCATTTGTGTACGTTACTCCAATTGCCGTGGTATTCGCTTGACAGTCCTTATACATGTACGGAGAAATATGTCCGATAATGAAATTAGTTTGACCGAATATATTTCGACTTATATTAATCTGTCTGATCTCATTTATCTCATCGTACATCCTACGGTCATGTCTCAATTATACAAAAGGTGAAACTTAATTTAATAGGCCAACGCGTCAATCTAATACAATTATCGTCTAGACCATTTGATGGCGAAAGTCTTCTCAAATCCGATACATATATCATTATCAGGCATCACCTGAAATTCTAATCAATTTATTTAATTATCATCCGGTTGAATAAAGGATGAACATGTCTTCTCCGTACGTATAAATATTTAACTATACACATGTACATCACGGTCGTATAATTATTCACGTGTATTGTAATATATTTGATGTGGTACTTATTACAATTTATTATAATTATACATTGTTTAAGTGGATTAACAAGGACAGCGTATTACTCTACAGCTAGACATTTAACGTTACAATACTTGCAATTGAACTGTGACAAACATCAACAAGGTCAGAAACAACCTATCAAAACTAAACTGTCTAGAGCAATTATTATATCTAAGTCATTGCAAAGCTTGATATACGGTTGCTGGTTCTCAGAAAAAAAATTCAATTAAAGGAACGGTGTCATTTTGTTACGTCTGTTACAAACAATTATCTTTGAGGATTGTTACTCGTTAGAAAGTACATGTATCGTAGTTAAAATAGACTTATTCTAACATGCATTTTAGTATCAGAAAGGCGTTTATAGTTTAGTGAACATGTGAATTAAATTAAAGAAAAATGTTACTAAAGTAAACTACGTGACTATACATGCATGCTTAAAAGCTTGAAAAAAATATTGCATGCAAGCTATCTTAAACCGCCTAGTATAAAGGCCAGTCTCCAGGAAAAGTATTCATATTGCGTTTTCATAATTGAAAGAATAATGCTACTGAAGCAAACTATTTTTTATAAAAGCTTTGGTTTAAACAAAGATAAAACTGTTTTTATACAGTCTATATTCATCAGAGTGTTTGTCTGAAGTTACAGATTTAGTGTATTACTTTGACGTATTCAGAATTAATCAGCTCAAACACCTTTAGATGAGTTAATAGTTCATAACACTTCAATACCACGTACCAATGTGAAGTCATACTAGACATCCACTGTAAATGATTTAATTACTTAAACAATTCTATCAATTAAGACAAGCTCGATCAGTCAGACGAGCAACAAGAACACAGTATTGTTTAGTTTAAGTGCTTGTTAATTTATTAATTAAGCTAATCATTTCGTTTAAATTGTCTCAGAGTATGCGCGAGTTATTCATACCATAGGTGATCAATACTGTTTATAACACAGTAACCTGTACAGTTGATGTCAATGCTAAAGCGATTGAATCAGGGAGAATTAAAAACAGATGTATCGATATCAAGGGATGATACATATTTTCAGATCCCCTTTTCAACAAATAAGTGCCACGTATCGTTCCTGGTGACAGTGTCAATAGCATAGTGTTTCATCCCGACTCATCTTCAAGTCACTCGAGACACACAACGCCAAATAAAAACCTAAAGAACAATATCTGTATGGTATTACCAAACAGTGGATGCCGAATTTTTCCAATACTTCAACAAAAGAATTTACAATCTGGTTGATATCTAAACATCGATTATTGTAGGAAAATGTTAACATCATCATTTTAAGTTTTGTACTTTTAAAAGACAAATAACAACGCCCACTACTCCAATGCTGATTTTGATATAATAGGCAATTTACAATGACTGTATATACTTCTTTACACTACTTTACACACTGCAATAGCTTTTAATCGATTTTATTGTGAAAATAATAAAACATCGATGTTCATTTTCTGTTCTGATGTAAGTTAAACACATCTAGTGTATTAAAACATAGTCAAATTATCTAACACAATTTAATTACCATAAGGACAATACTGAAGCTCTACAATAACAACTATACATTCATTTAACTTCCGTTCATTTATGCCAGGCTACTGTGTATCAAATGACTAACGACAAACATGCGACTCTAAAATGTGGTAATTAATATGGTGTACTAATAACGATTCAGTCAATGGACTCCAAGAAACTAAATTAAAAGCCAATATGCATTTTTTAAATAAATTTATCCAAAAACCTGCGTTATGGGAGTGCCGGAAACGCTTGCCAGAAATATCGTAAAGCACTCCCAGCCTGTTACATAAATATTTAAATTTGCTTGACGGTGGCTGGTTGGTTAGTTCATGGTTACGTAACATACGCCAATTCGTGCTTTGAATCGACCCGTGACGTCAGTTTAATAAAACTCTTGTGAATAGGGACCTTTTGCAATATCATCTATATAAAACATGTGGTGAATTACCTGTTTACTTTAGGTGGCACAGGTCCCAATACCGCGTTAGAGTTATACATGTATATTTAGCACACTATACATGTATAACAAAGTCAAATTATGACGCTGGTTATAGTGGCTGAATGTTAAAATTAAAATATACAGAACGTTTCGACTGATGTTACGTGAAACGTATGCCTATCTGCCAACCCATGAACCGTTTTCAATATCATACTTTGGTAATACAATGGCTGTTAACGTGCTACTTGTTTGCATTATTGAAGATAATTTTGTATTGACAGTAGGTAACAAGTTAATGTATGAAATGATATATGAATTAACAAACTTTGTACTTGTAGTTTGTGTATTCATGTTTTAATATGGTTAAAATTTGTAATCAGAACGCTTCAAAATAATTCGGCCGCGGCAAATCTAAGTATTCCACAAGTTGTCAAATCCGTTGATTTCAAAATGACATACTTGTTTATACATTGTTCTGTTTTGTGTTTGACTCGTGGGCTGTCCATGCGATGTATTGTCATTATTGTGATTCCATTCCGTTGTTTTGTTGTGTGTGTGTTCGCGTTTGTGCCTTTTGTGATTTTCTGTAAAGGGATGCGTTCCATGCAGATTCCTTTGCATTTTAAATTGAAGTTCTACAATGCAGCTGCCACACACAGTTCGAAAAAAGCGGAGATTTTCAGCACACTTGAGATATTTCACAAGATGGGTGATATTTTGTTTTTATTTTTATCATAGCAAGGTTCACAATGATGCTCACGTAATAATATGTCCGCAAAATGCACAATGTATTGGCACAATAGGTTATATCCTACGTAGTATACAACTCAATCCCGTTCAATATATGTAACGTATGCGCCTTTTATCATCTTCAAACAGATTGACATATATAACTCTATAATGTTGGTGTTCAGTGGAAAACATCATTATGTGGCAGTTGTGATAAATAATAGTTTGACCGTTGGGAGATGATCAGTAATTTATCAGTCGTTACGTTAGTGTACGGTTAGAATACATACGCTGGGGTGAAAATTTACAACAATCGCCAATATGTATTACATGTAAAGAACAGTACAATATACGTGTACTGAATATAAGGTAAATGATTATAAGTATTCTTTATCCATTGTAATGGTTGCATTTCAAGGCATAACTATTACCCACATTGCCAAATGAGCATTAATTTATAATTGTGAAGTAAACAATCAATGACGACGAATGTTATGTAAATTGCAGTTAATGCTTTAAGTCATTATGTCCTCGGAATGTAACGAAACCTTGATAATGATATGAAAATACCACTTTAATCACCAATCAAATCATCACAACCAATTAATACATGTACATGTACTGACCTGTACTCTATTATACAGTTTGAGCTCCCCCTCCCCCACTATTCGAATGATGCCTTTTTATACCACCATGTCTTATTTCCATTTATTTATGTCCATGTAATAACGATCGCATCTTTTTAGTTGTAGTATATATATGTACATCGAAAAAATGCTTTATTTTCTAGTTCAGCTTTATATTGGGCTTTGTGACGTATGTTTGTGATATGTTTTGTCTCTTTTAGTACATGTCGGTATCGGAGTGTTACCTTTGGTATTGCTCACCACGCAATGGCAATGTTCCTGAAAATATGTAATGAAATTATGATACAACAGTTTCTTTTAAACTTTTAAATCGTGATATTAAAAGTACTCTCATAGACAATTTGCCATTGGATATGAACACATGGCTTAACGCTGCCTATGTTTGCTAATACACTATGTAAAGCAATTGCGAAAGAGCAATAACTATTTAAAAACGTTAATCGTATAACAATAATGTTAGGGTTTCAATCCATCGCAAAGCTACTACAATGCTAGTTTAACTTCGCCAATGTGAAAAGTTATTACAATGGTAACATTATTTAGTAACACAAACAGTTAAATATAATTTTATTATACATACTAGTATTAAAAACAAAATCATGTTATACGTGCGTACATAAATACACGTAATTGACCATGCGCGTCATACATTTGTTTATTATTGTCATTGATTTATAACGAAGTCAACTATATAACGTAAATTTACTTAACATATATTTTAGTGTCGGTTTTTGCATTTCACTTAAGTGCATTAGATATGTTGGAAGTAGTGTAACAGCAACTGCTATAAATCTGGCTTACAATTAAAAAGTGTAAGAATTGTTTCCATTTTTTTGTTGCAGCTTTACCAATCTGAGACATGTTTTCGAACATTCAGACACATAAGCGATGGTCATTTGCAGTTTTACAACCGCTCCTAGTTTAGTGTAATAAACATTGGTTGCATCTTCAAAAACAAATCGATTGTCTGAAGGCCTTTTAACGATTACCGGTATATAGTTAACTAGAAGCAACGTCGGAATACATGTGGGTAAGGCATCAATTATGAACGGAAATAATTTGATTAATCTTATGCTAGATGAAATACTACCACTATTCAGACACCAATTTATTCCTTTTCCAAAAGTTTGCAGAGTAAACAATTTATTTATTGTGTTTAAACATGTTATACTAAACTACTCCTGTTGAATACTGTAAATACATTGCAATAAGTATATCATCAAATGTGTATAACAAGAACTTCGGCAGTTGACTATATGTGCACAAACATAGAGAATTTTTAATTTTGTATACATGCAGGTTTTGTTACCACTAAATGGCCCATAATACCAGGCATTCATATTATCGAATTAGCCTATAACACAATCTGTAGTGGCTAAGTCATTATTCTATTGTCCTAGATGATTCATGGAACACTTCCAAGATGCAAGTTTTCTTAAGTACTAAAATGAATACAAGCGTTCCAAACGCCTAGTTGCAGAGTAAAAATCTGTGTATTGTGTTTAAATATTTTTGCTAAACTGTGCCTGTTGAATACAGTGCCTATAAATACGAGGGGTATCCAAGAATTACGTAGACTTTTGTCATAAGTTTTTTATTTAAGTATGTATTTTCACCAAATTTGCTGTAGAAAAACTTCAAACCTATGTCAAGTGAATTGGAAAAAAGATTTCTACAGAATGTTAGAAAGTCACTTAATCGGTTGTCATAATCAGGCGAAGTGTTTTTAATTTGTTTTACACAATTCAACTGCTGGTACCTCACATATGACAAGTCTAATTTTTACGCGTCTTTGTGAAGCTAAGATCCGATGTACGTAGAATGTACACTGGTAATTTCGACTGCATAAAGGTTAGCGTTGTTGATTTATGGTATGAAACAAGTAAAAGTTTCTGTGCGTCACCAATGAAAATATGACGGAATATACTGCAAATAGCATCGTCGTGATATCGCTTTAGAATTTCATACACATATGCAAGAGATGTTGTATTCACTTCTCACAGAATTATTACTTTGTGTGATGCAAAATATGAAAGTAATGACTAAAGTCTTCGTAATTCTGGGATACACTTTTACATATTAAGTACATCACCAAATTTGTATAATGATACCTTCGGCATTTGATTATATATATTGTGCAAAACAAGGGAAAACAAGAGAAAACAATACTAAGTCTTATAAATATGATACCAGAGATGACACAGAATACTTTTTGATGTGTTAAGATAGATGTACCTCGGTCGAATGAATCCCAGTACATACCTTACCAATTCTAATACTTTCGGGGTCTTTTTACCACAGATCGGTACATAGCACCACCTATTTAGATTTTCGAATTGGCCAATTCAATTACTTGTCAAACTATGAGACACGAAGCAGGATGTACGAAACATAACACCGAAAATATAATACCGATCAGTCTAATTCGAAATATTGTCGGTCAGACTAATTTTATCATCGGAGCTATGTCTCTGAGAAGGCAGTAAATTTAATTCTTACCTACACGGAACAGTGTATTGTAACGAGAATACGGGTCTGGTGAGCCAATCACATGTGTACATTCGTTACAACACAATATATCGGTTATTGTCTGGTGATCCTTTCTCTATGTTGCAATGATGCTATACATAGACGTCTACCAAATTCGCATAGAAATTGATCACGCGGTGCATTTTGACAATTACGGAGACGAATGTCCATAAGTTGCATTTCTAATTCCTAAAACATACGAGGGGTGTTCGAAAAGTAATTCAATTTGCTCTCTAACTTTTTATTGACTGAGTCTATTTCAATGAAATTCACAGAAAATCTTCATTGTAATCTCCGCTTCAAGATGTTTACTGATTTTATTATCAAATTCAAGATTCATGTTTCAGCGTCAGCAAATGGTACTGCTTCCATGCACTGCAATATGGTTTAATTCGGGTATTTTAATAGACGGACATTGGTCTGTAGACAAAATCGAATGCATCTCCTTCGTCACTGACCGAGTGTAATTCACAAATACGGGCTTCTTAGAATTTCAGAATAAAAACAGAGTATGTCTGTTTTAGTCTTCGTAAATAATAGCAAGGCTATGTTTTACCATCTGTTACGCTACGTAAAAACATATTTTGAAAGTGTTTAGGGTATAAACTAAACATGTTTTGCCATTTAAAATAAGATGACGTTTTCGACAACACGTAGTGAGCATGGTATCCATGGGGTGCAAATGTTGTTAACTTCGCGAATTTTCTTCCAACTGGTGTGAAAAGGGGATAAAATCGAGCATGTGCGATCAGCCAACTGTCCGATTGTCAATATTGCAGCTGTGAGAGCAATATCATACTTTTTATCAACATTTTGTTTACTTGTTGTTGTGTTCGACTGATCAATTTTGTTTTTGTCTTCCTGCTGCTATCGGTCACATGTTAAACACATACGACTTTGCTAAAATACATCCTACGATGTCTGCTAATCTTAAAGAGTTTCGTGTGTATACATTTGTCACTTTATCAAAGTTAAGTCATTTCTTTGATATAAGGCATATTTTCTGTCAGTTTTGCAATACGTTTTTCGAACGCCTTTAAGCTTACTGTACTTTAGTGGATACATTTTAAACTTACATTGTGAGAACACCGATGGATGGAAGTTAACCAAACTTTACCCAATTCAAGAGGATAGTTACCTGGGTCCACATGCCAAATTTGACGCCGGAAAGTCCCGAAACTACAAAGATATGCATACAATTGCAGTACTTTTCGAACATCCTTCGTACTAAGCATATTTTAATACCAAGCTGCATTAGCAAATTATGTTGAATTAATGGATGCAATTTAATTTCCCTCATCTGTATTGATAGAACACAATATTTTAGCACTACTAGTATGTAAAGTTCCGAACCAGCCTTCATGCAAAATGAAAAGGCATGTTCATTAAAGCCATATTTTCAGACACTGTTACAGTATATTTGTGCACATGGTCATATAATATAGATGGACAGAACGACAGTACGTTGGGCAAAATTGATGCACCGAATCAAAAATAATATAAGTCATGTAAATATATTATTCGGAAACAATAACGTCTGTATAGCTATTTGTGTTGATTATTCAGTGGATGGGTGAAGAGGCTTTATCATATCCATTTTAAAGTCAGTATTGTTGTAAGTAATTGTATGTAATTGAGCAGTATTAATGGTACATGCGAAACTGCAAACTTTATACTTCTCATCGCCATGGATAGTTTACATCAAATAGTAATATCAAAGAGATATTCATATGGCAACCTGTGTGAGGAATTAAAATGATATTATTGTTATATATATATAATAAACTGTATGGGTATTTAATAATAATTATATGGTTATAACTTACACCGGTTTCTTGGTGGATGAACATTATGAATTCCGAATTACTATGTAGGATAAATTATTGATAGTATTCATGTTCAGCAAATGTATGAACACATACCCTATATCGCCCTAATGTATTTTGTATTGCACAGGAAAATTACTGCATGTAGCACAAATTAATTATATGTTCTGTTACATTAAAAAATTGAACAATTGCATTTGATCACCGAAGAAAACTCGCACATCGGTGGATCAATATTACAGAAAAAAATCCTTAAACTGAAAACCCTATGTGTTAACCACGCCTTGTAGAAAATAAAAACATTACAATAATAACTTACCACACACCTGAAACAATTTTAGGATCGTCTTTAACTTTCCAGTAGTGCAATATGATTTGTTATGTCAATACAGGGGTGGTTATGCATTCAGTGTAACAATTGCATTTGCTTTAAAGATTGGTGAAAGCATGTTTACAATTAAGCTGAAATTAAAAACAGTTTAAGGACGTTTTGTTCCGTAATAAACTACCATGCACTGCATGATTACTTTTAACACCTGTCTAATAGTCGTTCGTACTACACGTGTACCAATTGCTTTTAATGTTTAGCGTCTTCGTACGACTAGTGTTTGAAGTCAAGTTTCGAAATAAAAAACATTCGAAAGGCAATACCTGTCTCGAAGTAAAACTTTTGGATTCCTTGCTATTTCTGTACTTGTTTGTTTTCGACTTTCTTTTCACATATTGGTTTGTGTGCTGAAGTAGGGATGCCATTCTTTTATCCGCGTTAGTTCTCTCTTACCATTGTTTGCTGAACTTTCCAATTATTATTTGGTACAATGCTTACATGTATCGGTAAATATCGTCGGGAATGCTAGGTATAGTTCGATGTTGAGCATTGAGCCGTGACTGCACTTTAAAAGTTTAATCCATTCGACGATAAGCTGTAAATCGATAAATTACACACAGTAGTAAATAGCAAATCTTTAAATAATGATTATTGAATAAATGACGGGTTACCCGTCCAAATAGACTCGTCTGAAAGTTCATGGCTCAGGGTTCAAAACTGAACTATACTAGGATAATTATTACAAAAGTTACGACCCTTTGTTGTTGTCACACGTATTTGCTTAATTTGTTCGCTCAATCATTATAATTGAATTTGCATTAATGTTACATTATTCCATTTTATGAGCTTTACTCCAATTGCCATGGTATTTGGTTGACCGTGTTTCTTATACTTGCACGGAGAAATATGTACGATAATGAAATTAGTTTGACTGAATATACGTCGACTTATATCAATTGGTCTGATCTCATTTATCTTCCAGCATCGTACATCCTACGGTCATGTTTCATTATGCAAAAGGCGGTATTTATTGGAAAAGGCCAAAGCGACAATCTAATAAAATTATCGCCTAGACCACATGATGGCGAAATTCATCTCGCCCCTGCAGACATCGCTGGCTTAGAATAAGACGTTCGTAACCACAAAATCAATATTTTTAGAAAACATGAAAAGGCTGGAATTTACTCTTTACTTATGGTAAAACAAAGCTTTTACAACTTTATTTTGGTCAATACGACAATTTCCAATTTTCATGAAAATAAGCTCATAAAAAGCGACTTACGGCAATGTATTTTAGTAAAACTCTTGTGTCATTACGTCATGTAATCATCGTCTGCTTTCGATACTTTTTTGATAAAAAAAAATTAATTACTAGGATTATGAAGAATTAGAGGAATTTTTGTGTGCATCATATTGAATGCACATATAAACCACATATGATAATCGAATAATGCAGCACCTTGAATATTAATCAGAAATGATTCACTGCACATTGTGATATCGCTTTGATGCATATCCACCTATAAACAAATCAACCAGGGGAGGCGTGACATAACTTTAGGATATACCCACGTATATCCATTTTATCAACTCACTTATTTATTATGTTTCATTTCTTTCGTCAGGTTTATTACTACTTAGCACACTAATAAATTTGCGAATCTATACCAACGGACTGTGGTAATTTCAGTAAAATATTCACAATAGCAAGAGCTTTATTACTGTACAAAATGACTGACGAATAACTATTAACTCAAAATACCATTAATCTTATCTGCAAAAGGACTAAATTATACCCATAGGACTCTAGCACTCAGGAGTGATAAATATCAAACTGCGAGAAGATGACGTAAAGTCCATACGGTATTCATATTACCTAATGATTAATCATATTGCTGGGTAGAATACTATATAGTTTATTCATGCTGGCGATATATGGGGAGTATTCCGTATTATGCACAACGTTTACATGTATCGCTGAGGTGTTGCTTTAATAAATAAACCCTTAACCGCGGTGTGGATAGTTGATAAAAAGGACCAAGTGTTAATCCTTGTCTATAATCAGGTCGATTAAATGCTAGCATTTTACAAATACATAGTTTTAGGTGTTCAAAGGGGGAGATACTACAAAACAGTAAAGCGACTAGCACAACTTGAAATATGTTATATGACCTATTTAAAACATGACTTTATTGTACAGACAAACATCGTTGCCATAACTTTTCCATTATTCATGATATAATATATTTACGTAACAAGTATGTGGGCTATAGTAATAACAAGTATTTTGATTTTGAGGGGAATAATAAATGTGTGTCTGTAAATAGTATTTCATATATATGTAGCCTAAGCATAATTCAATCATTTTCGTCAATAATGAATATACTACCCACATACACTCACGATGCTTCTTGTTATCTGTATAGTGGCAATCATTCAACTGGCCTTCACACAATGGATTACTTAGTAACTTTTTGAAGTGTCAGCAGTTGTTATTTATAACATACTATAGTAACAGTTATGTTTGTCACAGTAGGCAAACGTGTAATGATTTCCACATGCTCCAGTTTAAGTATAAACTTTAAGTTATAGTAACAAGTTAAGCTAGCTTCGGATATGTGCGTATGTATCCTGCATCAAATAGTTAGTGTATTACCGAAGACGATAGACTACAACAATCATGCAGTTCATAAATTATTTTAGGTACGTTATGCATATCTGTTAAGATTTTGTCGAGCATCAATGATTGAATTGCCTACTTTAAGAGATGTTTATATCATATTATTGAGGACCATGTCGTTTCGGAAAGTGGTATTGCAAATAAACATTGAAACCCAAATGAACAAATATTATTAGCAAAAGACATTAGTGCACATGACAACCAAATGTATTGAACGGTTGCATAATACAGATAAATAAATCCGATTATTGAGGGACTTTGTCCAGGACAATCTGAAGTATCATCCAATTAGTAGATTGCCATCTTCGTATTGTTTGTTAGAAATACTCCACAATTGAAAATGGCATCTACTCTCATGGACATTAGCCAACTTGACACCATCATGACACATTATTCCGTCTACTATGGTTAAGTAATTAAAACTGAACTTTGGTGGTATGTATGGTACGGGCGCTCCAAATGGGTTTCCATTCACATCGCCAAAAACATCTAATACGTTATGTACATATGTATTTATTTCACAGCAATATACAAGATGCAGCGCACTAAACATTATTAGTGGTCAGTGTGGTCAGTCCACAATTTGTTTGCTCTACGTTTAAGCTGGATTTATCAAAATTATTGGAACTTTTGTGGACTGCAATTTATATGCACAAAAAGTGCTTGAAGAGAACTTTAATGTGGTGCTCAAATTATTGATGCTTATAAAATAAACTTTGAGATATTGGTGATAATATTTTCCCAATAACAGTTAAATGTAAATGTGCTCAGCAAACCATGACAAAAGCTTAGGTAGAGTGTTTTGATTGTGCTTACTTCAGAATGATATGATTTGGATTGTGTTTTGATAGTGTGTAGTGACCACAACAGCTGATTGCAAACTTAGTGTGTTTTGTTACTGTATATTAAAAATGATTGGCATCACCACATTCCGAGTGAGACTATGAATATTCAATCTGGTGTGTAGAAGGACAGTAAGATCACATACATGTAAACAGGGGAAACATGTGTCACACTGCAAAGGCACAGACATACACCTCAAAACGCTTGTCTGTTGTTTATATACACTGTTCCTGTCATTATCGCTGCATGGTGCCCTGATAGGACATAGACAAACCATCGATATTTGTGCAAGTATATAAATGTGAACCAAGTTTTAGGCAAGTGGGGCAATGAAACTTAAAAAACATATAGTCAGACATCACAAGCATATTATTCACGGCGTTTATTGATGTTATCGGCCGATTGAGAATCTAACTCGGGCCCTGGGAATGATATAATGATCATAATACCCAGATTCATCAAACTTAACCTCAAACATTGCCCTAACGTCGTCAAGGAACGAGCATACAAATCACTTGTAAGACCCAAACTAGAATACAGCTCTACAATATGGAATCCAAAACAAGTAACACATATCAAACAAATTGAACAAACCCAGAGAAATGCAGCCCGATTTGTCTTGAACAAACCCTTCCATCACAACCAACCTGATAGTGTCACATCAATGTTGCAGAAATTACAATGGCCATCACTTGAACAGCGTCGTACAACAGCAGACCTGATTCTCATGTACAAAATTGTTAACAACCTAGTGGCAGTTCCAGTATCATATTTACCCCATACGCTCGACAAGATACCAAGAATCAGTTAGATTCGTGACATACCACTGCAGATTAACAGTGTATCAACACTCATTCTTCCCTAGAACTGTCGTCCCTTGGAACAGCCTACCAACCAAGATCACTTACCTGGATAGCATGAGCAGCTTCAAGCAGGCCGTTCAGCCAACCTTGATGATGTAAATGGAACATAAGCATTGTACAGTGTATAAACATGTTAAGACGTTATTGTTTTTTAAATCTCGCAGTTTCATAGTTCAAAAACCATTTTTAAACATTGCACCTGAGGTAGAATTTGCACCCCTTTCCCTCGTTATTTATGTCTGCCAAGCGGATGTTTACGAGTACCGAAGTAGAAGTAGAAGTAGAAGTAGAAGAAGAAGATATTGCAGGCTATCAAAGAGACTAAAGATAATATGACCAAGGAAATCCATGGTGTGAAGTCAAATGTTAAAAGCCTAAAAACTGAAATGCATTATATACAAATAAAACTAGCCAATATGGAAAGTACGTATAAAAAATGGGTAAACAATTTAAGACAATGGAATATTCATTTGACAATATGCATTATCGACAGGAGGTGCAAGATAGCGATATGAATTGCCTCCCAATGCGTGAAGAAGTTCGAGATCAGCGTTTAACCAATATTGAACGACAATTTGATATACTAGTAATAGAATCCGAACGGTTGAAAGGGCAGTTGAGAATATTCGCGCTTGCCGAGACTGAGACAAATGAATGTGAACTGAAAGCAATGGTTGATACTGAAGTTCTTGGCATGGGTAATGCAGATGAAAACTTCTCAAGTTCTACAGTAAAAGGATGAGACGGGTTGGTGAAAAGTCGAATGATAACAGCCAAACTCGAATGGTTATCGCAGAATTTGACAACCCAGATGACAAGTTCAAGATGTTTAAGTATCGGGATAGTCTAAGAGCGAAATCGATAAGAATCTCTAATGATCTGTCGTTTATTAAGCGGCAGAAACTAAAAGAGCTGCGACAAAAAGGAATCACTGGTTATTTCAAAGGTGACAAACTTATCACAAAACGTAATGGTGATAATGATCATACAATGCGTTTCATACATGCGGCTCGTCCATCTAACAAAACAGGTGGGTCACGAGATGAAGCTGTGATAACTGGAACAGACACTATGGATGTGACCACGCATATCAGAGTTGATATTGATGCTACCAATTCGGTAGACTAGGGGTGCGGCCGAACTTGGAATGTTGAGTGTTTAAAGGCAAAATTTACATCATAAGACATTGTCGAATTCTTGTGCAGTTTTGATATATTCGGGCTTCAAGAAACATGGGACATTGATGCTGAATATAGCCAGCATTATTTCAGTGACCACCAACAATTTGCATGTGATAAAATATCTCAACATGGTGGTAGACATATGGCTGGCGTCACTATGTTTGTGCGTGATAAACTATGTATGTATGTAAGGCATTGAATATGGCGTTGTACTGATAATTGATAAACGTTCATTGTCACTAACTGAAGACATATTGTATGTATGCCTATATATTCCGCCTGAAACATCACCTGATTATGCTAATACAAACGCGTCTGTCCTGCAACAGCTGGAAGAAGTAAGTCACACAAGGGGGTTTATATAGTGGCTGACCATAATATTCCAGAGTTGCAGGAACTGGAGGAGATTGCAGCTGGAGATATAGGTATCGAACTAATGTGCCAGAACACTAAAGCATTTATAGGCCAGATTGGTTCAATAACCTTCCATCTGACTTCCGAGATATGTCCAATATTGACGAAAAATCGCATTTAAGTGTCAAAAATAGGACTCCGTGTTCATTCGATCAAGTACCCTTGCCAACATTCCATCATAGTCCGAACGTGTTGTAACTGATAAAACAAATGGAACAACATGAGAAGCATAAATCTGAAATTGTGGCAAATGCAATGATTAACGCATCTCTCCTGTCGACTGGTGTCCATTGTTTTGCACACAGGGGTGTCGACACAGCGTTTTGCACCGTGGTGGTGCCGATACAGGTATACGCCGTGTTAAAGTTATTTTCGTTACCATATATAAATGATCACACTGTACGTTTAACCCTAAATATCACAGGATACATATACCATCAACATCATCTGTGCTCAGATTTAGTAAGGCGTTGCATATTAAGTATTGATGAATAATATTAATAATTGGTTCAGCTGATACATGAACACTGTCACCAACAGTTTAATAATGTACCAACTAGTGTTCAAATTATTATGAAGACCATGAAATGATACCGTTGTACTGGTGATATACATGTAATGATAATGATACACATGTCAAACAGTTATACTAGTATTATAAACTATGATTACTCCTTGATCTAATATCATAAGAAAACGAAATCTATCAGAGTGATTTTGCAGAATTGTTTTCTTGATTAAATATTGACGTGTCCCTTATCTAACAGATAAGTTTCCAAGACTGGGTTTAAGCAGTCTAAGACGTCTAGACTATTGTTTGTAGAATCGATGCACCATATTGTATTACCCATGGCGAATTTCATTTCAGACTGACAATATCAAGATTAATAATGAATAATTAATTATTAATTAAAAAATGAATATACTGTTGTCAGAACATTCAGATTTGTTTACGGTTTGTGAATAATTGCACCAACTCGTATATAAAAGGTAGCACTCAACATAACCAACCGAGCACAGAAATCAGAAACACCACGAAAACTACTACCCTGAGCAATTCCCAAACAAACCTATGCCAAAACGGCGACAATGAGGCACAATAACCCCGGGGCGTGACCTAGTTTACACTTAGGACAGTGACCTAACGTTATGCGACCGAAAGAAGCACAACTACATGTACGACTTTACCTAGTTAAAATAATTGGCGAGGTAGGAATGGAGTTGTGAAAAATATTGCATATTCCTAGCAACTACCCTGAGCCCACACATTAGCCGAAGAAACAATTAAAAATCCAAGTCCCCGCCGATAAAGTGCAGGATGACCCACTTTCACAAAGAAATTATATAATAGCGGTTATTGCCGAATGAAATGCAGCCAATACTCGACCAAGTTCCCCAAGGCCCAAATATTGCACGGCGAACCAACCGCACAAACCCGTGCCAAAACGGCGACCAAATGAGGCACAACCACCCCTTGACCTAGTTTAAAACACCAAGGACAGTGACCTAACGTTAATACGTCTAAAAGAGGCATTTTTGCGACTTGACCTAGTTTACAATAACGGGCAAAAAGAGGGCGAAAATAAAAAGTATCTCATCCAGCATCCCCGCAATATACAAATTATGAAAAAGGAGGTCGGCGGTGGCCTGTAAGGAGGGCAGAGGAAATTAACTTCCAAGGACAAGTGTAAACAAAAATACACTGCACAGTGCTGTATAAAGGAGGGGAGACTTGATCTAGTTTACAATAAGGGGCAAATAGAGGGCGAAAAAATACATATCAAAAACGTTTATTATAGTGACCAATCAGCACAGTGACCTAATCAATGAACCGTTTTCAATACCACGCTTCACTTAAAACAATTGAATTTTGAACTTATATACATGACCACTGCATTCTGTATATTCTGAATTCACTTTCTGTAGCAGCGTTTCTTTTATCAAATAACTTCATACTTGTGTTGACGATGTTCTTCTGTCCATGAGGAAGCAGCAGCATACACTAACTGGCGGCTTTGTGTCAATGAGGAAACAGCAGCATACACTAACTGACGGCTTTGTGTCCCTGAGGAAACAGCAGCATACACTAACTGACGGCTTTGTGTCCCTGAGGAAACAGCAGCATACACTAACTGACGGCTTTGTGTCCACGAGGAAACAGCAGCATACACTAACTGACGGCTTTGTGTCCACGAGGAAACAGCAGCATACACTAACTGACGGCTTTGTGTCCCTGAGTAAACAGCAGCATACACTAACTGACGACTTTGTGTCCATGAGGAAACAGCAGCATACACTAACTGACGGCTTTGTGTCCACGAGGAAACAGCAGCATACACTAACTGACGGCTTTGTGTCCATGAGGAAACAGCAGCATACACTAACTGACGGCTTTGTGTCCATGAGGAAACAGCAGCATACACTAACTGACGGCTTTGTGTCAATGAGGAAGCAGCAGCATACACTAACTGGCGGCTTTGTGTCAATGAGGAAACAGCAGCATACACTAACTGACGGCTTTGTGTCCCTGAGGAAACAGCAGCATACACTAACTGACGGCTTTGTGTCCCTGAGGAAACAGCAGCATACACTAACTGACGGCTTTGTGTCCATGAGGAAACAGCAGCATACACTAACTGACGGCTTTGTGTCCATGAGGAAACAGCAGCATACACTAACTGACGGCTTTGTGTCAATGAGGAAACAGCAGCATACACTAACTGACGACTTTGTGTCCACGAGGAAACAGCAGCATACACTAACTGACGGCTTTGTGTCCATGGGGAAAAAGCAGCATACACTAACTGACGGCTTTGTGTCCATGAGGAAACAGCAGCATACACTAACTGACAACTTTGTGTCCATGAGGAAACAGCAGCATACACTAACTGACGGCTTTGTGTCCATGAGGAAACAGCAGCATACACTAACTGACGGCTTTGTGTCCATGAGGAAACAGCAGCATACACTAACTGACGGCTTTGTGTCCATGAGGAAACAGCAGCATACACTAACCGACGGCTTTGTGTCCATGAGGAAACAGCAGCATACACTAACCGACGGCTTTGTGATGATGAGGAAACAGCAGCATACACTAACCGACGGCTTTGTGATCATGAGGAAACAGCAGCATACACTAACCGACGGCTTTGTGTCCCTGAGGAAACAGCAGCATACACTTACTGGTGGCTTTGTGTCCATGAGGAAACAGCAGCATACACTAACCGACGGCTTTGTGATCATGAGGAAACAGCAGCATACACTAACCGACGGCTTTGTGTCCATGAGGAAACAGCAGCATACACTAACCGACGGCTTTGTGATCATGAGGAAACAGCAGCATACACTAACCGACGGCTTTGTGATCATGAGGAAACAGCAGCATACACTAACCGACGGCTTTGTGTCCATGAGGAAACAGCAGCATACACTAACCGACGGCTTTGTGATCATGAGGAAACAGCAGCATACACTAACCGACGGCTTTGTGATCATGAGGAAACAGCAGCATACACTAACCGACGGCTTTGTGTCCATGAGGAAACAGCAGCATACACTAACCGACGGCTTTGTGATCATGAGGAAACAGCAGCATACACTAACTGGCGGCTTTGTGTTCATGTGGAAACAGCAGCATGCACTAACTGGCGGCTTTGTGTTCATGAGGAAACAACAGCATACACTTACTGACCGCTTTGTGTTCATGTGGAAACAGCAGCATACACTAACTGGCGGCTTTGTGTTCATGAGGAAACAGCAGCATACACTAACCGACGGCTTTGTGATCATGAGGAAACAGCAGCATACACTAACTGGCGGCTTTGTGATCATGAGAAAACAGCAGCATACACTAACCGACGGCTTTGTGATCATGAGGAAACAGCAGCATACACTAACTGACGGCTTTGTGTTCATGTTGAAACAGCAGCATACACTAACTGGTGGCTTTGTGTTCATGTGGAAACAGCAGCATACACTAACTGGCGGCTTTGTGTTCATGTGGAAACAGCAGCATACACTTACTGACGGCTTTGTGTCCATGAGGAAACAGCAGCATACACTAACTGGCGGCTTTGTGTTCATGTGGAAACAGCAACATACACTAACTGGCGGCTTTGTATTTAACTTAATTAGAGTACCGGGATAATATATCCCATATTCTGGTAAGATGCACCTTCAAATTACATGGCCACGAACAATTTTATATAAAACGTTGACATCAATTATATACGTATTATGTTCAAATTAATACAAATTATTTACACGATCATTCTCAAATTATGGACCAATTACTTGTCACAGTTAAATAAGGGCCTTCAATAATTGCGTTCGTAAATGAAAGTGTCATTACATTTTTGTAATTAGTAGCTATCGTTTATACTATATAAAAAAATACTTCCAGACATGTGTCCGCTCAGCCGTCTGTACAATGGATATCATGAATATCATTGAGTTTCTTAGATTCAAATGTCGAAGCACTGACAAACATCTGCTAAAACATGACCGTCGGTAGAAGTCGAAATTATTTCCATTATTTCCAAAAGCTACAAATGATACAGGTTCAGAAACACGTTTGCAGGTGTATATGTACTCGTTAAGCCCAATATAGGTTGCTTTAAGTTGTTTTGTTCAACTGTTTGCCGTAAAATGCTTTCTTTTAATTAGACATTGCATTTGTGTCACCGCAGCAGCAGCAGCAGCAGCAAGCAGCAGCAGCAGCAGCAAGCAGCAGCAGCAGCAAGCAGCAGCAGCAGCAGAAGCAGCAGCAGCAGTTCGTTCGTTCGTTCGTTCAGCAGCAGCAGAACGAACGAACGAACGAACGAACGAACGAACGAACGAACGAACGAACGAACGAACGAACGAACGAACGAACGAACGAACGAACGAACGAACGAACGAACGAACGAACGAACGAACGAACGAACTTTGTCGTAATAACTATTATTACTTATGAGTGTCTGGCTAACCTTTATGAATGTATTACAGTTTCACAAAATAATTGATGCTTTATGCAATGCCATGTTTTTGTGTATTTTAGTTTGATCTCTCAATAATTATGTTGTTAATCATTGTTTGCTATGTTACTTTTTTCTTTTCTTTACATTCTTTTAAGTTTTAAGTATTAAAGGCCTTGTTGAAAATAAGATATGTATGTATTCGTCTATGTATATGTATACTTATGTCTTTACTTGTCACCTTCGCAAAATAAATATTTTATTATTATTATTATTATGCATTAACTGAAGGCTTTATATTTAACTTAGTTTGAGTTAAAGAACACTATCCAGATAGCATACCCCTAGTCTACTAAGATGTACATTTCTTATGATATAGGGTGATGAAAAATGTATCTATGTATTCGTGTATAAAACGTTGACCTTTCAACTATACGTATAGTATGTTCAAATAAAACTAAATCATTTACATGCTCTAAATCGATCAATATTAGTGCATAGCTAGTTTGCGATAGAAACAAAATCGAATAAACGAAATATATCTACCTAATACACACTGAAATTTCAGCAACATCAGAAGTGAATTAAAAAAGTTCTGTTCATAAGTTCTATGTAACATATTTGTAATTTTGTATGAAAAATCAAGTTAGAAGACTTGATACGTATTTGCAACCTACTTAATTTAACACATGCGAGACCCGTCTGTGAATATGACGAAGTACATGATTGTTTTCCATCGCAAACTAGCTTTATCAATTGAACAGAACAATTCACCATTTACCAATGCAAGAGAATAATGTACAATAGGTCGAATCACATACTGAAATAAATCGACATTCTTGCAAAATCATTTAATTTGTACCAAGTTTTTAATAATTCACTTCCTTCTCAAACAAGGTGTGACTGCAATGGATTTATAACCACAGTTCATTGAAGACGTATTGAATTATGCATACTTTTTAACCAGAATAATTACAATTCCCATGCCTCATATCATATAACCAAAGATATTTTAAAATGTGTCAATTGGTTTTCTCCTCATTCAATTTGTACTACACTACCCTTTGATATTTGTCTGATGTATAATGTATTATGTTATATCCGGTACAATATCACGCCAAGTTGTTTGATATTTGTCTGATGTATAATGTATTATGTTATATCCGGTACAATATCACGCCAAGTTATTTGATATTTGTCTGATGTATAATGTATTATGTTATATCCGGTACAATATCACGCCAAGTTGTTTGATATTTGTCTGATGTATAATGTATTATATTATATCCGGTACAATATCACGCCAAGTTGTTTGATATTTGTCTGATGTATAATGTATTATGTTATATCCGGTACAATATCACGCCAAGTTGTTTGATATTTGTCTGATGTATAATGTATTATGTTATATCCGGTACAATATCACGCCAAGTTATTTGATATTTGTCTGATGTATAATGTATTATATTATATCCGGTACAATATCACGCCAAGTTGTTTGATATTTGTCTGATGTATAATGTATTATATTATATCCGGTACAATATTATATCACGCCAAGTTGTTTTATATGTGTCTGATGTATTATGTATTATGTTATATCCGGTACAATATCACGCCAAGTTGTTTGATATTTGTCTGATGTATAATGTATTATGTTATATCCGGTACAATATCACGCCAAGTTGTTTAACTATCGACAATTGGTGATGAAATTAATGGATATGCTGCATGGGCGGATCCAGGAATTTCGGTTAGAGGGGACGTAAGAAATTTGCTGGAGTCCATGGCAAAAGCCTGCATGGGCGTAGAAGGGTCTTTAACATAACAATACATTATTCATGGAAGCGTATTTTGATTATATCTGTATAACAGTAATAACAACTGAGTTTATGGTTCTCTGGCAATTTAATTATTATGCGGTAACTGGAAGTTGGTCAATTGAAGTAGGGGTACCGGGGGCATGCTCCCCGGGAAATTTTTCTAAGCAATGGATTCAACTGGTGCATTCTGGGCGTTCTGAGAAACCTTATTTCGTATTTAACAGGACACTTTTTATTGTTAAATACAGAAAATTGAAACCATTGGATTAATCCTAATGAAGTGTCACAATTGCCCCAATTTTGAGATTGAACGCTAATGTGAAGACGTTCGTATTAAACAATTTCTGTTGACAAATTTTTATAGATTCCAGTTAATTTGCGAGCGAAGCGAGCACAAAATTTGATGTTATCTGCACTGAATTAGAGTTTTACAAAAACTCGCTTTACAAAATTAATGATATTTAGAATCTTATTGGAAAAGTAGGGGTCCGGCCCGGGAGGCATGCTCCCACGGGAAAATTTTCGAAACGAGGGATGAGATACCTTAGTTGCAAGTAAATAGCTGTTCTACAAAACCAGGCTAATTTAAGCCTTCAAAGTTAACAGTGTTTCATTCATTGCGGAGTGATCGAGTACATAGGCGTACTTGTAGCATAAATGTTTGGTGATGTGGATGTATGGTTCTATGTCTTACTCTTGTGTGAGTGGCCAGGCGCTGTCGCCATAGCTGCTTTGCTTTGGATTGTCTTTTTGCACTTAATGTGAAGGGGTTTAAATTATAAGGGGTATTTAACATGAAAATTAGTGTCGCAATAGCAATTTCGAAACTGGTGCAAACTTTGTTTCGCAATTTCTTTCGCAAATGCAAAACTCTTTCAACGGGTATCCCCCCCCCCCTTCTTTTATAGATTAAAGTTGTTTTTGCGAGCGGAGCGAGCTCGAAAATTTCACATTTTAACATGTTTTCACAAAGAATTTAAGGTAAATTACATATAATTAAACTATTTAAGACAAATAAAAATCGTTACTTACGCGATTTTAGAGGGGCGTTCGCCGGGTCCGCCCCCCTTGGATCCGCCTATGTGCTGATAAGGGCACCCTCCCTCTATCGAAAATCGTTAGACGCATAGGCATTTATTGACTGATAATACTTATGTTACTATATATAGTAACAAATTTGCCTTCGAAAAATAGCATTATCGGCCTTTCAAAAGTATTATCAGCTTTTTGCCCCGCCGCCACGCGCCCCCGGGGCGATTATCACTGATAATAGCCCTTGGAAAACGTTCACGCGCAACGTTACGTCATTTTAGCGTCGGCCGCTGAGCGTAGGCCTATTTCTACCAGAATCACTTGCAACCACGGTTGATGGCGTTGGACAAGCAGAATAGCACACTTAAAATATATTTTGTATCAACTTTCGATGGAATATACATGACCTATGTACTAGACCTTTAATTTATGATCAAAACAACGAGTTTCCTAGACGAGATCAATATTTTTGTATTCTTCCGAAAATGTGAAAAACACTTTTTTTCAGAATTTTGCATTAAAATAAACATCAGCTTGTAGCAAATTATCTAATTAAGAAAATGAATACCCACATGATATGTTTCCGTTCAATAATAAAAAAGTTACGAGCATTTTAGTGTTAGATCTACAGCTCTTGTAAATGTGCACTGCGCGCCTAGATCCAAGTTTGACACGATAATTCTCTACAATAGCAACTGATCTACCAATTACTGAACACGTTACGTTTTTTTAATGTGTTGTTTTAATGAAAAAGCTGCAACATAAATATTATACAGAACAATAGATGGCTTAGCAGTGCCTTTGAGTGATAATCGCCCCGGTAGGTCTGTGATAATTGCCCTCGGGCTAAAGCCCTCGGGCAATTATCAGCCTACCGGGGCGATTATCACTCAAATGCACTGCCCAGCCATGTATTATTCTATAAATCTGCGAGGGTAAAATCGAGTACATCATGATTATTTCATCGAGATTGATTTCAATGCCATTTACGTAAGTGAATTGATTTTTAGCTAAATTATTGCAAAATTAATTGAAACTTACTGTTTTTTCTTTATTCTATTTGATACCATATGTAGGGTCTTACGATGGAAACATTCCCAACGCAATAAACATTTATAATTTCACAATTAGTATACTAGTATCACAATCACAAATCAGGAATAAATCCAATGCAAAACGAATTGGATAATTACATAATGACCAGTATCAACATTTAAGTTGACATAAACGATGATTTTACAGGAAGGTAAATATATTACGACAGACATAAAATGATTACACGACAAGGTTCAAATAACTTCATAGAAGTAAAAGTCACTAGGAAAATACTGGAAATTAAAAAAAACTAGTGTTTTATTAAAACATTCTGTACAACAACCTACATAAGTTAATGCTACCGAACAAGAAAGAACCAGCATGTCACATTACAATGACGGCTCACAAAGCAACAATTCACAGACACTCAATGGAAACATTAGTTAAAACGGAAACATTGACCACTGATACTCCCTTGGTTATCTATAAAATGTATCAAGTTAATAGAAATAAGACAGTATGTATTAAAATGTCAACAATAAATAACCTAGCTGAATAATGTCATTGTAGTTGTATTTTATCGGGTGTGGATCGATTTAACGAAAACTGCACTTACACTGCTTGTACACTTGATACGACCTAAACTATGCTGGAGTTCCTCATTGAACCAAGGCATCTGTTTATATCATATCCTGAGTTCCTCATTGAACCAAGGCATTTGTTTATATCATATCCTGAGTTCCTCATTGAACCAAGGCATTTGTTTATATCATATCCTGAGTTCCTCATTGAACCAAGGCATTTGTTTATATCATATCCTGAGTTCCTCATTGAACCAAGGCATCTGTTTATATCATATCCTGTAATATCGAGCTTTATATGGCCGTGCTTACATTGTATCAATTCACATCTGTATACAATAAATATGTTTGTGTATGTTTTATTTGTTTGTTCTCTGTTATTTTATCGAGACAAGCGGATTTCGACGCAATATATATTAAGTACAAGTGCACCAAACAAAATGACCTGATGAAGTCAGACCATTCTATCTATAGTCACGTTTGACATGATTAAAGTGTCACATATGGTCGAACGCTTGTTTTTCATTTGCAATACTATGTGTTTATAGTATGTTTTATTACTTAATAAAATATGCGCTACGACCACATGTGACTGAAGAACAGATGCAGGCAATATACAAACACAAAATATTATTTATCCGACTTGATGTTTTAAATATTTAGATTATACTATCATCATGCGATATTATTTAAAACGGTTGTTCAAATGCGTAAACCAATTTTACCAAGACCTCCTTCAATAAAAGTGCCGTCTATTACCTCAAGCTAAAAAATCAAAATAAGTATGATTCTATAAATATTGGACTCGGTTCAGAAAATATTAAAACATGTTGAAATAGTGTCGTTGTCAGTACTTTTAAAGTTATTTAGTCAACGCTTACATGAGTTTCTATTGATATTGAATTTATTAAACGGCAGATCCTCGTATTTTATCACTTTAATCCATAGAGAAGAGAATAGAGTCAGTAATACGGTTAAAATAAATAAGCAAATACAATACTGCAGCACTGTATTTCAATTACCGTGACAGTGTTGCATAATTATTGGAGCTAAACGGGTATATTTGAATCGTAATCACCTGGTTTTATTCTATGAATCCTGTCTATATATGTTTATTTTTGTCAGCGCGTATGAATACATAAAAAGTGACCAGTCGCCCCATTAGTATAGCTATTACACTAGTGAGTAGTGTAAATGAACCTTTAACATTATAAAACAGTTCCTAAGTATGTTAAAGTTTAAACTATCACTTATGTGAGTGTGGGGAGCGGTGGCCTAGAGGTAGGGTGCGCGCTTCGGGATCGAGAGGTCCCGGGTTCGATCCCCCTCTGGACCACTGGTTAAAATCTTTGAGCAAGACCCACAGCTCCACTCCACCATGGTGTAAAATGGTACCTGTGAGGGCAGTGTCTATTCCTGGGCGCCGCAGATCAATGTTGGCTGCCACACCACAGGAGAGAAATAGTCTCCCCAGGGAGACACGAGTGAAGGTTTCCATATGTAGCCCAATGACCAGGGGAGTTAAAAGGTGCTTGAGCGGCCTAACAGCTGAAAAGACCCCTAGAAAATTGGTAACTTAACTTTTTTTTTTTCTTATGTGTTTCCCTGATATGAAAATGGTAATAAAACAAGTTCAATACTCAAGTAGAACCCCGCTAATCAGACCACCATCCGTTCTTTATAAAAGTGGTCTTATTAGCGGGGTGGTCTCATTAGCGGGGAAGACCACTTTGGGTATTTATCAGTGGGATATTTATGTCTGTAAGTCGTGATATAATAAAGTATAAGTGTGGTAAAATTTATTTTTTGTTCTTTTATTTTGAATGTTTAATGTATCAATGAAATTAACAATGATCAAGTTGTGCTTATAAATTCTTACACAGCAGAGATGAAATCATCCTTTCTTTTGGTCTGATATAATATATTATTAAAAGTATAAGTTTGTTGTGTTTAGTATTTTTGTTTTAAATAGTTTGAGGTTCAAAACTTCAAAAATTTAAACTGAATGATAAACCATGATATGTGGGAATAAATAATACACTAATACCATTTGAATTGATGCTAATTGAAATCAACATGTTATTCTTAAAGTATGTTGTGTTGTTTGAAAGGGTCAATATGAATAACTTTCGAAACTTAGATTTAGTGCTATCCGAATACTACTCAATTTGAGATAACGATTCATCTTCAATGGCTAAATGACTTGTATACTCGTAGCTTATTTCAGGTGAACAAAATGAAACAATTTATACTCAAATCACCTAGAATTAAACATCATACACGCTGAATTAAGTTTCATTCAATATCTTCACTCATCTTTTGTTCCCATCTCGTGAGGATTCGTAAATAATAAGCCTGTGCCAATGGCCGACATGTACAAATAAACAATTAAAAGTTCTGTATTACGGCAATTAAAAGATTAGCACAACATCTTGTAGACTTTAATTATCCCTCCAATTGGATTAACGTTGCGTTGCCCTAAGGTATTGAAAAAGGTGATGATAATACAATGATGTCATATTTTGGGTAATATACAGAGGTGTTGACAGTTTGTCTCGGCGGCGATTATGTAAACAATGAGAGGTGTTTTAAGAGGTGTGATTACCAGTGATCGTAATTTGGGGTTCAAATCTGCACAACTTGACCATTTGGTCGGCAAAAAGTGGTCGCATTACGGAATAGCGGAGTGGTCGTAATTTCGGGATTAACGACCATTAGACAAAGAAGGAAAAAATCCGTCCTTTTAAAAAATGCCCATATAAGCGGGTTGGTCGTTATTTCGGGGTGGTCGTAAGGTGGAGTTCTACTTTAAAATCATTCAAAATATACTAAATAGCATTCAAATGCATAGAAAACAAGAAGGGTGATAATGATTCCCCTTGTCTAACCCAAAGAAACATGAACAATTTACATTACTTACAGTGTTATTTCCCCTTATTTCAAATTTAAGAAGTTCGTACCAAATAATATCCCTTATCATAAAGTCAAATGCTTTTGTAAAATCCATAAACACTGCATGTAGCTGTTATAATATTCTGTAAAAAAGGGTATTTGTTGTTCCATGGAGCACAAACATTTTATCAACACCACCTATATTTCTTCTAAAACCAGCTTGAGCTTCTATATAGACAGTGTATTGTTCAGTCCCAAACTTTAACCTATTATTTATTGTTTTTGTAAACAGCTTATCAAAAGTACTCAGCAATGTTATCCCTCTGTAATTATTTGCATCATTTATGTAATATTACCTTCTTATGTAAAGGCACTAAGACGCCTTCAGACTAAGTCTCGGGAAAACAACCATGCTGAAACAACTAATTACACGAAACACATATAACATTTATAAAACAATCACTATTTATACCATATTTAAAACTGTCATTTAATACATTAACTGGTCCAGCTTACTTACCATTGTTTAAATTCTTACAAACTTTAAGTATTTCAGTTCACTAAACAAAATATCTAACATACTATTTAAATAGCTATCATTGAAGTATACAATACCCTCATCGGGTTAATAAAAAACGAGAACTAGGGTCATTGATAAAAAATATTTACTTGACAATTTGAATTTATTATTATTGATTACTGAACCTTTCAACATTTTCCAATACAGCTTAGCATTTGATAACTTGGCATTTTCTAATGATGCACATACGTTTGTTAATGCATACATCATCTCATCAGAACATTTAAAGTTTGGCTGGATTGGGAGCAAGCTTCATATTCCCCAATCATACCAGTATATAGTTACTTGCTTATTAATTGTATTTAGCAAAGGAGTTAATGAGCGTATTATGGTTTGTTTCGTGACATTTATGACTGTAGCTAAAGCACCTAACCACTTCGCATGTATCATGCCAAATTGCATGAGAGTAGGAATTCATGCTGATGCCAATTATTTGCAAAGTCTTAAACTACGAGAAGATATTATATTGAACTGTACGTATTTTTGTTGTTCGTTTGATGCATATGCAAAACAAATGTATAACAACAGATGTTTGGTAACCACGTATGCCCGCCCCAATGGCAGCCTTATGATCAAAAATGGTAAAGGTCACAGTCACCTCAACCTTTTACTTACTGAACTTAAAGCAATAGGGGTTATCTGCTGTTGCTAGCCAACATCCTTGTAAAGCGTTCTTGGGTTATTGAACGGAAACACAATATACCCCCTCATCAAAGATAGGGCAAGCATAATTATAATAGAATTTAGCAGAGGTACGACACCTGTTAACATCCGACCATTAGTGCGTATTATTATAAGAAAATTAGTATAAGTCATTAATGTCGGTCGTAAAACAGGTTCTGCAACTTACCTTTATACATAAATCACATGACTTATCTCGTATCATGAGGATAAAATATATCTTTAAATAGATGGATAATTGTATTGTTCGGTAATAGTTATACCTCTTTAACAAATGCAATATGCCCATTGGGAGCTTGCAACTGTGAAGACAGACATGCACCTTGAGTGATTGCAACGGTAAGTCACTATAGCTAGTTTGCGATAGAAAAAAAACGTGTTTTTTTAATATTTCTCTGTAATTACTACACCTACCAGTAGGCAATTTTGCACGAATAAATGAAATAATTATATCTACCTAATACACACTGAAATTTCAGCAACATCAGAAATGAATTAAAAAAGTTTTGTTCATAAGTTCTATGTAACATATTTGAAATTTTGTATGAAAAATCAAGTTAGAAGACTGGATACATGCAACAGCCAATTTTACGGTCACGTGATACGCATAACGGTATATTTACATGTTTGCAACCTACTTAATTTAACACATGCGAGGCCTGTCTGTGAATATGACGAAGTACAAGTTATTTATAGGCAACATACCTAAATAAACCGATTAACAAGGGCCTCCTAAGTCTTGTCCTCAATCCCGCCGATCACGGATTTTAACGGTTAAATAATTGATAGTAAATCATCAATGGAATACCAGATTACATCCCGGCGTTAAACTCTAAATACGCATGTAATTTCAATATGTTATAAAGAATAAATGTATTTTAATTGGTGACAAAAAATTATGAAATTCAGAATGGGAGTAGGTACGAAGTTATTGTCGTTATCTGTAATTTTTTACCAAAATCTGTTGAATCGATTTTCAGAATTCTTTAAAAAACACGATTTTTTCTATAGCAAACTAGCTTTACCATCTTTTTTAAATAAGTTACTTTTTACACCCAAACCCTTTCGCGGATAAGTTGATAGAAGTTGATTAGCATAAATATCATTCCTATTCCCAGATCTGCCGGGTTGAATCTTGCATTTTTACAAAGATTTGTCTGTAAATAGTATTTCATCTTGCATAAAGATAATCCAATCATTTCCTTCAATAATCGCGGCACTACCCACATACTCCGACGATTCTTCTTGTTAACAATATAGTGGTAATCATTCAAATGGCCTTCAGACAATCGACTGACGTTAAAATGTGCCATCATTGTTTATTTATAACATACTGTAGTGGCAGTTTGGTCTTTTAAAGTTAGAAAACATGTCATAATATGCAAACAGTGAAAGTTAGAGGACTGCTTCAGTATGAGTCTAGAGCTGTTGTAGTGTAGTTTAACTAGCTTCGGAACTGTACGTATACCCACTGTATTCAAATGAGGTGACAAAAGTGATCAACGATGTGGTATGCATTCATAGTCGAAGTAAATACCTCGATTTATGAACACTTATGTTGCAATATTATACATTCAATTAATGTAGGTATATTTGAACAGTACTCGATATACGATAAGACGAATACTAGCGTAGCAATAAGTTAGAAAATAGTACTTTTACATCATTTCTTTATTCTACTGGATGTGTGTATGTCGATACTATACGCTATGAGCGTGTGCGTGTCGGTGGTACCCTGTTGATTACTTGTCTTATATAAGGATCGGTGGCCTAGAGGTAGGGCACGCGCTTCGGAATCGAGAGGTTCCGGGTTCAACCCCGATGGACCACTGGTCAATTTCTATGAGTAAGACCCACATGCTCCACTCCACCATGGTGTACAATGGTACATAGCCCAAAGACAAGGGGAAGTTTTAAAATGTCAAAGGGTGCTTAAGCGGCCTATTAGCTGAAACGAGCCCTAGAAAATTGGTAACTTTTCACTATTATGTGATGAGTTTTATGTTTCTGTGCTCGGCTGGTTAAGTTGAGTGTATTCTTTCTTCACACTCCTTCATTTATGAGACTGTGTTCGGGTATATATCTAGTCTATTAGCAAAGTATGTACATCTACCATTTCAAAGGCGTATAGCTAGTTTGCGATAGAAAAAAATCGTGTTTTTAAACATTTCTCTGTAATAACTACACCTACAAGTATGAAATTTTGCACGAATAAATGAAATATATCTACCTAATACACACTAAAATTTCAGCAACATCAGAAATGAGTTTAACAAGTTTTGTTCACAAGTTCTATGTAAACGTTTTGTAGTTTTGTATGAAATATCAAGTTAGAAGATTTGATACTTGCAACAGCCAATGCAACGCATAATGGTATATTTACATTGTACGCATTTGCAACCTACTGAATTTAACACATGCGAGGCCAGTCTGTGAATATGACGAAGTACATTGTTATTACTGTACATTGTTTACAAGCGACACACCAAAATAATCCGAATCACAAGGGCCTCCTAAGTCTTGTCTTTGTAACAGCAATCTCAATCCAGCCGATCACGGATTGTAACGGTTAAATAATTGATAGTAAATCATCAATGGAATACCCATCGTCGGATACCCACGGTACACATTACGTACAACTTCATCTGGTACCGTGGGTTTTTTGACTGCCGAATTCTCGTTTCACAGCTCAAAGGGAAATAACTCTTCAAACCCTGTGTCCAATGAAATCGCTCCTTACAAACAGAATACTCTTCAATCGGAGATTTAACCTTGCGTCATGAGGGGGGGGGGGTGGTTGGTCACTTTAAATAAAAAAAATTTCAGTCGAAATCAAAATGGCCGCCATTTCGGAGAATGATACAAAGGCCGAATGTAACATGTTATTTCATTGGCTGAGCTTCCAAAGTGGAAATCCTTTGGAAACCAATAAAATTGCACCATTTATCTATAACGTTTACGATATTTTGTTTTTTGCTAGCCAAATAACCCACGGTCGATGTATGAGTATAACGTAATGCAATCGAACGTGGGTATCCGACGATGTGGAATACCATATTACCTCCCTGCGTTAAACTGTAAATACGCATGTAATTTCAATATGAAATAAAGAACAAGCGTATTTTAATTGGTGACTAACAATTGTAAAATTCAAAATGGGAGTAGGTAGGAAGTTATTGTAGTTCTGTGTAATTTTTTACCAAATCTGATGAATAGATTTTCAGAAATCTTTAAAAAACACGATTTTTTTTCTATCGCAAACTAGCCATAACTCTTAATTCGATAACCAATAATTTTTAGTATAATTATAAACATGTATCGTTATATTCTTTGTACATATTGGGACTATTGTTATGTTACTGTGTTCACATTGTTTAATGTGTGCTCTTCTAATTGTTGTTCATAACATAAATATCAGTTATGAGTTTTATGTGAGAAACAACAATAAATTGCCTACTTTATAGTTGAGGCCTCTGACATTTGGGAAAGTGGTTTTGCAAACAAACATTGAAACACAAAAGCACAAATAATTTAAGCACATGACATACATGATCACTAAATGTATTGTATGATTGCGAGGTGCAGACGACAACTAAATCGGATGTTTGATAGACGTTTGCCCGAGACAATCCGAATAGTATTCCAATTAATAGATCTTTGTATTGTTTGTTTGAAATACCTCAAGTGAAATATACTCACTTATTAATAAAGATTAGTCAAATTGTCACCATACTAATACATTTTGTACTTTCCCTATGTTAAACATTCAAAACCGAATTGTGAGTGGGTTACATACCTTGGGCGGTCACTCAGCAAAATCCATGTTCATACATGTACATATTGCTGCAAAACTCCTACTACGTTATATAATTAAGCATTTGTTTTATAGCAATTAACAAAATGGAGCGCACTAAATAGATATAAAGTTATACAAGTGATGCCTTTGTGTGAACAATGTACGAGTTACAAGAAAATAATGCAATACAAGTGAGACTAGTGAAAAACAATGATCGTTTATACAACCCGTAAATAACGTAGCAGTAATCCTCCTACATTCATCTATAGAAGAGTTTGATTTGTTAATTGACAGGAACTATAAACCGTTCAACATGGCATTGTACCATTGTAGGAAGACATTTATAACTCGGTGTGTTAAACATATACGTGAAAGCTGTCAGTGCATTTATCCCGAGCATTTCAACAAACATACACTAACAAATCAGACATGGATATCTTTCACCATGAGTAGCAGAGCAGGAGAGACAAAACGTCATACATTACCACAAACCACAAGGAAGGACTGATTTAAACAGGAAAAGTGTAAACATAGTGCTACTACAATTATTTTACAACCTTCATCAACAATTTAGTACTACAGTCATTTCATCAAGACCTTCAATCAAAGTATAAACATATTAATACATACAATGTACATGAATGAATGAAATGGAATAATTACCACAAATTATGATTACCACGTACCTGTTACTACCTAAGATATTAAGATATGCTTATATCATAGGTTGTCGCCACATCTGAATGTGTATCGCGGGTCACATTTCATCAACCTTAATATTTCACAATCATGACAACATGGTGTACAATTAATAATGAATGAACAATATTATTAGTTTGTTGTGCATTTGTTAAACTGGCACCAACACTTGAAGATTATGCCACTGAGTGTAAAAGTTATAAATTGTCTTAAATTGATATTAGGTTAAGGAGAAAGTCCAAGTAACTGTCCATTCCTGAGAAATAATGGAGACGAGGCCCCGAAGGAGCCGAGTATTCATTATTTCTCAGAAATGGACAGATACGCGGATTTTCTCTGACTTAAAATACACCAATTGTGTCAAATGTAAATTTGATGTTCTGTAAAGATGCTGTAAATATCCAAATTGAAAGAAAATGCATTTTTCCAAAAAAAAAAATCACCCCTTATGTACCTCTTATAAATACAAGATTAAAAATATAAACATGTCTGAGCGAGAAGATCATGCTTTTTTCATGAAACCAGTGAACTAATACAATAACTCTCCATTACTTAAATAATGGTGTGTAGTCCATCTAAACACATGTTGTGAGTTATGTGTTACACGACCATGCAATGGTCATTTACTCAGTGTCACTTGTTATAACACGGTGGACATTATAAAAAATGTTAATGTTTCAGTCAGAGGATATATTTCCGTGCTTAAACTATACATGGATATTTATAATTGATATGCAACTTGATGGATATAACTACAATGTTATAACATGTTTTTATTAAGCCTAGTGCTGTATTTGCGCAGTCATTTATTAGTAAATGAAAGTATGTCATAATGAAAGTATTAATTAATGTACTCAAAAATTGGTATATATGTTCTGCGCATTATAAGAATTAGGTGCAATTCTAGAATCGTCTTGTGCGTTTTGGGAATTCCGATAACGTCCGCACATTCTAGAATTGCGCTGCGCGATTCTAGAATAGCGCAGGCAGGATTTGAAGCAGTTATCATTGAACTTTATATCTGCGCGTTATGAGAATAATACGGACAATTTGAGAATGTGATTGTGGTCGTAGAGTTCTACATAACAATGTGTTAGTTAAATAGAGAGAGAATGTGGACTCCTTCATTTTTAAAATGTATTGAAAATTAGGTACGCATCATTCTATGCATGCTGTATGATTACATGTGTTTGCAACCTAACATATTAGCCTAAATTCTATTAAACAGTTTACAGATTTCCCGAGTGCTCTACGATATTTTACGACACATTTCGCAAAATTGCACTCTTCTAAGGTTCGTATGGTGTGACCGGTATATTAGCGGTTACATAAATTAAACATGTATTAAAGTGTCTAACAGTGTGAATTTGAAAGTCTAGTGGTCTTAACCTGAGATTTTTTTGTTTAATATATAGAAATGAAGTAAATAGTATCAGACGCATGGCTAGCCGTTTTGTTGTTGATTAACAATTGAACTATAAGTTCGGGGACATGCTCCTTCGGAAAACTTTGGGTCTGATCTGGTGTGTTTGGGGCGTATTATAGACGTTACGCACGATATTGCGAGAAATGTCGAAAATACGCGAGTAGCACACGCATGAAATGTAGTAGTACGCCTATTATTGAGAATACTTAAATAAATAAGATACCAAACTATTCAGAAACGAAAATGCAATACATATAATGCATTCAAACGTGATCAATTAATTACACTAGCCGTAATTATTAAGCTTTAGTTGACGCGCGGATAGTAAAATATGATGTCCCAACGTAACATGATTTCCTTGCGTAATGAACAAAATATAGTACATCTTTTTTATTCTTCCGTCAAATTAACCTAAATTTCGCCATAATACTGGAAGGAAATGAGGTTATACGTATATGAAATCAGAAATGACAAAAAATAAGGGCGTGTTCCGGTTATATATAGATTTGTGTGATGATGCGTAAAATGTCCCATTTGATATTTTCATAAGAAAAAAGGTCGACTGGTAGTGCAAGAAGTTGTTTCAGTAAGAAATCATGACAGAGAAATGTTTTAAATAATTTTCATCGGTACTGATAAAGTTGTGCATTTTCAAAGGAAATAGAATACAATTCCATTCTATGTATGAAAACGGTAACTGGAATATGTATGACTCATTTAACGGAGTTTCTGTTGCAGTAAGGTGTGTTGTGATACGTGCAAAACTGTAAAAGTTATAGTTATTGAGCAAGGTCTAGCCACGGTGCAAAACTGACTAAAACGCGATAGTTGACGTTATAATTTGCAAAAGAGCGTTGTATACCATTTTTATATCTAAATTGGTGTCTTGTTTCTAGTGTAATTATCCCGACATCGTACTTTAATTATTATTTAATTACAATATGAATACAGAAGTTGCCGAGGGCATACGAAAAATGCCATATGAAGTTGTATTTGGACAACCACCGAGGACGACCATCTTTCCAGGCGCAACAGCGACCGACTTCATTATCAACGAGGAAGATATGAACCTGAATGACTCTGACGAGACAACAGAACTACAAGTTTCTTCAGATTCAACTGCTCAAAGTCAGGAAGGTGACGCCCCTACACCAAAGCAGCATCAAGCAAAGTGTACACCGGAGAATACAACAGAACCACCGACACCACTACCACGACAGACAGCAAGAACATCTCTCAAAGAACAACCGGAATCATACCACCCTACACCTAAACCGGAAAAAATGAAATAAGATTTTACCCACATGTCACCACCGGCTCAAATAACTCATATTGAAACAGAACTTCCACAACCCGATACCATATTGACCACATCTGTGACAGAGACAGAAAGTAATGCGTTGAAGTTTGAAAATTCCATACTTGGTAATTCAAAAAAGCACAAACAAATACTTGAAGAAACTGATGTTACATACAAAAAGAATGCTGAGACAATGAAAGTTAAGTACGCAAAAAGAAAATTTAAAGAACAACTTCACATACTTTCTCAATTGGAGATACGGTCACTATACGCATTCCAAAAATTGACCGTTCATGTACGGACCAACCAAGGTTACGTACCAAGGTTATATCCATCAGAGGGGACAAAGATAAACTGTACCAACTACAGTGTGTACATGGTGTGCTAGATGGTTGGTACAGAGCGGGTGATATGATGGCGTATGAACAATCATATCATGTTGAATTCGTATGCACTGACAGAATCAGTCTAAGGGAAGCATCAAGCAAAGAAAACCCTAATCAGGTGACCAAGAAGAAGTGTATGTGTAAAAAGCAGTGTTCAAGTTCGTGCTTCTGCAAGAAAAACAACATGAAATGCACCAGTCACTGTCATCCAACGAAAACATGCACGAATGTTGAAACGGAATTGTTAACTAATGACAGATGTTGCATTCGAAACAACATGGAACTGACCGATCAACACATGAATGCCGGACAGCTTATGTTGAATGACCAATTCAAGTTGACAAATGGTTTAAAGGACACGTTAACTTTAAAGTTTGTACATGGCGTTACAACTCCATATATCCAAATCCATCATATAAATGGAAATCATTGGATCGTCTCCGCTCCAAATTCTCCATCAGGACCAATTGAAGTATACGAGAAAACAATGACACTCTTTCCACATGATGTCAAAAGATGTAAGCGATGGGTGAAATATATCATGTGAAAATAGATATAATGCTCAAGTGTTAAACATGCCATCAATCGGATATTTTATTCTGACGGTCTTGTCTACCGAAATCAGCAAAGAAAAAAACCGCCAATGTAAGATTCGCTCAATATTTGGGGATTTCGGACCGGATTACTTTATTGTTAATAGAGTTATCATTGTTTTACCATTCTATACTCAATGTATACTATTTCTTCTATTTTGATATGCATGTACATGTACAATGTTTACATATACAATGCAATAAAAAATAAAAATAAACATACACACATATTTGTTTGATTGACGTATTTTAATTGTGCGTTTTTGACGATGTTTCTGCATTTGCAGCGATTGAGCTTGTAACCATAGCTTTATCATGAGCGATATTGAGTTAGCAGACTAACCCGAATTAACATATACAATAATTTGGCTTCCTAAAAAAGTGATAAGCAAGCAGTACTAACTAGGAATTCTTCAAGCAACAGGCGACTTCTCCATAGTCTAGAGCACATGGCAACAGTCAGTGTCATGAACTAGTTTAGCCAGCTCATCACGGGAACAATAGACGAATCGTCCGGAGGAATATTCAGAACCGTGTCATACCGGTAGGACATTTTACAGGCGCCATACTCAGTTGCTAGGGTAGAGTTATTACAAAGCATTTATGGAAATATCAAACTTACGATCAAATTCTTCACTATTTTTTAAAAGTCTCACTTTGTGTGACAGACCTGGTCCAATCACTATAAAGTATGTTCCATGCTTTACTCAATTACGTGCTCAAACTTCAAAACTTCTATTAACAATTTTAACTAGTAAGCAAGTTTTAGATTTCCGTAAGTGCTTTCATAAACATGTACCCCTGAATGACTGTAGAAACGACAACACATACATATACTTATTCACTAAAGGTAAATACATGTTCATGTCGAATGTCGTACATTGACAACTTCTACTGAGCTGTCCGATAACGCAACATGTTTGTATCGACACTAAATAAAAAAGTACCACAATCACAAACCTTAACAAATATGTCCCTGGTATGTACAATGTTGACACTGACTCAAGGATACTGTTATCCAAGATTCTCACTTTGTCTCGCGCACGAACTATTCTAGAATCGCCCTGCGCGTTTTGAGAATTCCCATATCGCGCAACAGTATTGGAATTCCCAAAACGCGCAGGACGATTCTAGAATGAACCGTATTCTCATAATGCGCATAACATATATACTTGTGAGGGCAGAGTCTATCAGATCGATGTTGGCTGTCACGCCCATAAGAGAGAAATAGTCTCCCCAGTGAGTCTTGAATGTTTCATAAGGTAGACCAATGGCCAGGGGTAGTTAATGTCAAAGGAAGATTGAGCGGCTGAACAGCTGAAAACAGCCCTCGTAAATTGGTAACATAACTTTTTTCTTGATTTCTTTATTTCTTGCGCGCGTATCACCTTAATAACTGTAATTATGCCATGTTTATAGCTATTTAGTAACAGCAGGTTGATTTGAATTTCTAGTTTTGTTGTGGTTTGAGTATTTTTATCTGTGTTTTGTTTTCTTTTTTCTGTGTTCGGTTCTTTCAGTTGAGTGTTGGCTGCCTTTCCTGTGATTTGTATTGCCCTTTTTGTGAACACATACATTTTGTAATGCACCAGTCAGTTGCATCCATTGCCCCAATCTCTGGGTATGGCTGCGATTTTTTACCTTCCAGCTTCCCACGCACTGCCGGGGGAAATGTTGAGAGTTTTTTCCCCGAACCAATTTCTTTGGGACAATATTTAATTGTCAGCTGACCCCGCCTGGACCGTGGAAGGGTTTTGAAAACTTACTGGAAAGTAAATTTCCCGGCCAATCCCTAGGGATTGCGGGCAATGAATGCAACTGACTGGTGCATAATATAGACATTATTTACAATAATTCTCCATTACCTGTAAACACATTTAATAAAACCAACCCTCCATTTTTTTATTTAAAGTTTTCTTAACAATAACTCTCCATTTTTTTGTATACACATTTCATTAAATGTATATACAAAATAATGGAGAGTTATTGTTAAGACAACTCTCCATTCCTGAAAAATAATGGAGAGTTAATGAATGGATTAATCCCCTGGGTGTATTTTAAATACATGGAAATCATCAAGATTAACGCTGCAGATTCTTGCTTGATTAAATCTCATCACGACTCTTAAAGACACGCTTTGAAGATAAACTGATATATACTATTGAGACATATAGTCCAGTTAGGCTATCTTGACAGTGACGTCATCGTTTATATGTACCAAAAAGATTAAAACCATTGCTTTAATAGGTAGAGTTTTGTTAGCTTTCGAACTGTTGGTATAAGCCTTTATATTTGTTTATACACCGTACTAGTGGATTGTTCCAATGCGTCACTGTATTTTTTATCCTAACTGGACTGTATAGTCCGCCGATGATAACGCAAGCCTTGGCTTACAATAAAATATGAAATAAAATGCATTTTCGGTGACCATTTTTGTACACTCTTGTAAGAAATTCTTTTCAATACATTTAATTCTTTCAATCTACACTAAAAACAAGCGACCTGTCGACCTGATTGTGTTGTTTTTAGACATTTTATGAGTTATCTAGAGTTATCGCCGGCGATCTATACGTCTAGACTATCTTTGTAGATGTGATGTACCGTCTATGACGAATTCCATCCTAGACTGTGAATATCAAGATTATAACAATACACTGTTTTCAAAACATTCAAGTTATATAAATACAGTGAAGTTCCGCTAATAAGACCACTGAGATTATTTTGAAATCATGCAGATTTTGGCCAGTTTAAGGTCCAAAAGTATTAAATTTAGAACAAAACAGGTCTGCTTATAAAACCGATTCGCTATTAAGACCACCTTTTTGACTGATATTATTAGCGGAACTTCACTGTATCAGGCTATCGAGAACTTGTATCATAGACAATTCTTTAATATTTGTGTGTCTCATAGACACGTGCAAATAAGTTGCAATAATGCATAATTAGCATTCATCTGTAATTAAGGTACACAGTTTATATATCGATGTAATAAATTACTATGGCTTCATTGCGAAATTCTTTGTTTTTGTCACCAGTGCTACGGTGTGTACAATGTCATCTAGTATGTCATTGATTATATTGACAAAACGTTTTATAATAATAGAAAGCATAATACTAATTACAATAACTATTGTAATTCAGTTTACACTAAATTGCTTCATCAATTTAAATTATTTGTTTCTGGAAGTAGTACATGTTGCTCCTTTTTATCATTAATGTGTAACACAATTAGATGAGAGTTTTAACGAATGGCTAGTATTTACCAATTGTAGTAAGTACATTTAAAGTGCAATAATGTACTTCGTATTAAATAAAAATAATAGAACATCGTACGTTGAAAGCAGCACTCAACTTAAACAGCCAAACACCGAAAACATGAACACATAACGGATAATTTCAATTACATGACACAATGCCATACACATAACTGAACAAAAACAAGAAACTATATTAAATACGAGTATCTATCAAAACAAGAAACCTCAGTAATTGTAGACCAAACATATCAATCACCATTTGGCTTGAAAATTGAACAGTTTCTTGTATTTGTCATACTCGGCTGTCTCTGTTGAATGCTGCCTACACAGATTAATTATCATGTGTGTATCACGCCGTGCAACGGGACTTTGGGTAAACTTGGTCGGATCTTGGCTGCGTTTCATTCAGTCTCATGCAATACCGCTATTCTATAATTTCTTCGTGAATTGAGTCATCCTGTATTTTTCGATTGGGACTTTTAATTATTTCTTTGTTTTATGTGTGGATATAGCTCAGTGTAGTGTAGTTGTGTTGTGCTATTTCTGATTTCTATGCTCGGCTGGTAAGGTTGGGTGCCACACTCCCTGTCAGATATCCTCATACCTTTTTATATTTATTTGATGCTGTTGATATTTGAACCAAAGGACACCTATTTAATATTCCAATGCAACACCAAATAAATACGGCAACATCTGTGAAAATAGAGACACTGTTTATTTTAATAGAAAAGAAAGTATGTGACAAATTGAACTAGGCTTAACGCTTCCAAATTGTACATTGAATAAAATAAGTTTAATCACCTCCTCAACGAAAGTTGGAAAGTTATGTATTTGGAAGTAAGCCCTAGAGTACCGACGTTTGTCGTTTCGACTTACAAAGCTAGAAGTAATTGAAGACATAATTATTGTGATAGATTTAGACAATATGCAAACGCATTGGAATACTTTTAAGGCACTTTGTCTGAAATATTTATCTATCCTGATTTATTCTAAATCTGTAATGTTGGCAATACAACTTCACCGTTTTAAATAAAGTAAAGTTACAACTTCTAGACAGTTGTAGGCCTACGCTCAGTCAACAGCGCATGCAACACACGACTAATAAATCGCAAATGGTCTGATACGCGCGGTGCCAGTGGACGACACTTGTTCTTCTTATGTACCAATTCATACGCATATGAGAAATAGAACAACATGTCTTACTTTTTGTGCATATTAGTTAATCCGTTTTAGATTTGTCTAATGACACTAGCATATCAAATAACTTAAAATACAACTGACATCCTCCCAGAAGTTAATGAGTACCGAATATTTATTAATTCACTTCGTTCTCAAACAAGGTGTGTCTGTAACGGATTTATAACCACAGTACAATGGAGACGTATTGAATTATGCATACTTTGAAGCCAGTTTAATCATAATTCCCATGTCTGATATCATATAACCAAAGATATTGAAAAAGGCTCAAATTAATTTTATCAAATCATTAAATTTGTCCTGAATTCCCCTCTGATAGTTGCCTAGCGTGCAATTTATAACATTATCCAGTACAATCAAATGGATGCGAATCACGCGCAGTTGTTTACTATCGATAATTGGTGATCAAATAGATGGATGAGCTTATAAGCAGCACCCTCACTCTATGAAACAATATATGGCATATAACTGTTTATTGAGTTGACTATGGTATACGAGGGTCAAATCAAGTACAATGATATGTATCAAAGGGATTCGTTTCAATACAATTTAGGTTACTGAATCGTTTTCTAGTTAAATTATTACGACACTAATTGTGACTTATTGTAATGTACGGTATTTTGTTTGAGACAATTTTTAGGAAATTCCAATCGAAACCTATAAAGCACAATAAATACTTTTAAAATGAAAAATGCACAATATAGACTTATTAGTATACTTTTCCAAATCATTGACATTAGTATACAGCGTTTTTTAAATAGAACGTACGCTTAGACCATAACTTATGGTCTATTATGTTTAATTGTTAGATGTTGAACGAGGTTATCCAATTATTTAACAGCTGGTATATGGGCATTTCATTTTCTCTTTAGGTTTTCTGTAGGTATTGTTCCGTTTATTTCTATTATGTGGTGTATGTAGGTCACCGGTGATGGCGGTATGTCGTGTATTTGTGATCAGATCGATGTGGGGGAATTGTTCTTTCGCGGATTTGGGCATGATGTCGGATAAATAGGTCAAGTTGTTGGCATGTATTTGTGGAAGTAGATCATGCTGTTCTTTAACAATGACAACTTAGTTTTTTTATTTTCGTTAGGTTATGTAAGGGCATTACTCCGTGTAATTGTGTTAAGTTTAGTGATGATATCCATGTCCTATTTCCTAAAATATTTTCAAACCAAGACATCTGTCTATATCATATACTATGTACTTATTGCCATTTAATGTGTGTTGGTGGCTATAAATTCACTCATGTATACAATGAATATGTTTTATCGTTTGCTCCGCTGTCATATCATCGAGCCACGCTGATTTAGACGGAAATAGAAGGTACATTAGTACCAAACAAACTGAGCTTAACCAAGTCAACAATGTCCTTTAGAAGTAAGACCATTGCAATATATTGTAAAATTCTTGATCCTCATGTGCTAGAAATTTTATTTTCAATACAAATGCAATATGTTTAAGAATATACATTTATATATAATTACTTAATATAAACCATCACTACGACCACCTGTGGCTGAAGAACAGATTCAGAAAATATACAGACACAAAATGTTGTTTATCTGACTCGATGTTTTATTTCTTCAGATAAACAATTTCCATGAGATATTACATAAACTGTTTATACAAATAATACCAATACGTTTTTCAATAAGAGACATTTGGTGATTCAGATGTCTATTACCTGAAGCTACATAACTCAAAATAACTATGTAAAAATGTATCTTGAAATATAGGGATCGGATCAGAAGTTATTAAAACATATGGGTATCACAGGTGGCAGTATCAGTGTTTTGTCCGCAAACGATTAAAAAAAATAATTAAAAAAATTCCGTACTGAGCTTATATACTACCAAGGTATAAAGCGTACTATATGTCTATATGCCGAAGATTGCGGAACATTGCATCTCTTTTTTTTCTTCTTTTTTTCAGGTTTCATTCTTTTATTATAAACCAACAGTTCGGCTATACAATAGCCTTCATCAGGGTACAAATATATAAAAATTAATTCACCGAAGTAAGATTTTGAGGTGCTTTTTCGGTATTGTTATAAAATATAAATTTTACAAAAAAATTGTTTTGCGCTTTACTCGTTTTCAATGATTCAGTTTCCTGTGCATATAACCTGGCCTCGATCTCCCAAAGCATCTCAAGCCGAAATCTCATCTCAAATTGAGATTTTTTCAAAATCAGAGTCTGAATTTCTAATAAATCTAAGTTAAAACTCATTAAAAATTACAGAAATAAACAAGGAATTGCATCTGCTGTTTTTTGATGCTGCATTTTGAGTCCACCCTCCCGTGAAAATTATCCAAACAACGACACGTGTAAGTGATCACTCCCAAAGGCAATGGAAAACACACAAAATATAACAAATACGTACCTTTGTTGCAAAACACAAAACGCGCTTCGAACTGCCTTACACAACAAACCTGCCATCTACTTAGCGGGTTGTACGGTGTGTTTATTCACATAAAAAAATTCAACCTGGTACAATAAAGGGTTTTCATAATATCAGCGCTTTAGTAAGTTCATGTAACGTTAGTCGGTCCAAGTCGACGTCAAAAATGGCGACGTTATGCCGTTTTCGCTTCTAAAACGCTACTTTTTTGCATCATTTAGGTCAAGAAAATGCCCCAACACATATGTTCGCCGTGTAAAGAGTTCAGTAGTGATGTAATAAGTTATAACTACGGTTAAATCGCAAGTAGCTGCAATTTATACGGCAGTTATTATTCTGTTCGTTTCTACCGCCCAACAGACTTTGAATGTATGTCCTTTTCTGTTGATGAATTCAGGTTTGCCCGGCCTTTGATCATCACGTGGTGATGCCATGTCATCGTAGAATGGTTTATTTAATATATAGACAACGGTTTGCATTTACGATAATCGTGTAAAGGGTTTTTCTATTAGAGAGACTTGCGTTTTACACGTGTACGGCCAACAGTTTCATAAAATTGTTTCACTACCCGTTTTCTCTAAACAAATCCGAGTTTATTGCGATATTTACAGCAGCACGCTCTTTGTCATTAGAACGTAAAATGTTATATGGAATTGACATCAAATGTTATATTACACGACCTAGATGCCTACATATTGTTGGCTGACGTTTTCTGCTTCAAATATGCAATAATACCACGACCCCTACCAAATTTACACTCTACATACCACTACAAAATCGGGTTAGGCCGGGTAGTCGTTTGTGAAGTTACTATAGTAACCATAGTTTGTGTTCGGTTGGATAGGATTATTTCATGTTTTGTCAAATAATCAAGTTGGTAACTAAGTCTTATAAAACGAAATTTCACTACAATCGTATGTTCAAATCGAGCGCTATGGCGATCGTCCGGGAATTAAATGAACAACCCTCGTATACATTTAAATGTAAGGTAACAACTATATAACACTTTGTTAAATACCCTCGTGCACCAACTAACATTCGTCGCTTGGACCCTTTTCTGGAATATTTAGTTGTCGTACTCCTAACTAGAGAACAGTACTAATATTCTCTTATGCACTTGTAATTGCGTGTAAGGGTGTGTTAAAACATTAATTGTACCAATAGGACCGAAGAAGAAGAAATTCGTAGTCACGACACTGTCTAACCACGAACTAGTACGAATGGATTTCTATCTTGACCCGAGGGTGTGTGTCAGGATATACGGTCTGGCACGTGTATATGTTAGGTTGGCGACGAATAATAAAGTAACTGGTTAGTTTCCTTAAGCGTTTTTACTTTATTTCAATCATTTTCTATCATTAATCATGCATTTTTAGTTGTAGTGATTATTCCTTGTGAGATTGCACAATTACTATTCATATCCTACCCATATCCTTAATTGATGGTGAAAAATTTTGGCATGAAATATAATTAACCACTGAACATAATTTAATTGTTCAATTGACCTGCTTACATAATAACATAATGAAGCTAACACTAGGGACGTTTTGAAGACAAATTTTAAGCTTTGACTAAACCACAAACTTTCTGTCTTTACTGTGTATTGTCTTCATTATTTCGACAGTAAAATACATTTAAAGAAGAGTATTATTTAATGCCCTGTTACGATGAAGCCCTGACTAAAATAAGGCTGCGAAAGGGTTGATATGTCACTCTTGAAATTTCATTACCATAAATTCAGCCTGTAATCGGAATAGCTGTCACGAAGAATGCTGTTACTTCGTATATACAGTCGAGTAATTCCTGAACGTTTAATATTTGATATCACACCAGACAGTTATACACTTACGGACTTTGAAAACGCACCACTTATTCAAACCACACATTTTAATAGCAAACATTGTTTAACTGCATCAAAAGTTTGTCTATAGATTGCTCATTTTATGTTTAAACATCAAACAAAATTTCAATCAGACATTTAACAATGTTACTAAGTCACGTGACATCCACGTGCTTAAGTCTCAAAACCAAAATCACAGTTAGGGAGAGTACGAGTCAAGTTATGTTTTTGGTGCCTTCACAATTGCGGGTACTCATTACAATATTGCAATCAGCTTCTGGGAATATTCCTCTATTCACCAACAAAGGTTTGGACAACCTTTTGGACAGATCGGGTTATGGAACTTATCCGTGGACTCATGTTCATGGAAGATGTCATATGTTTTCGATGGGATAAAAATCTAGGACATTCCATCACGCAAATATCGTTATTCGTTATTTATGCGCATGGTTATATTCCTGTTGTCTAAGGTTAACACCCATATCATCCGGAAATAGTTATACAAGAAGGAAGTGACTGTATGTTGAAGCACGTGTTCAATGATAGATGAAACACAAATTGGCAGGGTACTAAATGAAAATGTTGTATTTCATAAATAAACATGTTTGATGTTTTCATTTGATGAATAAGCATATCTAACAACACCAAACATTCTTTTGACTGGCACGGTTGCTGACCGGAAGTCGTTTCTTTTGCGAAGCATGCGCAGTAATTTATCCGAATTAGGTGTATTTTTAATACCTATTTGGAGTTCAATGTTGGTGTCAGTTGGCATAAAACACTTTTGAAGACGAATATTTATTGTATCATGGCCATATAATCGCACAAATCCCGCGTGATGGCTACTTTCGGTGTGTTGCATGTCTTTACCTCCAGGCACATCAGTTTCGGATTGTCGTGAAATGTAAACTTTTGTTTTTGGAAAACTGAAAATGTGTTTTTTTTTGGTATGCTAATGAATCGTTTACACATCGCCATTTACACAGTTCGGATATTTTCATTCCCGCGAAAATCACGCGTGAAAAGGGAGATTTGACCACGTGGTCACTACAAGCGATTCGGTTGGTAAAAATGGATTAAAATATACTTTACTGACACCGTTCTAACCTAGGAACATCATTCCATTGGTAAAAATATTCCTAAATAGTTCATACAAAAAAATACCGACCCCTGGAAAGAGGTGCGTTTTCAAAGTCCGTAAGTGTAATTAGCATAATTGGACACATTGAATAGGAATCAGTATTAAGTTGAAAATAATGGCACTCGTGCTACTTTTGCATATGAGGGTTTATTATCTCCCTTAGATCACCCGTTTTCACTTAAATTGTCTTATCATCATGTTTCAATATTTCAAAACAATATCAAGATATATAATTCGACTTTTAACCAAATAACTAGGTATATAAACATGCTTCTTTACCATATACAATTGAAATTATTCTGTCTAATTACATTGCTCCCATTAAGATGAGATTACCTCCCTTTTTACCTATTTTTTAGAATACTGATGGCAAAACTATACCAAATAAAGACTTCAAATGGGTGATTAGATAAAACTATGAATTAAATATACGATTTTGTTAGTATTGGAACTATTGAAGACCAATAATGGTTAAATATATAGTGAAAACCATTATTGGCGCCATCTTGGACGCCATCTTGTTTCTAGGGAGTTCCCCAAAGATACGTATCAATCAGTTTCAGGACCTCCAAAGTGCCCTCTATTAGAATCACCAAAAACATTTTCTATGCCAGATTTTGCAAGGTTCAAATGAAATGTCAGGTTCTGCTGACGGACTTTAAGCATTAACATACACTACACGTGCAATATATCCAATACAAACATCAAACATAGAGTTTAAAGAGGATGTAGCGGGGTCTTCAATGACTTAAATTTTTATGTATCTATATTTTGTGTAACTAGAGTAAAGTATCATTAAAGTACAGGATAATTTATTGCTGAAGCAGTAATAATAACAATAGTATTGATCATAAAACATATACATGCACTTAAATACTATTTAAGCAGTTAAGTATATCTAAACTAATCATTGTTCATAAGTGAACTATTCAGTTATAACATAAGAGCTTTCTGCTCTTTTACAACATCGGTATGCCAAAAAAAACGTGTCGTGAAATAAATTTTTTACATTTTACTGCTGCTTACACAAATGTTTCGACTGGTAATTTTACAGTGTAATTAACATCTTTCTAACGCCTTTGAAAAACTATAATAGCAGATATACAGTCAGGTACTTCTATCACTCGGCCTTGATAACAGTTGCCGAGGGGATGAAGATTGTCAGTTAGTTTCATTGAAATCGGTTTAGTCAATAACAAAAAAAAAACAATAATTATGTCTTCCTTTAATTAATATCCAATCGATTGTGACAATGACATTTTGAACATTATCTTACTTGTGGAAATAAGTTAAATCAGTTGGGATTATTACAAACTGCAGTAATGTAACTTTAACACAGATCATAGATTCCTTTTCAATATTGACAGCTATAGCATATCTCTTCAGCATAGATGATTTTATTTTGAGGAGGCTAAATAATTTATTGACTTGAGCCTAAACATTTAGAGGTTTGTTGCCAATAGTAATTTTCACACCACGTAAATTACATGCCCACCGCCAACTTCCTTGTCCGAGAATCCTAGAACGTGACAGTTGGCCATTAAATTCTTATTAAGTATTTCTTAAAATTGTGACTAGCATTCTTGGCGGTGGTCCCAGCAAATCGGCCCGTGGGTACATGGGACCATGTGCAAGGTCCATATGGCAGACAGACTTATCCAATTAGGATATATAATAATGAAATAATTAAGGTGATCCCGATTTCTGTTACCACATTTAATTTGTTTATTGATATGGATTTCGTTGATTGTTATTGAATCTGTTGATTAAGTATCTACAAGGACATTATACGAACAACGTTCAATTAACCTACTAGTATTGTAAGTGCTACATGTAGACACTAATGCTATAAACATGCCGAATTGCATAGTGAGTTTAACATAATAATCAAATAACTACATGATTGTATGTTTGAAAGACAAAATTCCCAAACAATGTGTGACTGTATGGATTTATAACCACAGTACATTGGAGACGTATTGATATTCATAATAATTAACCCGAATAATTATAATTATCATGCGTGTTATCACATAACCCAATATATTTATGAGCCGTTCTCCAGGAAAACCGGGCTTAGTGACAAAATTGTTGAAATATTGATAATATACGGTTAGAAAGAGGAGACTCTTGTAAATAGTTTCTGGAAATTTGAACAAATGATTCCATCAACTTAGTATTTATAAAGTTTTAGACTTTTTAAACCAACCAATACCGCCTTCTTTATGAGTGACATCGCGAACGTCATTCTCTGCGTTTTTAACGTAACGTGAACTGGCACTTCATTGATCGAACATCTGATAAATTTTTGACGTAATCTTTTAAAATTGTGGCACCTTTTAGAACCATATTCTTATTTAATGAAACGTGGCCATTTTGTGAATGTTTGCTAACAAGGTAAAATAGCACGTGTTTTTAGCCACTTAACCCTTGTTTTCCTTGATATGAGTACATTTTAGAAAACCGTAACCATAGCAACGACAGAAGTTATTTTAACACAATTTTAAAGAAAACTTGAAGCTAATGGATAGTACTTTACTATCCAATTACTTAAATATGAAATCAAATCACACGAGATTTTCCTCATTTTTAGACATTTTTCTTATTGCATAATTATAATTTTACAATGTCATTTTACCGGTTTTCCTGGAAAACGGCTCTTATATATGCGTCAATTTATGGTATTCTGATTTCATTCAAGATGACACAGTGGTCGAGCTGCCTACGAGTGCTTGACTACTAATCGAGAGGTCCATAGTTCGATCATCGGCCGAGACACTTGGTCATGCTTTTTGGTGTTTCTCGTCCATCTAGAAATGAACAGGTTGGAAACCCAGAGGTAGTCTCGCGTGCTCTTCACCGAGGAAGTTAATAACAAATGAATCTATTTAAAACTAGCTAGGGTAACGCACTCGGATGATTACTTGTATCTCATCCCCGTCTCTTAAGTTGCGATAATGTTCCAGAGTAGGCAAAGAGTATGCCCAGCAAATTATTTTGAAGACGGAGACGGCTTTATACCGACTTCCTCTTTGTAACACCCAATTGTAATGGTTATTCTTTTTAATACCATCCGATAAATATTAGTAAATAAAGTATTAATATTACGTATAAAATAATGTGCATATAACAACATGATTCTTTCCGACATACTAATTTCAAATATTGCATGCAAGGTTGTATCTGCTCTTAAATTTATTTATTTTTGTCCACATACATTAACTACATTAGGTTTCTAATTTATGATGTTCTAATCTATCGTTAAGTTTATAACTTATTAACACGCGAATATGGGCAATCGTGCTAAGTAATCGTACTGTGGTAGTTCGTTCTAGTAAAATATTCACCACAGCGTATGCATGCCTACCATAAATAACGACTAATCAATAACTGTTCTACATTTTGTCAAACTTCCATTAATCACAACTGGAAAAGTACATTACGAATGCCCATAGGACCCTAGCATTATTGAATGATAAATATCATACTGAGAAAAGATGACGTAAGGTCCATACGGTATTCACATTACCAGATGAATAATACTATTGCTTAATAGATTAATATTGTAGCTTATATGAATGGTGGTAATATATTGTGAGTCTGGCTTTTCCCGTAAATTGTTACATGTATCGTTAGGTGTTGAATTAATCAAAGCAAATATGGAGTAACATCACGCCATTCGTTAATACCTCAAATCGAATGTTAGTTTAAACATAATGTATAAACGTATTACATTAACTTTGTAGATTGTCCATTAGCCTAATAAACTATAAGTATCTCTTTAAATAGGCGAATACTTCTATTGTCGGTAACAGTTAATCTGTTTAACACATGCAATATGCACATTTGAAGCATCTACCCAGCCAGCTATCCGATATTCGGGCCGATATCGTTTTGCCCATCGGCATTTGATCGGGCCGATATCATTCTTGAACCATCATCGGGCCAATATCGGTCCAATATCGTATTCGATCCCAGGCCGATATCCAACAGATATCGGGCCAATATGGGTAAAGAATCAGTCCGGTTTGGAAATACCATTATAACTAATGTAAATTAAATAAAATTGTATGTTTACTTATATAAAATTACTAGTATTTAAGGATTGCAACAATACGTGCAGCCCTTAGTGAAAGAGCTTCCTTCCTGTACTAAATACTACAGATCATGTAGCTTTCCAGAAATGGAAGGTGGTAAGTCATTTTTTGCTAAGTACTAGTTTGAGCTAGACCTTATACACATTTTTAATTAACCACTGACAGCCAAATGACGGTTAGGTGCTTTAAACATTGGCTAATTGATACTATTTAAAAGTTTGAAAGAAATAACAGGTGATAAACCCGATTAAGTTATAAAATAAAAGTGAGATAATAGGTATAGCTCGTTAGCGACTAAGCTGGACCCGCATAAACCTTAAATATCTTTAAAAGTGATCATGCAATTTGATTGAAATTTGGCATAGTTCACTGAATAACCTTTACCAACTCTGTGTTTAAATTTCAGACGTTTGTACTCACTAATTAGGATTTTCCCCATTACGTCTAATGCATTATTTTTGGTATTTTAATCAACAAATAGACAGGGAGTAAAATAAGCTATTACGATCAGCCAGTTAGAATAATGCTATTGTATTTTTAACAACTATAACGGGACACATATGGATAATTTTACCTTATTTTGTCTGGTCATCAATGTGTACATAGTTGAGGCCCATCTTCTGATTGGAATAATCAATTGTACAAACAGAAATACTATGTTTTTCTTGCAAATATTTCTACCCAGTTGCTCGAGTTATATTAATAACAAAACATGTTCATGTATGGGCCTCATTATATATTTACAATGGTCACTGGTGTGTAACTTAATGCACAGTTATATTGGATCAAATTGTTGATCTTTGCTGTTCTGTTCACTTCAATCACCCGTACGTATTTACCCTGTTTTAGATTTTGCATTAGACGTGAATGCAAAGTACACTTTTCTGTGCACCAAAAATTCTCATTTAATTCATGAGAGTTGGTAAGACTGTTTTATTAACACATACCAATTTTTGTTCTAATGGACACAGTATTTTTAAAGTTATTAAAGGTATATGGGGGTCCAGCTCGGTCGCTAACGCACTATATATGTAACGTATTACAGCGGGCCGATATCGGTCCGACATCGGTCTGATTGCTGATCGATATCGGCAATCATTGCCGATATTCAGATAGGATGTCAACATCACCCCTCATTAACCAAGTCGGCTAAGCCTCATAGATGTTTGTCAGTTAGTCTTTGCACGAGAATCTCGAGCTTGTCCTGCCCCAACGGTTTATGGTGTACAAAAATTGACCAATCTATTCATTAGCTTTACATTGGTACCAATTTTATACATGTTTTTGTCATTTATCGCAGTTTAAGAGACAGTTAAAAGATGCCACTCGTAGACACTAAGGATAATCATGGCCGACAAAACTTGATTAAAGTAAGCCGTAAAATGAGCATATGTATAATATAGTGCATGAATGAATTTTAAAAAATAAAATTGTTAGTGCGTAAATAGATGGTTCAGTCACATAAAGAACATTTTGTAAATAGAAAAAAACTTTTGTTGAGGATAGAAACAGCCTTGAAAATGACCCGATTTCTGGTCGAAAGGCGAATATAGAAATGAGGATATTTCATGTACGGAAGGCTTTGTGTGCCTTTTTCATTACCTTTAGAGGACTGGTAATATAAGTTTTCGGTGCCTAAGGGTAGACGGATAGATAACATGTCCTTTCGTGACAAAGTTTTGAACAAAAAAAAAGTTAATTTTCTAAAATCTGCGAAACTGGTAGTTCAAAATTCACTTATCTGCTTAAAAACACGCTTTTTTGCCAGTGTATATGTAATGCTACTGACTTTTTGAAGACAGGAGGTGTGGTTATGTCACAAAATCCACTTAAATCTCCAGAGAGGGCACATTTTTACCTTTTCCATTTCATGAAACTTAAAATAATGTTTGCGGGTCGAAAATATGCTACTGAAAAAAGGATGGTTCAGTCTTTTCCTAGTGTCCTATGACTTTACACCCAAAACACGTTTTTAATGTATTTTACATGTGGGTCAAAATAGTGAAAATGTGTATATAATCTCAGGGAGAGTAGTTTAAAGGAATGTAATAATAACATTCAGATATCGGATATAGTTCAAGTGACAATACATATCGAACAACCCTCGTACATACAGCAAACGAAACGAAACAAACATATTGTATAAAGGGTGTCAAAAGTTCAGCAAATAAATTCAAAATTCTATTTTTTTTAATTCAAGGGGTATAACCTAAAGCATGGAGAATGGTGGTTTAAGTAAGACTTTTCATGGAGATTGGTGCCAATGGCCGATATTTTGTTGTCTTTTGTCACTTGGCGGACACATTTCCACCAAAGTAAGTTCATTTTCTTGTTTTATATGTGGTGTGTATGCGATAACCACCTAGCCATAAGTTTAAGCCACCTATCGGCGGTCTGTTTTAGTCCGGCAGTGCAGCGATAAAAGCCTGAAAGAAGGGATGGTGACATCGGGTGTCCGTAGTCCGCATTGATTTTTATTAATTATGACGTATCTGGGGCATTCTGGATGGTTTTACTGTGTTTGCTAGGTACTTCAGGCATGATTTTATGGTTAAAATACTGTTTCTGCTTATTTAGGAGGCTCCATGTGCATATTTTTAATAATAAACAAGATACTTAGTATCAAGTTTGCGGAAGGTTTGACGCTCAGTATAATAAGGAAGTGCAACAACCATCGTTAATACACACTCGTAAAAATCAATATTGTATCAAATGTAATATTTTTCATAACGAAGCATCAAACATGCCATACATTTAACATAGACTGATGAATGTGTACACATCTCAAATCACAAAAAATTAATGTGATAATATTTCTATACTTATAGCGGTGTCTGTGCTTTAAAATTTCCTAAAGTGTTATTACACTTAGGTTATATTGAACCATGTTATAATTGAACTTAGTCAACTAATCACGTGTCACGGTAACACCTTTCTGTTTCTACTATGGTACAAACAACTAAAACTGAACTTGGAGTGGATGGAATTGCGGTCACTTACATATCGCCGAAAAAACATCCACTACGTTACAAAAAAAGTTTGTATTACTAATAAATAATTTATTTTTCACCTGTATACGTGATGCGTACTAGGCACACATAATGTTATGCTAATTTATACAATTTACGGGTAACGAAAATATAATGCAATAGAAGTTAGACTTGCGATTGTAACAAACAATGATCGGTCATACAACCCGTAGATAACGTAGCAGAAATCCTCCTACATTCATCTATAGAAGAGTTAGATTTGTAAATTGACAGGAACTATAAACCGTTCAACATGGCATTGTACCATTGTAGGAAGACATTCATAACTCGGTGTGTTAAACATATACGTGAAAGCTGTCAGGGCATTTATTCGGAGCATTTCAACAAACATACAATAACAAATCGGAGATGGATATCTTTCACCATGAGTAGAAGAGCATGAGAGACAAAACGTCATACATTACCACAAACCACAAGGAAGGACTGATTTAAACAGGAAAAGTGTAAGCATAGTGCTACTACAATTATTTTACAACCTTAATCAACAATTTAGTACTACAGTCATTTCATCAAGACCTTCAATCAAAGTATAAACATATTAATACATACAATGTACATGAATGCATGAAATGGAATAATTACCACAAATTATGATTACCACGTACCTGTTACTACCTAAGATATTAAGATATGCTTATATCATAGGTTGTCGCCACATCTGAATGTGTATCGCGGGTCACATTTCATTAACCTTAAACCTTAATATTTCACAATCATTTGACAACATGGTGTACAATTAATAATGAATGAACAATATTATTAGTTTGTTGTGCAGTTGTTAAACTGGCACCAACATTTAAAGATCATGCCACTTAGTGTAAAAGTTATAAATTAAACCATGACATAATCCAGGTTATGACTGTCATACTGTAAAGTTAATAATATGATTTGTTTTAAATTGATATTACATACATGAAAATCATTAAGATTAACGCTGCAGATTCTTTCTTGATTAAATCTCGTCATGAATCTTACAGACATGCTTTGAAGATAAACTGATATAATTTATACTATTGACACATTTAGGCTATATTGATAGTGACATCATCGTTAATATATACCAAAAAGATTAAAACCATTGCTTAAATAGGTAGAGTTTGTCAGCTATTGAACTATGGAAGGGAATATCCGCCAGTACATGCATGCTGTTAAGTGACAATTTTATGTTGTCTTGTTACATGCATATTGCTAAATGACAATTGCATCTTGCCTTCTTTCATTCATTTTAAACTAACTGCAACAGCCGTGTGTCTTTGTGCTTCTTTCCTTCAGTAAGTGGCACGTGGCTTGAATCTGTCCTTACTGTATGTATATAAATTACATATTTTTGCGTGTAAATGACAAATGCATCCTTTCTAATAATTTGTTTGTGTATCATCTTAAAATGTTAATGCCAACAAATTCTTATTGCTTCATACGTTTTACTTAGTGAATTTGATTTAATCGTTCCACCATTATTCTCATACCGACCCATGCGTGTTAACATCAATGTTGCAAATTCAGCAAGGCGAAACCAATAAGCACTAAGCAGCAGCTAGCATGAACTTAAACGAATGCATTTGTAATATTCAAGTCATACAATGCTGGGAACCAGACTTTTTCGGCAGTTCCCGTAAAAATGTCAACCTTGGCTAAAGTCAAGTCAGCGAGCGATAGCAGCGAACAATAACTCCAGCCAACGATAAGGATAATGGTTATACACCATTAAATTTTCCAGCGAATAATAAGATTATCCAGCAAACAATAAGAATGGGTATGATAAAAAGGGGCATATTGAGGCAACCAGGCTCTCTGACCCGGAAGACTAGGTATGTAGATGTAGGGCAGGTGGACGAGAGATGAAAAATACCGTCGCTAGGCCCCTATCTTGGGGCGGAAAGAGGGACCAGACCCCCAAAGTAGCCAAAATAGCGTTAAGCCAAAGGCGACTTTCGATGGGTTCGAGCCTGTGTACCGCCCAAACCATGCTTTGTGACCCCAAAAGACCGGGTATACAGACGTAGTGTATGATCATACGAGTCGAACGAGACCCTCAGCAAGTTCCTATCTTTGGGCTGATAGGAGTTAGGGGCCGGACCCAACAGTGCCTATAATTGCAGTGTAATGAACTTTGCGTTTTGTGCCGGTTTCGGGCCCGAACAGAGCCCAAACCAGGCTCTGGGACCCCGGAAGACCGAGTATGTAGATGGAGGGCAGGTGGACGAGAGAGTTGAAAAATACCGTCGCTAGGCCCCTATCTTGGGGCTGAAAAAGGGACCAGACCCCCAAAGTAGCCAACATAGCGTTATGCCATAGGAGACTTTGGATGGGTTCGAGCCTGTGTACCGCCCAAACCATGCCTCTATACATTAGAAGTGTCAGTTGTTTTGTTTCAATACAAGAGTCTATCCGTCCATTGTAATGATTTCCGCGAATAACGATACAACGGACGGGCAAGTTTTCACTTACTCACCGTTAAACCACGGGAAATACCGAACGTTTAAATTTGCTGTCCTAAGTGATCTCCCTTGTATAGTAATTTGCGCTAGAAGCTAAACTTTCTATTGGTTCCCTGTAATGTTCTTAATGTTGTAAAGTGTATTATCATGCTTTAATGTTCGCGAAATTACAACTTTAAAGCAGTAACAATTAATCAAGTATAAAAAAATACGAACGATTCAAAAGGTTGGTTATAGTTCGTTACGTGCAGTTGCAACAAAGTCAAATGCACGTAGTCAAACATAGAATGCAGTAAGAAATAGTAAGAATGAATAATTCAAGATTACAGAAGTCAAAACAAAAAGGCATGTCGTAGTTGGCAATTACATGCAAGAATAAACTATATACATGAAGGGATTGTCCACTTAGCATCAAGAAGCATGAAGTATGAATAACGTGGACAACACTTGTAAGAAACCAAAATGCAGTTGTCAAGTAGTAGAACGCATGTGCAAGTAGATAGCATAAAATTGTCACTTAACAACATGCATGTTCTGGCGGATATTCCCTTTCATATTGAACTGCCCTTATGTAGGGTTAACGCATGCTTTTTCGTGCTATTACATCTGCAGATACCCGAGGGATGGTTGGTGCCCAAGCCTATTATGTGTGTATCACGCCGTGTAACGAGGCATTGGGGAACTTGATCGGACCTTGGCTGCATTTCATTCGGTCTCATGCAATAACCGCTGTTCTATAATTTCTTTGTGAAATTGAGTCATCCTGCATTTTTCGATGGGGACTTGGACTTTTAATTGTTTCTTTGGTTTATCTGTGGGCATTACACCGGGTAGTTGTGTTGTGATGCTTCTGATTTCTGTGCTCGGCTGGGTGGGTTTAGTGCCACCTTCCATGGCAAATTTCCTCATACCTTTTTTATATTTATTTGATGATTTGGGCATTGCAACCAAAGTACACCTTAATATTCCAAAGCATTAAAGCAACAGTAAATAAATACGGCAACATCTGTGAAAACAGAGACACTGTTTATTTAAATGAAAAAGAAAGTGTGTGACAAATTGAATTAGGCTAAACGCTTCAAATTTGTACATTGAATAAAATTAGTTTAATCACCTCTTCAACGAAATTTGGAAAGTTATTTATTTGGAAGTAAGCCCTAGAGTACCGACGTTTGTCATTTCGACTTACAAAACTAGAATTAATTGAAGACATTATTGTGATAGATTTAGACAATATGCAAACGCAATGGAATTATTTAAGGCGCTTTGTCTGAAATATTTATCTATCCTGATATATTATAATTCTGTCGTGTTGGAAATACAATAAAGGTGTTTTTACATAAAGTAAAGTTCTCTCAGTCGACAGCGCATTCAACGCGCGTTTTACTTTTTGTGTATATAAATCAATCGTTGCACATACGGTGACCGAACGATTTTTTATTGTGTCATACCATCCAATCAGATACTGCGATCTCCAAAAAGTAACTTTATAAGAACTCACTGGGACAAAACTAAACTAACTTACAGTTACACAAAAACGAAACGCAATGCATATTATAGAGAAACAAGTATTTATGTAGAAATGCATATATCTTACATCGTGTATTAGCGACAAGGCAATCAAAGACCAGCGATATTTTTGTATCCAACTGATAAAAAAGATTACCTTGTATTTGAGACAGGCTATTAAGTTCAATATTCACTTTCTGTTTAACAAAAAACAGGAAAGAAGATAATTATGTATTTCAAAATTGTGGGAATAGTGTACTTCTACTACGAAATACTTAATAAACATATTTGGCTTTTGAAGAGTAGTGAATCGAAAAATGGACACAGGTTCATGTTGTTAGGTCCGATGTAATGTAGGCAGTTAAATCGTGAAGTATTGCTTAATGTCTGAAGATGTTTTAAAGTAGACATTATGCTTGTGTCACCGAGAGAACGATATAATACACTAACTGTCGGTATTACGTGTAGCCTTATTGTGTCTGAGTAGTGCCGACATCATATGTACATGTAAGTCTAAATGAGGCATGTCTCTGATAATATGTACAGGCAGTGAGTTAAAAAGTGACATATCAAACTTTCATACTACGTTTTTATATAAGGAAACTGGAAACTACATTTACATCACTCAATTAATAACGATAGTAGTACATGTATATCGATTACAATACATTGAGCTGGGAACATTAATATACTGTGCATGCAAGGCAACAGTTCTAAAACGTTTTAGATTTGTCTAATGACACACAATTAGCATATCAAATAACTTAAAACACCATTGCCATCCTTCCAGAAGTTAATTAGTACCGAATATTTAATAATTCTCTTCGTTCTCAAACAAAGTGTGACTGTAACGGATTTATAACCACAGTTCCACAGTACAATGGAGACATATTGATTTATGCATACTTTGGAACCAGTTTAATAATAATTCCCATGTCTGATATCATATAACCAAAGATATTTAAAAATGCTCAAAATTCATTATCTCCTCATTAATTTTGTCCTGAATTCCCCTTTGATAGTTGCCTAGCGTGCAATTTATAACATTATCCAGTACAATCAAATGGATGAGAATCACGCGCAGTTGTTTACTATCGATAATTGGTGACCAAATAGATGAATGGGCTGATAAGCAACACGTCCCTCAATCTATGAAACAATTCGTGGCATATATCCGCTTTTTTAGTTGACTAGAACATACAAGAGTACAATTATAGTCAAATCAAGTGCATAATGATTATTGCAAAGGGATTCATTTCAATACAATTTACGTTACTGAACTGTTTTCTAGTTAAATTATTGCGACACTAATTGTGAATTACTGTAATGTACAGCATTTTGTTTGAGACAAATTGTAGGGTATTCCAATCTAAACATATAAAGTACAATAAATAATTTTAAAAAGAAAATTGCAAAATTAGAATACTTGTTCAAACCATTGACATACATGTATAATACAAAGTTTGTGAATAAGACTCTAGTAAACCATAACTTGAGAATGAATGAGAAAATCGATCAATTCTCGGAAACAAAGTCACCTATGAATTGAAATTGAATGGTACATTGTATTTATGTACATAATGTTTCACTCATGATACAAATGTTAATCAATGACCAGGTGTTGTGGAAAAGTCAACGTTTGTGTGTGCGTATAATTGAATACGAACCAACAATGCTTGCAGGTAGTTATAATTACAAATTAATTGAATAGAAAAACAGAACAAATAAAAACTGAATTAGCTTCGTGCTACGTCAAGCCAGACATCCTTGTATGTTCGAATTGATTTTATCATATCTTTTTACTGAATTAAAAAAAATGTTATATTCACATTTTAGTTTCTTGCTCATAAACGACTTGTAGATAAGATAAGATAAGTTTATTAACTCACTCATGTACATGATTGTTACAGATATGCTTATAAATAGATAAAACATGCACACAACCACTCAATTTGAGTTATGAGAGACAATATGAATGACTTAAAATCACAAGTGCACATACATAAAAACAGTAAAATATTATAAATACATTCTTAAAATACAAAGTCATTACTTTACAAACACGTAATATAAAGCATCATATATATACGTAAAACATTAACTGTACAATGCATTTCTCCTAGTGGGTAGAATTTCATGACAAGCTTTGCCACTATCTTTTACGATTTCATCATTTGATGGGATATGTAACAATACTTTTCAAGATCACTTAAATAATTAAAATCCGGGAGAACATTTTGAATACACTGGAAAAAGTTACGTCTGATGTTTTATAATATAATATAATAACATGGTATTCATTTTCAACAACAGACATACAATTAAAACAATATCGTTCATCGATTGGTATCCTTTGATATCGTCCAATCTCATTTTTAGGGGCGCAACACCCCTACGAAACTTAGACAGCGAACTTCTATGTGCTCTTGGTATTATATTGATTTTCACATAAGTTTCAGTTTCATATGAGTGTTTGAATAGTATATGTAAAATTTTATGTTCTAAACTTATTGGCACAATTTCCTCTAACAATCTGATCATTGTTTATCGTTGAAATCAATCACGTTTATAAATACTTATCAAACAGTTCCTTTATCCAAGTATTGATAATTGTTTTACGCATGAGTGTACTGTTATGGTTGTCTTCTTGTTGTCACTTGGGTACATACTCTGTTACACCAGTTTCTTGATGCTTTAAAACCCTGAAAGTCCAGTCTGTCTCTTGTCATTGAGTTTAATCGAAACCACTGTGATAATGTAAATTTCCGTAGTTTAGCTATGGTGGGTAGCCAACCCATGTCACCGTTCACACCCGCATTAGGTCTATATCTACCAACCCCTAAGAAGAACCTGATCACTCTATGCTGCACTGCTTTGATACAAGTATATTCTTTCGTACCCCAAATCGCGGCACTGTAACTAACTGTTGGCCATACTACACAGTCATATAATTTTGTATATACATCATATGGCATACCTCCTATCGTTTTGAAATTAGATATCAGTAGCCCTAGGACACGCGTTGCTGATTTTTCTACATATACTTGTACGTGATAATTATAACAATTGATTGTAATGTCTGAATTATTTGCATTAACCAACAGTGGTCAGAAGCTTGGCCACGCAATTTCGGCTTTCTAACATAGCATGGGGTTATGGTAAATTCAAGCATCAAATGGAATCTATTATCCTGGCTATCAAAACACGAACTGTTATTGTGTTTTTTTATGAGGTCCGAGGTGCTGATACATTAATGTGCTAATAGTTCATATGATATAATTCATATATAGAAAGTATCTAGTACTTAATGAACAACTGATATGCATTGTATGCTGCATTATTGGTCGGAATAAACACTCGTGCAATCTGTACATTTATATCCATCATACGTTTAGGCAACACATTGAACATAATGAGACTAATGCAACAATACCACTGCCCAACAATTACTCGTATATCGAGTTTGTGGCTATCCATGTGCATCTGGAAATTTTATATTAGTCTGGTGGACGAACATACCATTGTATTTTATGAATGATTGGGGTAAATAATTTACTTGATAATTACGCGGGTACCTTCACAGCAATAATCTCATGAAATAACACCATTGCGCCAAATTTTAGGGTTTGTGAAAATCGTCTTAACCACCAAGTCTCAAAAACAAAGTCCCCTACAGATTGGCCTTGAATGATAATTATTATAGTTGTCACCAAAACTTCAATGTGACTTATTTAATGTAACACGTATGCTCAAAATCAAGTGTCCGTAATCAAACTTTCAGAAACAAATCTTGGGTGAGCGTATAATTGAATACGGACCAATACATTTACATATACAGGCATGCAGTACGTTTAATAAATTAAAACTTAATTAAATAAAACGAATAATGAAATAAAGAACAATTTGCTCAATGCTACATGTACGACAAGCCATACATCCGCGTATCTTCAAAAGGATTAACAAATTATCAAAAAACTTATTAACGAAACATATTACATTGTAGTTCGTTATAAGTTAACAATAATATTATAATATAACCAGTCGTTGATTTTGTTTGCAGCTCTTCCAATGATAAGGAGTATGTATATAAGAGGTGTTCAACTTATTTATGAACAAAACATGAACGCCGATTGTGCAATATTGAATAAAAACAATTGAAATATCTCTTTTAAACCATGTGAGAAAATGTTCAACATATATGATCATTATATAATTTATATTGCATTTGGTTAAGCTTAAAGCAACAATTAAGTAGATGATGTTGTTTTTTACTATTTGTAAGTCAAAATGGCCCATTTATCAGCATCAATAAAGTGTTGGTAAAATATTATTTTGCATTTTAATGAGAAAATTAGTAATATCTGTCGTAAGAAGGTTTATAAGAGTTCCATTTTCAGTAATGGTTAAATGGCACCAAAATTGAAAATTGCCCAACATTGCCAAAACCTACACTATAAAGTTTAATTGGTGTTATGATGTATATGATGGATGGTACCACGGAGGGAGTGCCTAACTGCCCATATAGTCCAGCAATAATGTCTCCAAAAATCGAGTAATCATTAATTTTTGGAGAAAGTTGCCAAACTTGGTATATACATTGGGCAAACATATTGGAACATTTTTTTCATGAGACCCATCTCGTATCTGCCATTATGGTTGCCGTGGCAACCATTTTTAAAGATGGCCGCCAAAAACGAAAAATCGGTGTATATCTTCTATATCGCATGATAACAACGTTATTATGAGTAATTGTAAAGTATTTTTGTTAGAAAAACTTAACTAACATCTAACTTATACCTTTAACCGAATTTTTTTTTTGAAATATCCAAAATGGCCGACAAAATGGCCGCCAAATTAGAAATATTCTGTATAATAGTCTTTAGGTATACTGATACTATATTTTTAACAGTTCTAGAAAAAAAAACTGGTTAAATGTATTCCAGTTTAATTATTTATTAGTGGATAAAGCAGGTATTTTATTCTAGGGAGGTAAATTTCAATATAAATAAGCCTCGATCTGAGAAAAGGGCCCATAATGACATTGACATGAAATTGAGAAAATTGAGTTTTTAAGTTATGTCATCATTTTCTGCGAATTTTAGAACAGGGCACAAAATGCACATAAATGTTTTATGTTATATCCTGTCACACAATTGTTGCCTTGTAACATACTTCATGGGGAGTTCTATGCTAACACTTGAGACCAATATTTTTGGGGTAAATCATGAGAAACTACAAACAAAAGTGAGGATTTTTGGAATTGGCCGACCACAATGTCAATTATAGTAGTATTTTATTGAAAACCCCTGCAATATAAGTGTAGTATCTTGTAGTATTATATATCATACGAAATTATCAGCTATTGATCAAGATACGATATTTTGGGGTAAAATACTTCAAAATGAAAACAAAAATGATGATTCTTGGAATCAGTTCACTGTAATGTCATTTATTATGGTATTTGATTATAAATCAATAGGATGGACACATATTGTCTTCCTTCTTATGATATAACTAAGCTGGTGCCTAAATGTTATGTATTTTAAGACATTTATGGGCAAAAACATTGGAAATGTAAACAAAAGTGAGGATTTTAGGAATCAATTGGCCACGATGTCATTTAAAATCGTATGATTTAGAAAACAACTGCAATTAGTTTGTAGTAACTTAAAGTTTAGTATATCAAATAATATATTATCATTTATGATTACTGAATGCTATTTTGGGGTAAAATCGTACAAAATATAAACTAAAATGGTAATTTTTGAAAAAGGTTTACTACAATGGCACCAATCACACTATTTAGTTATAAATCACTACGACAGACATATATGCAGTTTTTCCTCTTAAGATAGTAATAATCTAGTTTTCAAAATGACTTGCGTCTTGGGATATATTTGGGGTGAAACAGTCCAAAATATAAATAAAAGTGAGGATTTTTGGAATATAATGATCACAATGTCATAACGCCACAAACTGTGCTATTTTATAATTAATCACTACGATAGGCACATGTTGTCTTTTCGCATAAGAAATAAATAATCTGTTCTAAAAGTTGATTATATGTTTTCTTTTTTGGGGTAAAATATTACTAACTATAAACAGAAATTAAGTATTTTTGGAATCAGAAGACCACACACTTATTAATCATCGTATCCGTCAATAACTCACTGCATTTGGTTGGTAGTAACAATATGCTTAATACATCAAAACATTTATGTATGAAATAACTTGTGTAAAATGCAATTCTATGGAAAAAAACACAAAAAATATCAATGAAACAACCTACTCCAAGCAGTTATGTATCAGGCAATGATGTGTACCACAAAAAGCTGTTATCTACTAAAGTCATTGCAAGACAGGAATGAAACACAACGTGTCGCCAAGAAAGGAATTTCTGACGAGGAATTGCTGTGCCCGACCAAACTAGGTATCTTTAGTGTCAGGATAAAAATGTTCAGTGAGACCTAGGCATAATGATGAATGCTACACAGGCATGGAATCTCTGCATATTGCATTTTAAGTAGATCATATTGTTTGAGATGGCTTTACCTGGTCATATTTTCAAATACTAGTACCTGGTGTGGCCCGGACATTTTCGAAAATATACAGGGCTTCAAGTCTGCTAATCAAATGAGGTTAACACTACATGTGGGTCCCATTTCCTTGATTACTGTTACAAAATTCGTTAAGTGTTACACTCTAAGGTCACCATCTCATATATTTTTGTTAACATTGCATTGTTTGAAATATTCGAAAAAACACCCACTGAAGTTCCACAACAAGAAACTATGAAATTCCATGAAAAGTTGAAAAAAATCATATTTTGATGTCGGCCAAATAATCTGGCGCACAATACGCTATGTATTCTTCAGACAAGCTACATTTACAGCAATTGCCATCATAATATCTCATTCAAAGTAATTTGATAGTAAACTGATACTCTTATAAAGTAACTATGACGTTGACCCCCTAATGCTCCACTTATATATGAGCCGTAATCCAGGAAAACCTGCTGTCTTGACATCATGTAATTACTGTATAAAACAAGGTTTTGAAAAGGCTCTAAAATAAGTGAAAAATGTATATATCTCTTGATTCTAATTTAGGTAATTTATCCATATAGTACTATATCTTAGCTTTAAATTGCCTCATAAATTATGTTGAAACTATATACTTTGTTGCCATGGTTACCAATTTCGGAAAAATACTTCAATTAAAAAAAACTGACCAGAATTAATCATATTGTGTAATTACGAAGTACTTTTTACAGTCAAATACCGTTCGAATGGCGTTCGCGACGTCAGACAAAAAACTCGGAATATGGACTTTACGAAAACAGCTGTAACTTCCTCAAAACTCAAGATATTTACACAATTTCTTTTGAATTATGCTTCATTGACATTAGTCATTATAACTATGAAACATCACAAAAATATGTTTCTTGTCAAAATAGCAGGTTAACCTGGAGACTGGGTCATAAATATAACATAGTAAACTCAAGGTTTGTCCGTTTATAAAACTGGATCCGGTCATAGCTTAAACAGTTTTGAAGCTAGGTTAATGAAACTTGGTATGTGGATACGGATTAATAAGCAGATTATTCATGTCAATTTGTGTTTTATTCAGACAACAATTGTGGTTGCCATGTTAACAAAAATATAGAAAACCAAACAGGGTGCTTATATATTGCTTGTAATTCGTAATAAATTGTTATTATTAAGCAAAAACTGACTGTTTATTTTAGCAACGTTGACCTTAACCCCATTTACACCTATTTTGATGGAAAGTACCTTCGCGAAAGCTATATATAGATCACGTTTCATTCATATATGTCATTCCGGACTAAATATAGTCAGCGGAAACCGATTTCCTATTTTTAGTAACAGTGACCTTGACCCCAAATGTCCCATTTTTTATCCCAATGTGTATCATCCTACAAGCAACGTATATAGCAAGTTTCATTCAATTATCTCATTCTTAACGGAAGTTATTGAGTAAAAACTGATTTTCTATTTTTAGTAACAGTGACCTTAATATTGACCCCACGAATCAAACTTTTTATTTTTGGTGGCGTATTGAGTCAAGCTACTTATACACCAAGTTTCATCACGATATGCAATTCTAAACTGAAGTTATTGGGCGAAAACCGCCATTTGATCAATTTGGCGGCCATTTTGAAAACCGTTGCTATGGCAACCAAAGAAAATATTTTAAGTGGGTCTCATGAAAAAAATGTTTCAAATGGACCAAGGAACAGTTGTACCAAGTTTGGTAACTTTCTCCAAAAATTAATGTTTAGTGGACATTATTGCTGGACTAATAGAAACTATCAGTAAAATTATTTCGAAAAAGTTGAATGCAAAGTTCCGCTGAAAATCAAGAAAAACTTGCATTGCTGCCAAAAGTATTGAGTCTAGAAATGCGAAATTAGCAACATTATGTGGAAAAATCGTTTCACTATGGCGAAGCAATGCTGTATCTTAGAGAATGTAATGATATATTAGGGTATGCCATTTTAGAAAAGGTCACAAGGATATTGAGAATTTGGTGTTTGTCCAGCTTTTTGTGTGCGCGGTCGATTTCACGGAACAGCATTGTTTTGGTTATGATGGAATACGCACGTCAAAATCAATATCAAATTGACAAAATTGAAAGCTGTGGTCTATGTACAAACTGTTTTAAATCAGGTTTTCAACAAATAAGTGTCAGGTATCGTTCCTAGTGACTGTTCCAAGAACATAGTCTTTCATGCTGACTCAGCTACAAGTCACCTGATATACCGCCAAATAAAAAGCTTAAGAATAAAACTTTGATATATATTATAACCGAACAATGGATGTCGAAGTCTTTAAAAATACAATTGACTATCTGGTTGATATTAATACCCCGATTCATTAAAGAAATAAAATGTAAACATAATTATTTAGCGTTTTAGACTTTCAAAACGCAAATAACAACACCCTCTACTCCAATGCTGATTATGATTTTACCGTAACGTATTGGTAATTTACAAATACACTGAGCGGCAATGAAAACGCAACGCTTACATAGTATAGCATACCACATTTGATAAGGATGTAAGCATCGCGAATTTTCGTCATAGAATAGATATAAGCAAGTGGCACATGAATATTACTTCAAATCAGAACAAGTGTTTAAGCAACATAGCTATAATGTCAAAGCTTTCTGTTTAGCCAAACGTTTATCTCACTGAGTCAAACGTGTATCACACACAATAAACACAAAGTGACTCAAGGGATAGGCGCATGTGAACTTTCTTAGAAACTACTGAAAAAAATGATGGCTCAGCAATTTACCAGGGCCCTATGATTATACCCCAAAACACGATTTTAATGTATTTCAAATGTGGGTCAAAATGGTGAAAATGTGTATATAATCTCAGGGAGAGTAGTTTAAAGGAATGTAATAATAAAATTCCAGATATCGGGTTAAGAATGTTTTTCCAGGCCCAAGTGACAATACATATCGAACAACCCTCGTACACACTGGCAAACGTAATCTGACACGATTACCCACTGGAAAAGCACTAGGAAACGTTCACAAATGTTTATATAAGCCAGCTACGTTACGCTCATATTGCGTAACAAAACAATTCCTCCTCGCGTACGTTATTTTCCCAATGATTGGGCTCCTGCATAATCATTTTTTTAAACACTTGCCGGTGAAAAAGTTAACCCACCCAAAACACGTGGTATTAGCTCCATGTAAAAGCTACCTAAATGAAGGTTATACCGTACAAACTCACAATTGCAAGTAGTTTGCACGCTGTTTTTGCATATTATATAAAAAATAAAATTGGAAAGCTTTATGTGTAGGGCATATATACCGATATATGAGTGTTCTTGTCCTACAGGGTATTTCATGCATAAATAAGTGTTGCCCCACCAGCCCGGTGGTTGTTTGTGGTACTTGTTACACCATAAACTATTGAAAAGAGGCATTCGACTCAGAACATTGAGTCCCCATCACATATTTAAATATATCACACCCACCACTGATCACAAGTGCGTTATCTCAACATAAACATCCATACTGATATACACTTGTTAAATGTTATAATACACCAACTTGTAATGTGTATATCTTATTTCTTATACAAGGCATGTTGTTCAATTGTCGCATGTGTTTATGTGAGTAGCTCAGCGACAAGCAGTGAACCGTGAATTTTCAAATAATGAAAAATGAACGTGCAAATCTAATGTTTTTCGCACGAAGTCGCAAAATGTTACCTACACATTGTGTATCGATACCTACACCAAAAATAACACAAAACTTGAAGAATTCCGATAACAGAAATTACAAGAGAGGTTTGTGAAACATACACACATTAAGACAGTAAAATGGTCTTGCGATATTTAGGTTACCACGACCTTGACCTATTACATATTGACCTCAAATTTTGCAGGAGTCTATTGCTGATGATTAGCAACCTCTCTGTAAAATTTTACGATCTTAGAGCTTCTATTTCTTACGTTGTGGATCACAAATGCATTCAAAGGTCATTGTGATGTTGTCCTTTGAACCTAATGACATTGAAATTCAGTCTGTGTTCAAGATAAACAATAGCCACTTAAAATTTTAGAATCCTAGGTCGACTTATTCTGGAGTAATTGATGGAAAACCATTCGGCATATCCATCGACCGATTGACAAGATTGCACTGTACATAACAACACATATACACGTATGATGTACCCACCACAAAACATAAATACTTACAAATGTTAAACATAAGCCATGAACGTTATATCACAGTTCTATATTGTGTCACGTTCAAGCTAGAAACAAAATTACATGCACTATGTGCACGTATCGTTATGTACTGTGTTGGTGTGCTTATACAATTTACTGAGTGTTTGTTCCTCTATCATGAACAGTAGCATACACGTGTTACAACAACATTGCACAAAGTTTAGATGCACTATCATTTACAAAACAAAATGCCGTTACATGCAGTTTTTGTAGTACATTCACAATGACGATTATGGTTGCATTCACAATTATACCAGATCTCGTCAATTTAATCAACCGGCAATGTATTTCATCTGGAAGATATCAGCAGAATAAGCTGCCAAGTTTTAAGCTCAAATCGGAAGCCTGGTGTAGTTTTTAAAACCATTTGAGCGTATTTATTATCCCCTTTATCTCGAAATCGGCTTATAACTATCTCGAACGATGCGCAGGCTATGTAATTAATTAAATTACAATGTTTCTTTTATGTAATAGGCATTGTAGAGTATTGATCAAGAATTTTGTACAATTTTAAACTTTAATTATGATCCCAATGTTAGTTTTAAATGATGTAAACAAAACGTAATAGGGATATTGATTTTTATAAACAAATTAAAATTACATGTAACAATTCAGATTGTAACGATCGTTGCATGTACTCCGTGTTAACTAGTTTCATATCGATATATAACAGGCACAAATGCTGCACATCCTATCTAAATATTTATACCCGCTTTTGTAAATTTAATTTTTTAAGCCATATCTTAGGTTATTCGTTCTTGGTTGGGAAATGAATAATTATTACCGAATACCATTGCATATGTCGAGCTTTTTGGACTGATTCTTTGTCTAATAATATAACTAGGCTATTTCTAAAATAAAGAATTGATGTAGATCTACATTAAATCCTATGTCATGGGCATGAATGGACCGGCATTTCATATTTGCACTTATGCCGAAAACATATCAAAATAATACATTTCATAGACTAATACGAGCGACAAACAATTGTGTCGAGTCTGAGAGCTCCTAGACGTTTGTATTAGTCTTGTGGACGAACGGATCATTACACTGTTGATGAATAATAGGGATGTCTGTCACTAAATAGTTTACTTGCAAAGCCCCTTTTCATACATGCAGTCATTTGATGGCTATATAATGATCAAGCATGTAGCTGTGTAGGTACCATAACAACATAAACAGCTATCCTGTGAAATACAAATACAGTTGACCCCGTTATATCCAAACTGGGGGGTCAGTGGAAATAATTCATCTAGATATGAACACGCGGTTATAGAGTCACCTACAGGTTAGGCGTGAATGATATTCCGGACATCCGTACACGCGACCCATATATCACATATGTTAAACTACTGAATGATAAGATTGTTAAAGTAAATTAATATAATCAACAAACATAACCAAACATTAATGAAATAAAACCTAAACTTAATATGCCCTACGCTACGATATGACTTAAATTCCCGCAAGTTCAAAAGCATTTCCAAATGATTTATCTGTTTTGTAACTAAACATATAACATTTTTATTGTGTTCATTTAAATCGAATTTTGTCAGAAGTTTACAATATGATGCAATCATGTGATTATTTCGTTTACAATTCTTTTAATGAATATTAGTATATATGTACGAGGGTCATTCAATATAACTGTAATGCAAACTATTATTTGAATTCTTTGCTACACAGTGCATATCACTATACGTTTACATAAACAAGTTTTTTTCCTTTTACATTAAAACGCGAAAGAAAGCTTGTAATGAGTTTGGTGTTACGTTCAGTCGTCTCTGACGTCAAAATATATAACATGTAATGAGCGGAAACATGTTACATGTTGAATTTGTTTCGGAAATTCCAATTAATTGATCCAAAGTGTTCTCTTAATGTTTCTGTATGACATGAGTGGGTCCGATACACATAGTTTAAGTTTTGTGCACTAGTGGTATTCCATTATCTGGAGTTGATTTAGAGATCATCGATAGTTTGCATTATATAGTGAAATACCCTCGTACATGTACTATTATTAGGTTTCCAGTTGCTTATAACAAAGAACGGCCTACCATAGCGAAGTCATCGTTTTCTTGTGAATAGTCTTTCACAAGACTGAACTTTGTGCGATGTCGTTCATTTTAATTAAGATTCCCATATCACAATTACTGGAATACGTTTATAATTATCCCTAGAAATATATTACAACAGAAACATAGCAGCTCATAGTTACAAATATTGGATAAAAAGTATAAATATGTGAATACTCATATTAATTTATGCTTTTCTGAACATATACGCTATTTCTGTATTCCCTTTTTCAGGACAATACAATGAATACATGCATAGTATAATACGGCGTGATGTCCTCCAGAACGAAAACCAACAAAACCTAATTTCATTTATTTAAGGATTGATACTGATGGTATTCTATGATTGACCGAAACCAAAATATGAACTATAATACGCTATAATAATGTTCAATTGTGAATATTATAAGAGTGTAATTTGTCAAGAATTTGGGTATGCTCTTGTATCAAAAGTATCTTACATATTAAAGTTAACACAAGCAAAGAATTCACAAATGTGTCTCTGTAGCTCAGTGGTTAATGCTTAACATCTAATCGGGCGACCCGGAATGTGTCTCTGTAGCTCAGTGGTTAATGCTTGACTTCTAATTTGGCGACCCGGAATGTGTCTCTGTAGCTCAGAGGTTAATACTTGACATCTAATATGGCGACCCGGAATGTGTCTCTGTAGCTCAGTGGTTAATGCTTGACATCTAATCGGGCGACCCGGAGTGTGTCTCTGTAGCTCAGTGGTTAATGCTTGACTGCTAATCTGGCGACCCGGAATGTGTCTCTGTTGCTCAGTGGTTAATGCTTGACATCTAATTTGGTGACCCGGAATGTGTCTCTGTAGCTCAGTGGTAAATGCTTGACATCTAATTTGGTGACCCGGAATGTGTCTCTGTAGCTCAGTGGTAAATGCTTGACATATAATTTGGTGACCCGGAATGTGTCTCTGTAGCTCAGTGGTAAATGCTTGACATCTAATTTGGTGACCCGGAATGTGTCTCTGTAGCTCAGTGGTAAATGCTTGACATCTAATTTGGTGACCCGGAATGTGTCTCTGTAGCTCAGTGGTAAATGCTTGACATCTAATTTGGTGACCCGGAATGTGTCTCTGTAGCTCAGTGGTTAATGCTTGACCTCAAATCCGCGCCGAGAGACATATATATGCCTGGCATATTTCAGCAGAAGGCTGACTGGCAAATATATGTTATGCTCGGCATTTAAAAATCACAATTCAGTCCATATAAGATATTATTTAATTGGCAGGAATAAATACATTGTATTTATCAACATCGTACTAGGACTGCTCAAATAGTGTACACTTTTACATGTACTGTGTGTTACTGATTTAAAGGTTATTGTCACTTGATTTTGCATGTGAGCTCTTACTCCGAATATAGATGTATTTGTGTGTTCTGAGTTAGGCACTGGTAATACCTGTCATTTGAAAGACATCGCTTCTGTGATACTTTCAACCAAGGTAATAATTAAATAGTAATATATGTGTCCTTGAGGACTGGTTAATTGAATCAACAGTCCACAGTAGAACTGTACGTCAGAATATAATGTGATTTCAAGATATATGTCCACGTTAGCGTGAGTCGTGTCAAATTCCGTTGACATTTACAAGATTTAATTCAATCACTACTTTCAAAAGATTAAGCGATTAGTCAACATAAATACTATTTTGACGTCGTCCGTGTGAATGATAAGGAAAGAGAGTGTGTTGTTCTTTTACAACACGCATGTGTGATAATAATTTTATTCGTGAAATATTTAACATAATCAAGGGGTATAACATAAAACATGGAGATTGGTGGTTTAAGTAAGACTTTCCATGGAGATTGGTGTCAATGGCCGATATTTTGATGTTTTTGTGACTTGACGGACACATTTCCACCAAAGTAAGTTCATTTTTTTGTTTTATATGTGGTGTGTATGCGATAACCACCTAGCCATAAGCTTAAGCCACCTATCGGCGGTCTGTTTTAGTCCGTCAGTGCAGCGATAAAAGTCTGAAAGAAGGGATGGTGACATCGGGTGTCCGTAGTCCGCATTGATTTGTATTAATTCTGACGTATCCGGGGCATTCTGGATGGTTTTACTGTGTTTGCTAGGTACTTCATGCATGATTTTATGGCTAAAATACTGTTTCTGCTTATTTAGGAGGCTCCAAGTGCATATTTTTAACGTTTAAGACGATTTCATGGAGGATCGTCAATTTTAAGACCCTCTCCATGGAGACTTGTTATTATTTTGTAAACCATATGTACTGGTATTATAAACATCGAAGTAATCTCTATTTTGGACCAATTTCAGGGCTACCGTCTTACAGAGGGTCTTGGCTTGGCGAGTAACATATATTTGGAACCACATACAGTGACAGGACCACCTGGCTTCAACAACTGTTGTGATTTTCTTATTTGTACTCCAAAGATATGCATATAATAATAAAGGATGATTTTTATAATTTTGTGCGCTGTTTATTATGCACCAGTCAAATGAAACCCTGACTCCCCAACCCCGGGGTATACGTGGGTGAATCAAAAAGTTCGTAGAATTTTGTCCTAACTTTTTTGTTTCAGAGTTTTTGTTGTCATGTTTATGCTGAATTAATATATTGGTATTTTCTTTATACACACAGAAGCATAGCGACCAGATGAAAACCGTTTAAAAATATTTATATCTTAAATAAGGGCGATTACGTATACCGGAGCACACGGATAATTTGAAACATATTTTATTCAATTTTCTTAAATATCTCAAATGTAGGACCTCCAAGATCTGTCAAAATGTTATGCCTGATTGCATTAAATCATTTATAAAGTCTGTTAAAATTTCAGACGTCATGTCCGATAAATAAGGGTTTAATCGACATTTACATAATCGCACTTTATAGAAATAACCGCGTAAAACGGGTCTACCGGAATTGACGGAACCGCAGGCTGCTATCAAAATATGCGTGGCACTGGAATATACGTACGGCATCAGAGACAATATATGGTTTCAAACGTGCAGGTATATAATCTAAAATAAATAGACATCGATTTATAAGTGGTATTAGTACTTTCGAGTAGGTTACCAGAAATTGACAACCGAATACAATACACCCGATATTGGTGACGTTGGAACGCAACGTCGTCGAAGATGACCAGCAGTATATAATAGCGGATATAGCAAAACACTTAGATTAATCTTACAAGACAGCGTACACGATATTAAACAAAACAATTTAAAATGCAGAAACTATTATCACGATGGTTATTCAAAAATACCTACATATTAGTCCCCCGAGAAGCGAAAATGAGTCGAAACGTTAACGTAAGTATTGACAAACATGACGTAAGTTTGACGTCGTTCATCAAATGACGTTGACGTGTTCCGGTATGGTGTTACAGCATGTGTGCGTTTCAATGTAAAAAGCGTGTAGTTTTGACTAATTCATTGAATTTTGACAAATTGTTTTGTTATACATATGATCACGTTATATTAAAATTTGAAAGCAATTGAAGCTGTGGTTTGTGAGTTATGATATTTTTCTACGAACTTTTTTATTCACCCACGTACTAGTAGTCACGAGTTTTTAACTTTTGATGTCCCCGCACTGCCGAATGAGAGCAGGACTTTTGCTCTGCACCTAAATGCGTAGATGGGAAATGCAGCCGGGAATAAGTATCAAGGCAGGGGTGTTACCTTTTGTAAAGCCCTCGGGTAGTGATTTTACCATGGTTTAAAAAGTCAACCCGTCCCTTCCCCGTGCTAAGGTTTTCAATTGACTGGTGCATTGTGTATCTGTTATGATATTCAGTTGAACTGACAAAAGAACTAGTAGTAGCCTTCTTCTCTACTAGATGGATAGTACCTCCTTCGGAAAGGTGTGCTACAGGCCATATCAATTTGGTAGATTGTGGTTTCAAATATATTTGAAACACCACCATTTTCTTCATCGCATTTATAATATAGAGGATTTATAATCAGTTTTCTGATCAGTATTCTTTCAAGCACTTACTTACAATCCACAAGGAACCAACAACTTCTCAACATGTGGAGTAAAACCAGCATTGACAAATTGAAGCAACTGGGAATCAAACCAAGATTGCTTGTTACAAACACTGCGCGTTAACCATTGCAGCAGTTTTATAAGTGGCAGTATATTGTTGGTCAATGTTCAAAACATCACAATTAAACCTCACTTATGCGACCACCCTTATTTATTTTAAAACATACTTATCATATCTGTTTATATATTAATAAAGGCTTATTTAAGAGTTAGTTATATTATAAATCAAAAGTACAACATGTAATCATGTGAATTGACTTCGAACTGGAGGTTTCAATTTTGAGGTGGTCTTTAAGTGAAGTTTTACTTTTTGTTACATTCATAAGAGTAAAATTTCAATAATCTCTCTCGCCTCTATGATGCATTCATCTTGTTAAATGCAACGCACCATTGACACCTATTTTAAATGGTTCCTGTGTTTTTGCTAAAGAGGCAGTATGAACACAGTGTTTCCATGTATATGGGCGCACTGCCTTACATACATTTGTTCTTTAACGTACCTGGTGTACAGCTCTGATACATGCGAGACTACCTCTGGGTCACCTTCCAAATAGATCATGTCTAGTTGGGTGGGAAACACGGAAAAGCGTTCCATGAATAACTAAGCGCACCGGCCGAGGTTCGAACCAGGGACCTATTGATCAGTAGTCAAGCGGGCTTTCCGCTCGACCACAGTGCCACCCTAGTAAATACTTTGTATACTATTTATAAAGGGGTCATTGCCGAGAGGTCATGGTAGACCGATGGTCACTTTTTGTGTAATCAATATAGTAAAAATAACGTAAATTTGTTTGATGTTTTTATTTACAAATTGTAGTTTTAAACGACGAAGGTCAACAAAACAGACATTGATGTGAATTATTTCATGTTATTTTATTATTTTATAGAATCATAACCTTGAACATGTATTAAAATACGTGAATAAAATGTTATCATGAGACTTTACTCTATATTTATTTTCTGGCTTTTCACTGGGGTTCTTCGGGTCGATACAAATGACAAGGTGGTGCTGAAGTTAATCGTTTTCTTTTTGATGACGAATATCTAAATGGTAACAGCATATTTAGTGTTTAATTTGCGACACAAAGCTTCCTAGTTACACTTTTATTAGGCAATGAGATTTCATTAAAATTTCTCTTTCGTTTTCTTTTCTGCCACTTCCTCCTTGAATGAAGTAACGTCTTTTTGGTACGTTTTCTTCAATCCAGGGGTCTGAAAAAATAAAAAGAAACTAGATTTGTAATCACTGAAGGTAACACACTATGCTGCAAAACATTTTAGAACAGAATACTTACATTGATTTAATTCTCCACAGGTCGGGTCTTAAAGTTGACGAATCTCCATGAAATCGTCTTAAACGTTAAAAATATGCACTTGGAGCCTCCTAAATAAGCAGAAACAGTAATTTAGCCATAAAATCATGCATGAAGTACCTAGCAAACACAGTAAAACCATCCAGAATGCCCCGGATACTTCAGAATTAATACAAATCAATGCGGACTATGGACACCCGATGTCACCATCCCTTCTTTCAGGCTTTTATCGTTGCACTGACGGACTAAAACAGACCGCCGATAGGTGGCTTAAACTTATGGCTATGTGGTTATCGCATACACACCACATATAAAACAAGAAAATGAACTTACTTTGGTGGAAATGTGTCCGTCAAGTGACAAAAAACATCAAAATATCGGCCATTGGCACCAATCTCCATGGAAAGTCTTACTTAAACCACCAATCTCCATGCTTTAGGTTATACCCCTTGATAATCATTGTCGTCTTAGACAGCAAAACAAAGCATATTGATCTACTGATTGATTATTCCCTTTTCGTACGGTTGTTCATTTTTCTTTTCCCCGACAGGATACAAAATAAAACGCGTTTTTACCTGTGCCGGCATTATAATAAGTGAATCATTATTTCTCTTCTCTCATTGCACTGGAGGATGCTGCCATGAACGAGGAAGTTACAACGCAATCAATTCCCTTAAAATATACCAAGTCCAACTTAATCAATAATGTGTTTGCGATTCAATTTCAGTTAAATGGCGATGCACGGAACTATCATAATAATTATAGAACAATGCCCATTGAGCAGAATCTTAACCAAGCTTTAACTGGATAGCGCCAACTATCACATAAAATGCAAGAATGAATATTTATTTATAGAAGTGATTTTAAACACATTGGAGACACTTCAATCATTGTAACATAATTACATTTAAACGTGCTAACATCATGGATGTTCATTATCAGAGTTCTATTTTCAGAATTGATGTTCAATTTATATTTTCCTTACAATAGGCGTGCGTGGTGCAATCAATAGAAACATACATACGAAATATCTTACTGGAACGAGAATAGTTCTAGTTCTATTTGATAACTTTTCAGGGCTTATAACGCATCACGGGCAAGTAACATCATCACAATGTTTAAAAAAGGCTCATATGTGAGCATGATAAATACAGTTAAAAACATAAAAACCCAGTGCACTGTCTAGGCCGTGTGTTTCTGCAGAGCGAGGTTAAACTCCTCTACAGAAGTTGTCTGCACCAGGTCTGGTGGTAGGGCATTCCAATCCCGGATCGTTCGTGACAGGAAGCTATTTTTGTATGGTTCGTAATTGGCTCGGAGTTCTCTGAATGATTGGTTTGAGGAAATTCAACCAACAGTTGGTGAGGAGTTAACCACACTAGGTATTTCACTATTGGGAATACAGGACGACTTCATTGACTATGGCCTAAAGGGTGTGTAGTAGTTGGACACATGTAATACAGACAAAGGCCGTTATCAGACGTTATATATGCTGTTTTATAACATGTACCTATGCTTGCACAAAACTTATCCAATAAAGAAAGAACAGTGCGTCCGCACTAACGGTAATTTGTCCTGGCAAAACATGGTACTAGTTCCATAATTTGCATACAAGACATGCAAATTCACGATTACGCTATAAAGAGAAACAAAATGCTTAACTACTAGGGGAACATACGCACAGTATACAACTCATTACTTAAGCCCATCAGGGGATTCTTAAAACCATTGCATTTATGGAACACGAAACTTTCACATTATCCTTCTATCCTGTAATTGGAAACTCTACATACTAGTATATCTTTCTAGTGAGTACACTTTTTAGTTTAAGATCCATTAGGCCAACGCATTAAAATAAACTTAATCAATGTTCATATTTATCAGTCGTCGCAAGATAACTTAACGCATGTTGCCGTTACAAATACTACAAATTTATCGCATTTAGAACGCTCTTAATATAATAGCAAAATGCATAGACATTTGAAATGAGTTCCAAAGAAAAGATCCGTCCCGGTGAAAAACAAAGCACACATTTTAAGAGCATGATGCAGACTTTTTAAATGGCATTTTATGTCCGTATTTTCAAAATGATACAATCTGTACTTTTCACATTTTGTGAATGAAATATCCACATATCCACCATTCACCGAGTATATGTTGTAATGAATACATTGTACTACATGTATGAGGAAACATAAAATAATGAACATATATTATGAATTATTTATTAGCAAAACTAAAAATAAACGCACCTTCTTTACTCAGACACCCACCGGCGCCATACATACAGTAACAAGAACTGTGAAATGAATCCATAGCTATGATGAATTGGATTACAGTCTTCCGAAATTACAAGTAATCATCTAGCGTTCGAAGACATTTTTCATTAAATGAGTCATAAAAATTCATATACATCATCTGTATACAAGCAGAGGAAGTCAACTTTTAATTTGTATCATTGTATAACAGGTACATTTATAAATACATGACAGCGAGGTAAACTTAATGGCATACGACATATCTAGAAGGTCGTAACTACTAAATCGATTTTTTGAGAAAACACGGAAAAACTATCTGACATTTACTCTTTACTTATGGTTAAACAAACTTTTACAACTTCATTTTGGTCAACATGACAAGTTCAGGTTTTTATGAAAATGGGCTAATAAGAAGCGCCTTGTGATGCTTATTCTAAATATGCCCGAATCTTAAAAGGTCGTAAGTGGCACTTACGACCTTCTAATTCTAAGCCATCGATATAGTGATGCACTGACAGCAGTCAATAGCACATTGGACAGGACATTCATCACTGAGTAGAACTCACATTATACACTCAAAATACGCATACGTGCCATATAAAAGGCCAAGAGTAAAATCTCTATATTAAATATGTGAATAAACGCTAGTAAAATCTTTCAGCACCAGCTAACATATTTTACAGCAACATATTTAAACAGTTAGAGGCCCGGATATACAAATGTATGTAACAATACATTAAATAAGTCTAACATGCTTTATATATATCGAATGAAAACACGAAGCAATTTTGAATCAGCTCGTATCTTTGATGAACGCAACATTTATTAAAATCTGCAGAGAATATTGTTTCCATATAGAAATCCAACGGTGGGGTATTTACGGTAGTGAACCATGCCAATATTGTTTGCTGTCTATAACCAAAGATGAGTGAAACTTATACAGATCTCTTCGATACAAATACTTAGAACCATCTAATTTCCCAAGGGGGCTTAGAAGTGTTTATCTAATGATGTTAGTGTCTATTTTGAAGACCCAGTCAACCCACATAGTGACTTTGATCATGACAATGTTTGTTTGTAACCTACCATAAAATATAAAGTGTCTGGTTTTTTCCATCAGCTTAGTTTGGTGAGACAAAACTATAAAAAGTATAACATGTTTGTCAGTAACGTTGGTATACACTAGGTACAAAATGAAAGCTCTAAGTGAAAATAGGTTTAAAGCATACACTTCGGAAACGGGAGGTGCAAGTTTGATCATTGGTCGCGAAAATTATTGCATAAGACGTTCGTACAAGTATTTCTCTCATTTGTTGTTCAGCATTTTCTATGTATCAGCTAGGTAAACAAATACAGCCATGATAAACATTGTGTTATAAAAATAATGTATATATTTACTCCAAGTATTACTTCATAACCCCAAATTATCAACACATGTGCATGATGCCAGGCACTTACTGTGTTATGCATCGTGTACGAGTATAGGAATGGCTTCAAGACAATATAGCATGTTCCGTACAAATAATACTCGCTAAATGTTACACAAACGAGCCATCTGAAACAATCAAATATGTAAACATTATGTTTTAATGCATTGTTCAACGTAAGCATGAGATGTGTCTAAATACAGACTCATCAAGTCAAAGTAAATTGTGAGATAATAGAACGCTTGATTCATATGTTCAATATCATACAGATATCAAATTATTGAAGAGCGTGACGAAAGAACTGAAACCTAACTGTGACAGTGTAAAGACACATTACGACAACGTGACGATGGTACATTTATGGTGGAGACAATTATGATATATATATTTGTTATATAGTGTTTATATGGTAAACATGGTCATAAACCGAACATAGCAGCAGAGCTGATATTGATATACTTGTACATGGAAAACATACACTTACGCGCGCACGGACATTTGTAATACTATCAATATTAACACACATAAAGAAAGAATCTCGAACACATTAACATTCTACATTCGCGGTTATAGGTACTTGAGTGCATGTTTGTCCTACCCATTATAATTATGTGTGCTATATATCATTTGGCCATATATTCATACTAGTGAAAAAGGATTAACACGATATTTTGTCTGTTTCCTATTAGACATGAACTAAGCCACGAATGAATTACACTGTGGTTTCTGTTGAGTGCTTCCTACAATTTCCAAATTGTCATTATCTATATGTTTGCTCTGAAAGTAAATGCTACCTCCTGCTCATTCTTTTTGAAATGATACTGTTGTTTGCAAGTATTGTAACGTAGGACAAAAGTGAACATGTTTGAAGTATGTATATGTACATACATTGTTTATATCTATACTCGTATTCCTTACAAACTTCCAAACCAATATGTTCACAGGCCAGTGTGCATACATTGTATTAAATATAAGATTAGTTTTCCTAAATCAATAACCGATTGATTTGTGACGGAACATCAATTCATGAGCAGTGAGAATTAGACTTACCACATCACCAAATACGGGTCAAACTAACAATACAATTGTCATTTTAATCAGACGTTCCCAAAAACTACAAATAACCAGAACTACTCAATGCCTTCGTACTTATAATGATTTGGAACGTTAATGCGAAGCTTAATACAACAGGATGGATTGACCCATTACAGGAAATGCCAATACCTACCAAAAGCCTACTTACGAAGATCTAGGGGCACAATAGCACGATAGTATATTCTTAAGCGATAGCGCAACTACAAAACTGTT